>OX451211.1:14772865-15146330 GCA_949628255.1 Macrophya alboannulata | reverse complement strand
GAGATTTCGTTTTTTGTTGTTTCTTTTTTTTTTTCTTTCTCTTCTTCTCATTCTTACTACGAGATGAAAAATTCTAGTTCAACGTTATGTAGGCTGTACATTTACACGTATTTATGGAATTCTTATCTCCTAAGTATAGATTAATAATCTTTATACCACGTTCTTCTATCATCGTCTATCTATCGCGGACCCTTTTTCATTACCAATTCTACAGAGTTTATGCTTACAATATATATGTATACATTTACATGCAATATATATCGTGTATATATAGGAAATTATTTTTCTATATGTATAAAACATAGATAACTTGGGTTACTTATTATAGGGATATTATATTTATATTATACCTAAAACCAGTATACATATACGTATAGGTATAGTATATAGCTGCAGCATATACTACAATTGTAAGAAGACCGAATTTTCAAAGTTCTATGAACGGTAAAAATTCCAAATTTTAATATTATCGACTCACAGTTTTTGGGAAGAGTATCTCCTCGAAAGTCTACAAAATCGATTTAAGAAATTTCAAATCGAAAAACACCGAAGGCTAAAAATTCCGAAAGCTGTAAAAGATCCAAATTAAGAGCCAAAACTCCGAAACTTGAACTTCGCGCACGGAGTCTCGTGCCTCTCGATTAAATTTTCGGATTCTTAGATTTTCGGAGTACTGAACTTTCCGAGTTTTTCGCCGTCTGCATTCAGCGCGATCAGTACCTGCAATTTTAATATTCCAAAATTCAAACTTTCCGAATTATGTATTTCAAAATCTCGTCTAAAATTAATTCGTGATTTTTGACCGTTCGGAACTTCAAAAATTCGCCGAGTAACATATACTATACATTCGAATACCCAATTAAAGCGGTATAAAAATCTCTGAGCTTGGATTGCCCTTTTTCTTTGTGTTTTTCTATCGTTTTTTCTTCGTTGTTTTTTTTTCATACCTAAACGATTTAGTCATTTGGACGTCGTCTCTCTATAATTACATATATACCTAAAACTAAAGGCGTTTAATCCGAGTCTCGTCAATCGGCACTATAATTACAGCTTTGAAAGAGCTACGATGATAATTCGTCAGTTTTAACTGATCACAAAAAACTTCCTTCTTTATACGGTAAATTTCTATTTCTATTTCACACGCGTTTATATTACATAGATGGGGTATATACCTACTTGTTATTTATTTCTATATATTCTCTAAACAGAATAATATACAGAAAACAATTTAAAAAATAATAAAAAAAAAATGATGATTACGATGATGACGATGATAAATTGTCATATAAAATTATACGCACATACATATATAAAGAAATTGTTGCAGCTGCGGTGTAAATATATATATAATAACTTATTTACACGAATTTATGTGTATATACAAGTATTACATAGAAACTCCGGCATCTTTCTATATTTTTGTCAAATTATAAGATGCGTTTATATATATTCATATATTAAATGTACATATATAAACGTTGCTGCATAATGGTGCAGCAGCCAGGGATAGTTTAAGGCCACGGTTCAGCTGGTCTATAGTTTAACTTAATTAATGAATATACTACTAGTATATGTCCGTATGTATATAACCCACCGCGTATACGCAGTGGGGGTGGAGAGTAAAGAGCAACTAAATTGATACGTCCTTCAGAGGCGGCCATTTTTTTTTTCTTTCTTTTTTTTTTTTTTTTTTTCTTCTTATTTTATTTTCCTTCTTTTTTAATATACTAGTCTCATACGCCGTGCCGTGCGATGGCCGTTTATTAAGCTCCTCAACTACTGTATAGAAACTTACTATACCATCATGCGCATGCATGCATGTATACGATATTCTACGTATCGCGGGTATAATAATGCGTCCGATTTGTTCTTGAATATAAATTATAACTGGCCAAACGATGATGACGAATAATTTATACATATCCAAGAAGATTGATAGAAAAAAAAAATGAATGAATAAATAAATAAATTGCAGAAATCTGTTTTATCATATCTCATCTCGTCGTTGTTCAAGTTTCTGTTTCCACATTTGTTTCTCTCTCTTTCCCTACTTTTTTACGATAATTATCGCAAGAAAAAAACCAAGAAAAAAAAAAAACAAAAAAAGAGAATATTATTATTTTTTGTTTATCATAGAAGGTTATTTGAAAATTGAATAGATAAAAAAAAAAAAAAAAAAAAAAAAAAACCAGAAAAAATGGAAGACGATTGTTCATTTATCTATATTTTTTTCTTGACGTTATAATTGCACTGCGCGCGCTTTATCTTCATATATGTATATACGATATACTAGTTTTCAACAATTTTTTCGAGCCTTCTATATATTATAGTTGCTAATAAAATTTCGTCGGCTAAAATATACGTATATATAGTATATACGCGAACCACTTAAATATAAATATACGTTAATTGTGTTCAGTATAATTGAAAGTAATTAACGCAACGTATATACCTATATAATATATATATCATATATATAAAGATACACATAGAGTGTAGATTTTTTTTATTTTTTTTTTTTTTATTTTCATTCTTGTAGGAATTTTTCATATATATATATATATATATATATATATATATATATATATATATATATATATATATATATATATATATATATATATATATATATATATATATATATATATATATATATATATATATATATATATATATATATATATATATATATATATATATATATATATATATATATATATATATATATATATATATATATATATATATATATATATATATATATATATATATATATATATATATATATATATATATATATATATATATATATATATATATATATATATATATATATATATATATATATATATATATATATATATATATATATATATATATATATATATATATATATATATATATATATATATATATATAGGAATATATATATACGTACACAATCGGCGAACGCGTGTTATTATAATAAATATTTTTCTTATTTATGCGTCTTTCATTATGTTTTATAAATATACATGTGTAATCACACTGTATATAAATATATATACTTATGTATGTATAATATATATGTACGTATAACTATAATGTGATATATTTTACCTGATTGAAGTCGAGATCCGGGCACCGTGCCGCGCACTCTTCTTCCAAAGTTTTTGGTGTAGTACCAAAATCTTGATCATCCGGAAGTAGCCCGGCCACTCCACCAGCTGTAAGTATTAGCAGCGCCGACGACAGCCCCAAAAAAACGCATATCCTAATCCCTATCATAATATCATCCCCTTCCAATCATCCCCTGCATATAATAACACACGCACATCTATGTATATGTTATACATATACATATATATATATAAAGAAACGCTTATTTAACACCCTTTCTATTACTATTTCTCCTCCTCCTCCTCTTCTTCTTCTTCTTCTTCTTCTTCTTCTTCTTCTTCTTCTTCTTCTTCTTCTTTTCTCGTCACACCGCGCATGCAGTTTATAGCGACGACTTTGCGACTGACCAGATATAAAGGGAATCTTCTTCTATACTTAAAACTTCCATATTTCTCCGTTTCAACGATTTATTTATTTTTTTTTTTTTTTTGTTGTTGTTATTTATTTATTTGAATTTTTGGAGAAACAAAAGAAAAGAAAAAAAAAGAATTTGGATACAACTATCCATGAAAACACATTACATATTATTCTTTCTCACTGTAATTCACAAAATTTTTCTCACATCTTCATTTTATTTTCTTTTTAATTTCGTTTTTCTGTTCCTCTTCAATCAACACACCACTTCAAAATTTGTCCACAAATAATAATAATGATAATAATAATAATAATAATGTGAAAAGTATTCAAAAATATTTATATCAACGGCGGCTATATTAAAAAAACAATTGTTGAAAGATTTTTTTTCCTTTTTTTTTCTTCACACCACTATTATATCGTAGTTATTAATTTTCACGTGTATATGAATATAAAACGTACCGAAATTTTGTTGAGAAAAAAAAAAAAAATTCACCACAATTATGTATATATATATATATATGTATGTATATTTGTATAATATTTGCGCGTGTTTGATGAAGATAAAATGAAAAACTGAATAAAAATCAACAGTACTATGTGTCTTTTCGTTCGTATATATAATACCTACGTACAGGTATTTTGAATTTTTATCAATTTATTTAAATTTTCAAACCATTGACGTGTTTTGTTATTTGTTTATGTAAATTATTACTATGTATATATAGTAACATATATACAGTACATGTTGTCACCGCGATACTATATCTCGTAATAACTAGCGATGAGAAGAAGAAAGAAAAAAAAAAAAAAAGACAAAAAAAAAACTCCGTCAACGACTATCAATATTAGCGTCGTTAAGGTTTCAAGTTGCGGGTGCGCGCACAAGAGAGCAACTGAAACTGATGTCCGAGTCAGGTCTGTCAGAGTACAACGAAACTCAGAAGAGTCGAGTACCACCACCCCACTACCCACTATACTCACTACTATTCACCACTCGACGCTAGCCACTCGTAGTAGCTGGCTGTCTGCTATACGGACCCAATGCACCACCGAAACGCGCCAAGCAGAGCCAGAACCGCGCCGCAATGCTTACGGGGCCCTTATTTATTATTTACTTCACTCCCCTCGTGACTGCTGCTCCTGCTGCTGCTGCTACTGCTTCATCATTTTCTTCGGTCGTAAAATTCAACCACTCGGAAATAGAGAGAGAGAGAGAGAGAGAGAGAGAAAGAGAGAAAGAAATAAAGAACAAAAGGGAAAATGAAGAACCGCGTCATTGTACCAATTTAATTCCCTTAAAAGGAGAAGAAGAAAAATATTTTCTTCAAATTTCTTTCAATTTCTCGCGAAGACCGGACCGCGTGCGACAGCACCGCGCTAATAATTTTATTAACATAAATTTCGAAATTTTTTCTCAATAATTATATTTCCTATAATATATCAATTTCTATAATTATTTACCGATCACGTAATTTCAATCCTGAATAATGACAATTTTTTCTTTTTTTTTCTTTCATTTATTGTCGGTTTTACATGCCCAGGTATGTACTGTATATACATAAATCGTACGCTGCCAAAGGTGCGCGGGTCAGATTATTAAATGGACGATATTTTGCGGCGAGAGAATTGTGCCGCAGAGGCTACACATGATTCTGCAGTGGTATGCAGATAAATGGCAACTTGAGGGAATGAACAATGCTATTATATGCTACTATGTATATACATATATATGTATACAATACTTGATACATTATGGGTATACTTGTTATAGTCGATTGTGTGTTTAGTGAATAGTCAAATGGACAATGGTCAATTGTCAATTGGCAGGTTGACCCGCTGTTCTCGTAATGCTCTTACAATGTCCATTCATAAATTTTTTACTCTTTATTATTACAGTTGTAGGTACATAATAAATTGAATCTCCCTGCAGACACGACCCTAGGTGTCCTTTTCAATTCACCTATTTAACATCTTGTACATACTAGTATACGTATATGCATTTATATAGTCTCCGTTTAATTTTCATTTGCAAATTTATCAGCTAAAAAAAAAAAAAATAAAAAACAAAAATACAAATCTTATAAATCAACCGATAAACTAATTTTTCGAATATAATTTAACCGCAACCGTGCGTCTCGATCAAAAAATTGCGACCAAGGGAAAATTTCATATCAATCTTACGAACTGCTGCAGTCACCGATTTTTAACCCCTCGAGAAAATATTTTCTCAAATTCAATATCGGTTTTGAAAATTATTTCAAGTATACCTAGTTCTGTAACAAATTTCGTACCTATATATAGAAATCTGTCGATCAGTTCGGAAATTATTCAACGGTACGAGATCAAAAATTAATTGAAGGTAATACAATTTACCGCAAACGTTTTTCCAGATTCGACAAAAAAATTGATCAAATATACTGGCCTTTATTTATTATTATTTATTATTATTATACAGTGTACTAATATGGTTATAAGGCAAGTTCGATGATCGCCACCGTTTCAAGTCTTCTTCCCGAACCCATCTTACCTGTATATTAATCGTGTTAGTAATGCATTAACATTCCGCGATAGGTTACGCGTTACATATTTACCTACAGATCAGTTACAAAGCGTTTCGAAACTTCTGTCTCTTATATATATACGTACGTACATATATACTCGTGTATATGTATATATCTGTGTATGTAACATTCTTAGTATAGTACATAACGGATTGTATTTACTAATAGATATATATCTGGCTAGTAGATATCGGTGTTCCTCGACGTTAGTATTATGCGGGTCCAGACGCAGCATCTCTTCGGTTGGTCGGTATAACGTCGAGAGAAAGAGAACTAGCTGGAGGGACCCTCCTGACCTTTGCCGTCTCTCCATTGTGTTCATCACACTTTTAAGAGGGACAAAACAAACCGAGAAAAGATCGTCAAACAAACCTTTTTTCTTATTTTTTTTTTTTTCTGTTTTTTTTTTTCTCATCTCTTCTTCTTCTTTGCTTCACTCCATTCTCGCATATACATATACATTATATATACGTATCTTTTTTTTTATTCATTTCTTTCTTTTTTTTTTTCGAAAATATATCCCTAAGTTCGTATATTTACTCCGAAAATTCTTCTTTTTTTTTTTTTCTTTCCCTTTCTCTTATACCTACCTATGTATCTACAATGGATTGTCCGGCGAACATACACATATGTATATATATAGAAAACTCGAAAGAGGACACACGTTATACCTATACCTGTAGTAAATAATTATTTACCGATGACCGCGGTTTCCGACCGTTGCGTTCCCGCCTTTATATATGCGCGTCACAATTGAGTGTAGAAAATCTAAAAATTCTAAGTCCATCTGTTTCCTTTTTGTTTTTGATTCTGTATTTTTTTTTTTTTTTTTCTGCCGAGAGAACGTGGCAAAATGGGAAACGTAAAAAAATAAAAAAAAAAATACTGAGCAGTATAATAAAATCTTATATATACCAAAATGTATTTTAATCTACGATAAAAGTTGACAAAATTGGCAAATCGAATTTTATACAGGTTGGAATAGAAACAGTGCCATATAAAATAGATAACGTAGGTTTCAATTATAGAATCGAAAAGCCGAAGGAATTAGGGATCGTTTAAATATGATTATACAATTACGGTGTTTTTTTTTTTTTTTTTTTTCTTTTTATTCAGGTACCCCATTTTGTCCCGGTCTCATCTGTAATCCACGAATATCGAGTGTATGTACATACATACATACATACATACATGTATATATAAAAAATAAAAAAAAATCGAGAGATCGATGTGTTACGAAACTGGCTCAATTCCAATCTCAACTAGCGTTGTACCATATACAGGTTGGTATAGGTATTGACTTCCTGCGGAAATGACCAATGTACGCGTTATATCCACCGGCCTCCATAGCCCTGGTACTGTATGTGCATACATACATACATACATACATAGATTGTACGTATGTGTGTCTATGTTACGTACGTTAGTACGTACCCGAGTCAGAGCCTCTCCACTCCTGTTTGTTATATGCAAGTTCTATATGTACCCTATAGAGCACACCGTACGTACGGGACTGTCAGACCCTGCAGACTCATCAATCTCATGATATATCGTTCCCATTTGCCCTCCCTGCAATATAACATACATCTATATCTATGCATACATGTATATCCGCCACCCTTGATCCTTAATCTTTTATTTTAACTCCTAATCAATCCCATTGATTAAACGCACAATCTCTATTTGACGAAGTATATAATGGATATGGGTATATATAGATAACGTTAAATTTCGTTATTTCAATTATATATCGGCATAAATCTATGAATATATCGGTGATAGAAGAAAGATGCGATACTCCAGACTCTATTCAAAGAGCAAGAGGTCTATTAGTCCGATTAGGGATGTGGGAGATAATGCCTACGGAGCTACGTACTATAAGGCGAGTCAATCCATCCGTCTAGCGTCTACTCGATGTTCATAATATGCGGGGTGCGGGTGACCCCAGACTCCACGGACTGCTCATTTCATTTTTATTTCTATGTATATGTGTGTATGTGTATATATGTATACCAACTGACCGAGGGGTCTGACTTGGGTTAGGTTGGTCAGACTATAAAACGGTTATTTTTTTTTAAATCGTTAAAATCTTCGTCTACAATTTTTTCAAATTTATTTTAACATTTAAAACGTTTTTAGTTAACCTTTGGCTCAAGTTATACTCATTCTATCATTCAAAAGAGCTCGTCGCATAGATCTACGTGTCTGTCGAAAATAGAGAGAGAGAGAGAGAGAGGCTAGAGATAATGCAGGAGAGAGATTGACTTGATTTGATTTTGTTATTGAATTTGATTTGAATTGGACGTTTTTTTTCTATTTTTTAATAATTTGAATGGCAGAAAAGATGGATAAAATTCCGCGGAATAAAACTATGTGAGAATTTATATAGATATGTCGTAAATGTGTTTACCGATTCGACACGCGTTCGGCTTCATTTACGTACGTATACACGTTTACATACTTAAACGTAATGGAGTTTTCCTTCTGATAAAATTATAGAGCGTCATGTAAATATGACGAAGAAAATATTATAACAATTGTTGGTACAGAATGCACAGAGTATAATATCATATCTGCCAACTATTAATACATACATACATAGGTATATAGATTTAAAATTTATATCTCGACAGTTATACTCTTATTATTGATTCAATTGAATCATTTGTTTATCATTATTATTATTAATATTATTCTAATTATTTTTCTATGATAATTTTGACAGATTAAAATTTCAAAATTGTTGTATGCAATCAATTATTGTTTCACGTAATTGATAAAGTGATGAAAATTTATAGAAGCGGAGAGATAGACAGAGAAAATCGCTCGAAGGTCATATACGTATAATATATAGCCATATACTCATGCAGAGTCATTGATCGTTATTATATGTTCAAAGAGAAAATTATAAGCAAAAGAACGAAGATAGGTATATGCTATAAACGATATATTGTATTATCGTAAAAATTATTTGCGCTAAAATATAAAATGATTATATTAATTGTATTATCGTATATTTTATATACCTATAGAGGTATAAATTAGAAGAGTTGTATTGTGGGGATAATGTGACGTCAATGATCGTTTATTCTGTGAGGCTTATATGGTATAAATTAAATTTAAAGTACGTTTCAGTTAAACGAAATAATCAACCGACTATAGTCTATAGTTATAACACGTTTAGTAATAATTATTTATACAATATAATTGTGGAATATAATGTATAACGACGAGCTTTATATATTCAATTAATATCGCATTATGTGTATATTACGTGAATACGGAATACAGAAAAATTAACGATATTTTTACATCGTCATAGTTTTATTTAAATACAACGAAAATTATGTTTAATTTTTTTATCGAATAACTCAACATTCAAACGTTATTAATTAGTTTTTTCGTGGATCTAATATTGAGCAATAACTTTGAAGAATTCATTTTTTCTCGAAACTTACAAACATTCTAACAACTATATCTTCAATCTTTTCGTTATTATAACATAAAATTGTGTCTAATTTTATGTAAGGACAAATATTTAAAATTGTTCGAATAGTAAATGTCGATAAATATGTCCACGCGTCTCTCTCTCATCGGTCGGTAAAGAAATCTACACTTATAGTTAGAGAATGTTTTATCTAACTTCATGTAGTTAGGTGTACGATAAATAACGGTTTTAAATCGGATAAAAAGAAAGAAAAAGAGAAATCTCGACAAACGATCTCATCTCTATTATTTAAATACGAATTAACATTTATTTTTGACATTATAGAACTTACGAAACAGATATGTAAAAATAGTTAGACGTTAAATATAACGGTAACGTTTTTCTCATCTTTGTTGTATCTCTATACTCCATTCTTTAAAACATTACCGGAGAAACACACGCGAAGACGGTAAACCAACTCCGAATTCCGAATATATATAAAAGAAAAGAAAAAGTGGGAAAAAAAGCGTGAAGACAAACTGAAAACGATGGAAGAAGGCGACAAAAATCTCGAGTCTAAACTCACAAATGAGAAAAAATCTTACGCCGGAATACCTGAGGCAGATTTTGTGGTAATAATAACCCACCCATGAATAATACAAGTGAAATTTAGAAAATCGAGAAAATAATCTTGACCCTCTCTTGTCCGTATCACATCGTAGCATTAATCAAATTTCGTGAGTCAGTAGTCCTGGGCGTTCTTTTCATGTATCAGAGTAAAAAACACCGCGTTTATTAGCAATGCTAAAAAAACGTACTAATTTAACACTCCCGAATTTTAAGTTTGCGCGAAATGTACGTCACCGGAATTCGAGATTCGTTGCCTTATACGGACTGAATCGTTATAAAATTAGATTGAAAAAAAAAAAAAAAATGAAATTTTTCTCGATTTATTAAATCAGTTTGTTAAAAGATAAGAAAATCCAGATTCGTGAATATAATCGTATTTTTCTATTTTCTTTTGTTCCTTTTTTTTATTCGGAGCGCAGGAAGACGTCGATTCCTACATGGCAAAGCCGGACAACGACGGTTCCGTTGATAAGGTGTTAAAAAAGCTTGACGAACAGCACAGTAAATATAAATTCATGGAATGTAATTTATCCAACAAACGGAGGAGATTGAGAACGCAGATACCAGAGTTAGAACGCTCTTTAGAAATGATTGAGAAGTTACAATCTGAGAAAAGCAACAGCCAGGATTTGGAGACCCAGTTTTTACTATCGGAGCAAGTATTCGCAAGGGCCGTTGTTCCTCCAACAAATAAAGTCTGTCTGTGGCTCGGGGCTAACGTAATGCTAGAATACACCTTGGACGATGCCCAAGAATTGTTAGTTAAGAATATCGAAGCAGCTAAGAGAAATCTAAGTTATCTTGAACACGATCTTGACTTTTTACGCGATCAGTTCACTACTACCGAAGTTAATATGGCCAGAGTATATAACTGGGATGTCAAGCGTAGACAAGCGATGAAATCAACGTGAAACTAGTTTGTTAGTTTCTTAACAATTTCGTTCATTACGGGACTGATTTTTCAATTCAATTCGCGTCATTCAATCGTTGGAACAACCCTCCCAAGCGCAGAATTATAACAATTAATGAAATATGAGAATAATGAAAAGAAAAAAAGAAAATAAAACAAGCTTGTCTTTAATTTGTTAATATTTTGTGTATTCAACGGCATTTATATCATAATTGTCCACAAATATCATTATAACAAAATTAATTAAATTGCTTGAGCTTCGATAATTCATAAAAAAAAAAATACTTTGCTATTTCTTGTTCGGATTTATTTCAGTTTAGAGCTACTTTGCTTCTTGCTCTATCTCTCTCACTCACTCACTCTTCTATCGCGACAAACTGATTCTTGGTTTATATTTTAGGTAAAAAATAAGAACAAAATAATATGAAATAAAATAATAAGAAAAAAAAAAGGAAAAAAAAAAAAATACCGAAATATTGTACTATATTTAAATAAACAGACACTTATTGTATAAAAATAGTTATTGCGTTCATCTTCTTTGTATTTATTTATTATATCATCTTCGACATTATCGTGAACAGCAGCGGCTGCCTTTTTCTCATAATAACAATTATTTACTAATATATTGTATCGCTATAAACATACATAGAAACACGTAGGTATATATGTATAGTATATCCGGACTTTCAAAAAGTCGTATTGCATAACATTATTAGGAACCATAAGACAGAGAAAAAAAAGAAAAAAATACAAAACAAAACCTGAACAAAAGTTAAATTTATTAATAAATTTTATTAACGAATTAGGTATTTAAAGTAATGAATCCAGCCTAATACCTAACATGGAATATTTCATAGTTTCAATCTGATATAACGCTATATATATTATGTATATATATAGATAATTATATTCAAGTCCCATACAGTTTTAAACTTTAAACTTAAATTTAATTCTTATATCTTTTATTTTAAGGCACTTATTATTTTTTTTTTTATTTTTTTTTCATTTTAACTCGATAGAGACTTTTCTTTTCTCTACCAATTTTAGTTCTTTGAGCATCCTAAAGTTTAATAGTACGACAAGATAACAGACTAGCATTGAAACGATATTATTTATGGCTTATTTATTACTATTCCGCAGTTTCTTCGGGCTCGTATTTAACCAATTTTTCTTTCAAACTGGCAATGGTTAGTCTCGCTTCGTCCAGGTCTTTCTTTAGGCTTTCTATCTCGGAACCTGAATCTGTTATTCCGCCTAGATTCTTTCGGACGTATCTTTTTTTAGATTCAATGTTAAGGAGCTATATCACTTTACAAACGTCGTATTCTTCATATGAAATATTTCTTTCTGTCTTTCTTCGTTGTTCATAATCAACAAATTAAATTCAATAAATAAAGGATACTCTAAAGCGTCGTCGGGCTTCTCAGTTTCTTCGTACAACGACACTAGCACCTTTGTCAAAGCGTCCATTACTCCAGCTCGCTCTAAATATTTTCTAAACTCTTCGCGTTTAGAATCGATGGGCTGAACAGAAGAAATAAAAAGTATTATAGGAAATTTGTTGTTTTATTTTTTTTAGACGATTCATAGACGAAGATAAAATTTCAGAATTTTAAATCGATCAATTTTTCAGCGTATGTATGCGTGCGGTTCTTTGCGGCGATTTTTGTTTACGAAAACGGTATGTATACCGTCGTTTTGAGGTTAGACCTCAATCGATACGGAAATGTGAATAAACTGGGTCTTCCTATCTTCCCGATTACATTACCTTGTAGTTAGACATCTCGATCGTTAATACGGTGTGGTATTATGATATCTACGGTTTCTATCAACGATAGAAACTTCAATTTATAATAATAATCTTATCCTAAAGGTATTAGTACGTATCTCGAAACTCCTTGGACTCCATATGTTACAGAATTTTGTTTACGCCTATGGCGGGAGTGGAAAACAAAAACTCCGAATTGTAAAACACGTATAATACTAACGACTCGATTTTTGCATAATAATAGAAGAAAATTTACAGTTTTTTAACCTTTCTTATCGATCAATCAATCGTCGTTATTTATACCCGAAAAAACACAGTAAACAAAAAAAAAAACCCGGATAAAATGCTAAATTTAAAGAAAAAATTTCTATTGGCTGTGTCGACTGATCGTAGATTCGTTTTATCGACGAATTAGAGAGCGGATACGGTGGAAATATGGATAAACTGAATGAAACATACCGTATGATCGATTTTAATGGCATTAAAATATTGAAAACATGATCAATCCCCTGCCGTTTATTAATTCAGGATGATTTTACCGCGTGGAGATGGGCTCTCGTGTTTATTGTTAACGATTATCATCGGATTAACATCCTTTGTAGGAGACTGGCTACTTTATAATGTAAACAGTTCTGCTCTATGCGCGATATCGGATAACCTGACACACGCTCTGGTCGGTGGTATGAGCTGGTCTTTGGTTATAAAATTGTCTAAAAAATCAATATCACGCAATGTGTTTGGTATTACTGTGTGCTTTTTTATATCGTCATTCATCGATTTGGATCATTTTTTACTCGCCAAAAGTTGGAAACTCAAAGTAAGTATGTGTAATAGTTCTCGTTGATTCTAAATTCTCATTCTTCAAACGTCAGATTATACTGTTGTTGTTGTTGTTGTTATTATTGCAAATCGTGTACTACATAAGTATTATACTCACCCGAGCCATGCTGTGCAACGTATGTATGTACCACGTGTCAAAAGCAGAAGAACGGTTTTGCTAGACGCGAATAAATATAAAGAAAGACAGAAATTAGAAATAAATTGTCTGAAAGTATGTGGACATAGAAAATTTCGAGTAAAAATAAATTGACTGTAGCGATTATTATTTTTTCCGAGAACAAAAACCTGCAATCGATTCGAGAATGAAGATTTGCGTCTGGTTTTTGTTTGTTTTTTTTCGTTTTTTTTTAAGGAAAATGTTCTCTTTCTCGTGACAGTAAACAATGATAAAGAATTTTTTAAATATAGAACAACCGTAAAGAAAAAATAATATTAATAAATGAAATGGGTAAACTTATATATTCTAAATGATTAAATATTTGCAGGATGCTACACACCTAGGATCTCGAAGGCCGATTTTTCACAATTCATTAATACCGGTGTTGGTATGGTTGATTTTCGAGATAGCCAATAAAATATTTCACCTGAATTCAACCGTAGGATATTATCTCTGGGTTATTATAACAGGTTTCATAACCCATCACGTACGCGATGCTACTAGAAGAGGGTTGTGGTTTGGTTTTCTTGGCTCAACTCCCCCTATACCCTATTATTTCTATATCTTTATAGCTATGTTATTGCCTTATTTTATTTACTGGCTGGTGCCTGTGGATCACGTGATTAAAGATTGCAGTCAGTTTTTGTCTGTCGGTCAAAGTCAAACCGTATATGATGTGTAAAATTAACATGATTCACGGTATCGTTTTTTATTCTATTTTTTTTTTTTTTTTTTTCTTTCCTTACATCTATTCCGCGATCTCAATATAATATTGTATGTAAATATTGTTTTACTTCTAGGATAGTTACATACATACATACTGTATGTATACATAATCAGTAATAATTTATTTTTATATACCCATATACATATGTGTACTTAGAAAAAAAAAAATGATATGTACGGAGAAAATCTGTATTTATTTTTTTGCAACCGAACGAAACGATGTTTAATAATAAAAAAAAAAAAAAAAAATGCTTTTTTTTTACCAAAAATATACGCAGTGCCCGTTATTTATCGTACATTTTTTTTTTTCTTTTTCACATACGTTTCAATATTTACTGAACAATAAACCGAGAGGTAATGTTTTGACACTAAAATAAAAAAAAGAATAAAAAAATCGTTTTTTTTTTTTTTTTTGATGCACTTGAAGAATGATGAAGACAAAAAATAATAATAATAATTGACGATAATTATACGTGTATATGAATCATGAATGTTAGACTTGAGCCAACTGTTGGCAATATGATATAATTGTGTATAAAAATTATAACTGTTGTACGGTGTTTACAATTCAAATTGACGTTTCGAATAGACTGCAGATATTTATACAGGAGTTTTAACACCTGTTTATAGTTTACAAAACCCCCTCCATCCAATTCTCCCTCTCTTTCTCTCTCTCTCTCTCTCTCGAGTATATAATATACTGCACTTTAATACACCCATGTAACGTGCAGTTGTTTCTTGTTTAAAAAAAATTCAAAATTCAAAATTGTTCCATACCTTTCGAAGATATTAATTTTCTTTCAATTTCCTCTTATACCTCGGTGTTATAGGGAATGAGAGAAGCAGACAAAACGATATATAAAATAAAAAAAAAAAACATGTATATTTATTTTCAAAAATCTTCATCTTACCATTAAAAAATTTGTAATCGTAATCACTATCAGGATGATGAGTCTGTGGATCTATAAATCGTCGGTTTTTATGCATAAATTCTCTCACGATATACTACCACGTACTATAGGTATACTACACCGTATATAAATTGAAAATAAATTCTAATCGCGTTTCTTGAACAGCTAACATATAATATAAGAAACTTTGTTTGTTCTACCTGGTGGGGATTATCAGCACATATTATCCGGTACTCGCACTCTTGCTTTATACACACCTCGACCAGCTATATACCTGCTTCTTCGTATACTTGCTTAGCTGGCAACTCTTTGAATGTCAGACAAGACTAACTCATACTACTAGTTAGTCTACTTAAACTGCGGTCTAAATTCACTTATGTACAATATTTTTTTTTTTCTCCTTATACCTGCGTTCTTATACCTATGTAATTATAGTTTACTTCCGTAAACATTATACATACTTCCGAATATACATACGACGTAATAAACATAAATAAATAAACAATAATAATAATAATAATAATAATAATAATAATTTGAGAAAAAAAAAATTGAACTAATATTCTCTAATTTTATTTTTATATTTTTCGGTATGTAAAGGTATAATAATTTCGAAGTAAATAATGAGAAATTTATTCGTTGTTTAAATATATGATCTCGGAATCGTATTATTCTCCGTCACAGTATTTTATCATCAACAATAATAATTAAAGATAAGAAAAATATGGGAGAGGAGAAGGGGGTAATGCTTGGAGTTCTCGAGAAGGATGTGCGTACGTACATTGAAATATCACAGGTATAAATGTAATGAACGATGATAACCAGCTGATACGAGTGCCTTTAACATAGCGGAGAGTAACATTCTTTATATAATTATACATAATACGAGTGAGACATATATATTAATATAGTGTATAGTTACACGGTTGTATTCGGAGGCTATATATATATCTATATATATATATACTGAAAACTTGGTTTATTAAATACTGCCACAATTTGTTATGGTAAGTACATGAATACTGTATATATACTTATACATAAATACAGATCAATTATATACATATATATACATATATATATATATATATATATATATATATATATATATATATATATATATATATATATATATGTATATATATGTATATATATGTATATATATGTATATATATATATATATATATATATATATATATATATATATATATATATATATATATATATATATATATATATATATATATATATATATATATATATATATATATATGTATAACGTTTTAATATTTGCATTCAATTTCTCTATTCTTCATTTTAATTATAAGAGGAAAAAAAAAAAAAGTAAAAAATAAATAAACGAAACGAAAATTAATATACTCCGAAACAGTGAGACGATATTAATGAGTCACGTAGCAATAAAATTTGAACGGAGAAAAAAAAGGAAAAAAAAAAAAAAGAACGAATTCAGTATTTTTCAATTTTAATTATAAATTCAAAGAATTACTTTCATTATATCATCGTTTATAATACAGTTGACGCCTTTATTGCCATACATGTGAATCATGTATCCTATATCGAGCCAACGGATGTGTCACATTGATTTTTCATTCTTGAGATTGTGCGTTAATTATTTTATTCACTTTTTCTTCACTCTTCTCATATTTTCACTGGATGTAATTTTTTAACTTTTTTTTTTTGCACGATGGATCGAAAATATAGTCGAATGGTTTTTTTTTTGCAGGCCTTCGATAGTTCTCGGTAATAAACTTAGCGCTAAACGTATATATATAAATTGCAAAAGTGTTTTCCGGAAACGTAATTCAGTCGTGCGTGGCACGAGCACAAATCCTCCTCACGTCCTCGTATCCTCGTTCTCCGAGGGAGCGAACAAACACTATATATATATATATATATATATATATATATATATACATACCTTTGAAACAGTGAATGAACAGCCTCTTGTGTCACATCCTGCTCTTAAACGCGTGCCTTCGTCGGTGCGAAACCGTGAATTTGAAGAAATATGTATATCTACACACGCACATTATACTTTTATGGTATATATTTTATCGTAATCAGCTTCAAATCGTTTATAGGCATATCAATTATTTTCCGCGAATTTTATGATCTTCGAAGCTCTTGAACGTTTTTTAAATACTCGACGCGCTGCATCTCACTGCAGTATATTTATTATAATTGTTATAATTAAAATCTCTTTAACGTCAATTCCTACGAGATAAACTTTAAACACTCTTAATTACACTTTACGAGCAAGAGAATCGATTTCTTCATTAATAGAAAAAAAAAATTGTTGAAAAAAAAATTCATTCTCGTTTCAGTTCTTCTTTACTTTTTCAATTTTTTCACTATTTGTTTCTTTCTTTTTTGTCTTTTAATAAGTTATTTCTGATTGCAGGCGACTCTCGAAGATCTAACCCTTTATTTTTACATCGGTTGCGCGATCGTCGCTGTGGCATTGCTTTTAATTTTAATTCTCGTCGTCGTTCTATTCGTCAAAGTAAACAGGCTCATTTCTGATAAGTAAGTTATAATTATTAATATCATAATTGATATAGTAATATCTATAGTCTGTAAAACTTAAGGTATAACGAAATTTTGAATACTTATAATAACAATAAAATTATAATATTCACGCTATACTTTTTTGAAATTTTCAAATCTTTCATCTAATTTTTTCAATTATTTGTGTGTACAATTCACTATCGCGGTATTATACTGACTATATAACAAACACTTGTCACGTTTTTTTTTTGTTTTTTTTTTTCAAGTCTTATTTTTCTATTTTATTATCCTGGGTTCTAACGGCTGAAAAAAATTTTTTAGTATTCTGGTAAAAGCAGTTTTTCAAGTTACTCGACCCCGTGTAAATTATAAATATATATTCACAACGTATTTACCTATATGCTCAGCTGTATGTATATGTGGAAGTAGTCTAAAACCTGACAAAATTACTACCTTCATATACCTCGTCACGTTGCTTCGAATTATTTTCGAGCAGACAAAATTAAAATTCTTGAGTTTTTTTTTCACATTTTCCCAAAAGTTATGCTTTCAACGCCGTAATTCTATTAGTAAAAGAAGAAAATTGAAAAATTGACAAATTTACGAATTGTTTACGAGGTTTCATCAAAGGGGTGAAATATGTGCCCTACAATCAGATAAACTTGTCATTTTTGTATTTTTTTTTATTTTGTATTTTCTCCCGTTGCTCTCGTTATCAGATATACATACCTATATATACAATATGTATACGTATGTACATACACTGATATAGTGTATCTAGTGAATCAGTTCAAACGTAACATACATACGTACATACGTACATACATACAGGTATGCATACCTATATGAATAACGATCATACCAATAGTAATGACGAAATATATTTGTTTGATACCGCGCGTATACGTTATCTTTACGACGCGTTGGCTGACTCTTTGTCTAAATAATTGAGATATATTTAACAGAATAGATTAAACTTGCTGCAGCTACGGAATTACTATACCACCAAGTTATTACGATAAGATGATGTAGAGAACGGGGCAGAATGGGGTAGGTACCTAAGAAAAATCACGGGATTATAATAATTTTTAACGATATTTAAACCGTTATCAATTTCATATCTCGTTGTTTTTATTCTATAGTAGCTATCGAACTCGAAACTTGCTTCATCAATTTCTTTTTTTCATAAATAACTTTGAATATCGAAGTCTGTTTTTAAATTGGCGTCGATTAATGCATAGATTTTTCTTTAGGTACCCCATTTTGCCCCGGTCTCTCTCCCGTATCCATATACATAAGATAATTTATAAAATCGTCGAGTTTATTAATAATATTTCAGATCCAATCAACTTGCTCGACAAAAAGAAATGATGGCTGACTTTTGTTATACAAATCCGACTATTGTACCCGGTGAAGAATTGTCGAGGAGAGGTTTTTCGATGTACAGTGGTTCTAATCTTCAATTTAATCACGACGATATTGATGTTCATGGAAAAGAATACACTAATCACGAAGAAGCCAGATCCAAATTTTAGTCGTTATAATACAAACTATGCACATATGTATAGGTACTCAAATATTAGCCCGATAAAATTTACCCCGACCGATATAATCGATCAGAAATTATTGAATACCTATATAGTAATAAAATTTTAGCTAATCGAATCGAAGGTAGCTTGAAAGATAACATGTGTGAGGAAAAAAATTTGTGATATGTAAATTCATTAATATATACGAATTGAAATTTCTGATTTACTTTTTGCTTTTAAAAAATATATGAATATATATTCGATCTGTAACTAATATTATTTAACCCGTATTAATTTTTTCTTACCCGTAATAATTCGTTACCGATAGAATTTTTAGGTAGAATAATCGACTCTGGGTAAATAACCGACTGGTAAAAAAAAACAAGAATTCTATACAGAAAAAAAAAAAAATCATTGTTGTACAATATTACCGACCGCGGTGAGACGGTATCGGTAAAGTAAAATGACTGGATCTCCGTATACCTATGTAATTTTTTTATGAATTTTTGATCATTTCGTAAAAAAAATCATTAGAAAGTATAGAAAAAAAGGAGTAAATAGAATGGAAAAAACTAAATTCTAAAAATAAAAAAAAAAATAAAATAAAATGCAATTGAATCGACGTAGTAGGCGCAAGTTTTCGTTTTCGTTTTTGATTATTGACTCACGAGAAAACGAAAAAAAAAAAAAAATGCAACTGAATTATTAAAACTTTGTTATAATGGAACACATTTTTGTTATCTAAAGAAAGAAAAGAGATTAAATTAACGTGTAGTGTACGCCCGTATAATAAATATATGATTGTAAAAAGTTATTAGGCTACCCTTTTGTATTATATCCACCAAAGATCACTTCATTATTTTATAATAAATATATTTTTAGGTTATATGTATACATATATACAGGTCTCTGCACTCATCACGGCGTATACCTATACATATATGTATATCATATATATTTATATAGCCATGTTGTTTATATGTATAATAATGTACATATATTTGTGTTAATATTCGTTAGAATAAAAACTATACCTATAATTAGGTATACGCAATTATTCATAAACTTGAGAAAATCAAGTCGTAGAAATAAATCAATGAAAATAATAGTTAAAAAAAAAAGGAAAAAATAAAAAAAAGTCAGTACATAAACAACATCGTCATTCTTAAACTGCGACACAGATAATTACATTTTTCGTTGAGTACCCCATTTTGCCCCGTGTATCCCCTAAATTTGTATATATATATAAATATCTATGTATACATCGATGCGTCCTTTAAGGCTCGATCATCTTTTTTTCTTTTCAAATTCGTCAAAGGTGGTCTCTCTGACGATGCGAAGAAAGAAGGAGAAAGAGCTGAGGGGGGCCTGAAGGGTATATATAATAGATATATACAATAGGTATATATATACACATTATATAACGATGATATAATATTTTAACGTAATCGATTAGCTTTAAGTGGTCGTTCACTTGGCTCAACTTGAGTCTATCCCATCCCCCGTAGCCCCCCTTCCTCCCTGAGTCTGAAAAAACACACTTGTGGTATGTACGTACATATATACGTACCATACCTATCTAACTAACTAACTAACTATACCTACCGACTACCTACTCTGTTACTTATGAGAGCTCGCTGAGAAAAACCAATGGTGAATGAAATCTGAATCCATTGGGGGTGTAGTAAGAGGTCCTTGCGTCAGCTGTGACCGAGCCTCTATTGTCTCATAGGAGCCACTTCAACTAACGGGTGGCTCCAGAGCCCCGGATCAAATTTCATTATCTATAGTTTATACATACGTATATAGGTATATAAATTATAGGTATATGTGTATATGTATAGTTTATCTATACAAACTATCTCCGAGATATTTAATTACATACCTATATGTATGTACATAAGTATATATAGGCTATCAATAATAGGTATATATATTTTATTAATTTGTTTTCTTTTTTTTTTTTAAATTTTAATTTTTCGAAATTTCAAAATTCCTGGAGCAAAAAAATGCGGTGAAGAGTTTTTTTTTGTTTTTGTTTTTTTTTTTTCTTCGTTCTCGGTGGGGTAAAATGAGAAGAAAAAAAAATATATATATATACATATATACGAGAATAATTGAAAACTCTTAGTTTTTGGCTGGAAAAAAAAAGAACAAAAAAATTTATTCTCTGTATAATATATAAGATGGGTAAAATTTATTATAACCGATAATATGCCTATATTTATAGATACACTGTACATATACCTGTAATACATACATACATATATCCAAACGTAAATATACATATCCATACGACGTATATATATATATATATATATACGAATATATATACATATATATATATATATATGCAGTGTTTCACGCGTGTGTGTGTCTGTTAGGGAGGGATACAAGGGGTAGGCTGGATAGTAGGCTGTAATTGGTATGAAATCGTTGAGCAAACACATCGGACAAGACAGCCGGAGGGTTGTGGGCGGTGTGACGTGCCGTTGCCTTGGTTACAGTTCAGATTCTCCGGGAGCATAGCGTATAGCATAGCCATATATATACATACAACTATACCTATACATATAGCAACAGCAGCAGCAGCCAGCACCAGCAGCAGCAGCAGCAGCAGCATCGGCATCGGCATCGGCATCGGCATCATCCCCGTCAACGTTCGTCCGCTTTCGTCGACGTTCGTTATTTGTACACCCTATAGTCCCTTTCCCTTTTATACTTATATATATATACTTCTAGTCTATAGCTATATAATAATATAGTTCATACACATAGATATATATAGGTACATATGTATATATACACTTTTCCTTCGACCCTTGTACCTGTACACACATATACACTATTTTACATATACCCATTCCTTTTTTTTTGTCTTTCTTTTTACCTTATCGCTTAGGGTTAATCAAAAAAGACCAAAAAAAAAAAAGAAGAAAAAAAAGGTAAAGAAATTTTGTACATTATATTTTATATTTGTTGAAAAAGAACAAAAATTATATATGATACAGGTATATAGGTGTAGGTGTACAAAACGCATATATATAGCCTATATAGATATACTATGTGCTGTGTAGCTGTTGCGTATATATATCCCCTGATTGAATTTACATAACGAAATCCGTTGAGCCTGCGAAACGACGCGCGGTCGTATAATATCTGCAGTGTGTATTTTTCATAACGCAATGAAACGAAACGAAACGAAACGAAACGAAACGATCGACGAAACCCCCTCCGCACTCCCCCCTCTGGACCAATATTACACGTTATGTGTGTAATGGAAGTGTTGCTGTACGGACTGCTCCCGGTTCAAGTGTTTGTTCTATTTTGCGGACCCTCTTCTCTCTCTCTCTCTCTGTACATGGATATAACCAAAATCCAAATACCATTCATTCATCTCGTTATCACACTTGTCGAATTATAGACGGATTATTACACCCATAGAAACGCTTAACCATATATACAGCAGCCTGTAGCAGGGGGGGGGGGGGGTCAGGGCGGAATATATATATATATATATATATATATATATATATATATATATATATATATATATATATATATATATACAGGGTATCAAAAAATCTGTTAAAACAAAAAAAAATTATAAGAAACAAATATTTTAGTTCAAATTTCCACATATATTTGACATTTTCTTTTTTTTTTTTAAGTTGTACCCCATTCTGCCCCCGGTTATTTCTATATACACGTTATCTACGTTGCATCCATTCATTTCGATACCCAGTATAAGTACCTGATACTTATACTTCTCTACGAGCCTCAGAGATGGTTTTTATTTATATAATTTATATTTTTCTCTTAAGATATTGCACGGAAAGGACATAATATACAATATCGTGTGTAGTACGAGGTGCACTAGCTGAAGGGTAAAATAATAATAAGAATAATGATAATAATATAAGAAAGCAGCATATACCTATAGATATAACATAAAATATTGGGATAATAAGAAAATTGAAAATAGTAAATAAATAAGTATTATATATACATACCTATATATAGGTATATACGTGTGTAGAATTTTGTGCAAAGGTATAAACGTATATACATAGTACCTGTACGTATGTATATGTATACCTACACCTGTGAGAGAACGTGTGGATGGAATTTTTTCGCGACTGCAGTACACGGTCTCATTATTTTCTCGGGCCAGAGCCCCTTACGGTTTGGCTTACACAATATTATACTGGCGCTCGACGTGCAGGCTGCTTGTATGCAGCAGCCAGAAAGACCGTGGGTATAAGCTCCGAGCAATATAAAGGCTTAAACCTTTCAGGTTTCATATTTTTACGAGCTTCCCACATATACATATATGCGGTAGTACGAAACGAAAGAAAACGCGACCTTCGTGTATGGGACACCGATCGACTATACGTTTATACATCTCTATACGTTGTTACATACATACGTATGTATGTACATATGTTTATGGGTGTGCGAGAAACAAGCAGAAAAAATGTTTGTACACGTATATGTATAGGTGTTAGCAAATGTAGGTATATTTGTATCGATTCCATCGCCATGATTCATATATCTAATACCACAAACGTTAATTTTGTTTGCACGTATAATATACCTACGTGTGCAGTGTAGGTGTGATACGAATTTCCATATTTAGTGGAATTGCAGCCTACTTCGAGCCTACTGCAACTGTTCGACATATTGGGGCAGTATAACCAACACACTAATCAGGATTAACACAATCACCTAATTTCTGAGCCGGCATATGAGTTCTATGCTGTTACCGGGGCGAAATGGGGTACCTGAAAATTGTCAAATTGAAATTAAAAATTGGAATTCTATGTTAATATAATTAACCCTTCGTTTTCACACTTCCGAAAAATTACGCGCTTGTCAGATCGCAGGGTCAAATTGACCAAACTGATTTTCAAATCGTTGCCGTGTCAAAACTATCCGTCCGATTGGGACGAAAAAATTATGAAACATACTATGAACATTGTCAAATATGTAGCAATAGTTGTTATTTAAGAAATCGAATAAGAGCATGTTCGAAAAAAATCTCCATCTTAGGATATGCGATTCCGAAGTTGGGCGCCAGGTCAACTCTTAGAGTTAATGAAACTACTGAATAAATACAGTTCATCGTGAATAATTATTGTTTGTAGAACCGACAGTAAATTCATTCTATGAAGTACTAATTCAATTTGAACAGAACGAGACGATGCAAATTAATTCCACGAGCGATGGGTCCAATTGCATCTTATCGTACTCCTTATTTTATCATTCATTTTCGTATTACTTTTATTTGTTTTATTATTTCGGATGATTCTGCATGATTCTTGAAGTCCTGAAATCCGTTATCCATCCTCTGTCATTTTTTTTTCGTAGGTTTCCTACGAAATAAGAAATTGTAGTTGTTTTTTTTTTTTCTTATAGTTTGATCGACAGGAGCAACAAATTTTTCTGAATTATTACGAAAGTCTAGGAAAAATTTTTGCGAAAAACTATAAAACGTTTAAATTCTCTTACAAAATTCTCACAAATTTGTAAAAGTAGAAATTTTCATGCAGTGAACTTATAAACGTGTTGTTATATAATTTGTCGTTGTTGTTATTGTTTTTTCTGCGTGTAGGTTTATTCGTCTATATATATATATATAAGAGACTCATAGTTAGAAACAGGGAAGTCCGTGCGCTCTAACAAACATCGAAGGTATAATAATACGGATCTTTGTTCGTCTACATCATACGTATGTATGTATGTGGTACGTACGCGCGCATTACCGCCTATTATGCTTGACAACTGATCGCACAATTTCACAGGATCGTAGCGTGTCACGAGTTCTCTATATACCCGAAGAATTTAACAAGGGCAAACGAGGCTATTAACCAGAATTCGCCGACCTCGTATTCGTTTTATAGTTACATACATACATACGTAGATACATACATACGTACCGTTTACGAACACGTATGTATACCTACGTGTACATATACCGACGTAAATACAAAGCGAGGCGGGGGAAAAAGAAAAAAGAAATAATGAAAGAAATAATGGAAGAAAGAAAGGAATACTATGGCTATATACAAGCATATAATAGCTGCCTTCACCACCACCGATATACAAGTCCAAAAAAAAAAAAAAAAAAAACTTCTGACTTTACTAGTCAAACGCGTATTGGTATATATATAATAACGCGTGAATACGTATATGTGGGTATATATGCCGCGTGGTACATGGACGTATGTTTTTTTCCCCATTAAGACAGGACCTACAGCATCCCACAATTGTTAGAGGGGTCACGTGGCACCCGCTGAGAAACACGCGTACGGTAACCCACCCACCTTGGATCAGGGTGACGACTACGATTCTACGTAACTCGGTTCTAATAATTCGAACCCATTGTTCGTTCGGTGATCAATTAGTTTGAGATATATTCTTTGATTCTACGATGCTGGTTTTTATCACGCGCCATATATTTTAGGGGGGGGGGGGGGGGGGCTATATATACTATGACTGACTTTTCATTTTATTTTTTTCGTTATTTTTTGTCTCATTTTATTTTGTATTAAATTTTTGAATTAATCTAGAAAATACTGCAAAAACTTTATGAGAATTAGGTATTATACCTAATCTCTAAAAAGTTCCGTAAACTAAGATTATCTATATGTAGAATGTGAATATATTTTCGAAAATTATACGTCTTCTGACACATATAGTTTAAATAAAAATTTCGAAAAACAAAAGAAAATCAATTTTGTAAAATTTTTACAATCCAACCGAAAATTTTGAGATAATTTTCTTCCGTAAAAATAATGAAAATTCTTATTATTATAATATAGAGATTAAAGTATGTATATTGGTTCGAATTTGACTCGATACCTAGCGGTAAAAAATAGTTTTCTGCATTATTTTACAAAAATGATTTTTACGAAAATTTTCGGAAAAGTTCTAAAAAATTCCGGAAAAATTTTTAATAACTTTATTTTTTCTTTTTTAAATCTTATATAAACCTTACATAATGAAATCCTGTAAATAACTGATGATTTTTTTTTTCTCCAAAATCTTTAATATCGTACTCATAAAATTTTTCCAGCAATAAATACTTACTCGCTCATATATTTCGGATGCGAATAATAATTAATTAAATGTGTGTAATGAATTATGAAAATAAATGTTCTCCTGATTGGTATTGTTGTTTGATACCGCGAGCGTGAAATAGTATGCAGTACGTATATTTATTGTTATTATTATCATTATTATTGTATCATTATTATTATTATTTTTATTTTCCATCCTCTCGCATTGTTTTATTTTTATTGTTTTCCCAACCCGCGAGTCCGGCCTTTGCGTCCCGTATTGTTAAACGTTGAAATCGCATTTCATGCAACTTAACCACGAGCTCTCTCGAGCCTTTTGTTAGCTAAAATGAACCTTCTACTATATATCCGTGAAATAAGAGTTAAACAAAAAACAAGAACAGGAAAAAAACAAAGACAGGAAAAAAAATGAACAAACAAATAACAATAACTAAGAAAAATAATTAGATAGTAAAAATTACCATTTTCGTTTTTTTTTTTTTTTTTCGGAGTGAAAAAAAAAACCGAACAAAAAAAGAATTTAATCACATATATTGTTGTACACAACTCATCGCGCGTCTTTTTTTTTTTTTTGTTGTTTTTTCTTGTTTCTAAACAACGACATTCATTGGAATCTCAGATCAGGAAAAATTATTATCTAGACTTTTGAAAATTAGTGTTCGAATTTAATTATTTTTACATGATGATACATAATTTATTCAAACTATATATATATATATGTATATAGTGAACGTTTGCAAAAACCCCGTAACTCTGCAGGTTGTTTGTACATACGTGTGCGTACATAGGTATGTATGTATGTATGTATACATAACTATTTATATTATGCCTATACATATACTAGGATACTTGAGTCTTTGGGAAATCCCATTGTGGCCTGCGGGAATTCCCGAGGGACAGGTAGTTAGATCATTTTCTCGACGGGGTGGCTTGGCTTTGGTATAAATAAGTGGTAAACACCAGCAACAGCAGCAGCAGAAGCAACAGCAGCAGTACCGACAGCAGCAGGGGGTACAATTCAATTTTGACAAAAGTACCAGTTCCTTGTCTGACCGACATAATCCGCTGTCGTCCTTATTCAGAGAGTTTTATATACATGTATACATGGGTATATGTATATATATATATATATATATATATATATATATATATATATATATATATATATATATATATATATATATATATATATATATATATATATATATATATATATATATATATATATATATATATATATATATAAATAAATTACCGAGGAATTTGAGTTTTACCGCGATAATCTGAAACCCCACAAAAATAAACTGACTATATATAATGCAATATAATGACTAGATGATTATATCGTGTAATTAATAATCAAAATTATTAAAAAAAAAAAAAGAAAATCAATACGTGAATAATTATAAAAATAGAAAATGCGATAATTCAGAGGAAAATATGGTATATTTTCGTTGTTATATGTATGTGTTTTTGTTATTTTGTTTTTTACGTGTAACGTGAGCGTATGTATGTACGTGTAGATAATAGGTATACATATGTATATGTGTATGTTGTATATGTTGGGCGCTAAAGCCTTGCGCTGTACTTTTACAATATATACAGAGCTTAAACATCTATTAATTTTCATACAATATTACAGCTTATTTTTTTAATTGATTTTTTTTTATATATATATATATATATATGTATATGTATACTACTATGAATCTCACACTCGTATTATTCCTTTATATTAATATAAATAATTGCGTATAATATAATATGTATGTTTGTTTGTTATTTATTTATTTATTTATTCAATTAATTCACGCGAATCAATTATTCATTCAAATATCTTTATTGATTTATTTATTTATTTATTTATTTATTTATAGTATTTATATAGACGCTCGATTTATATATATATATATATATATATATATATATATATATATATATATATATATATATATATATATATATATATATATATATATATATATATATATATATATATATATATATATATATATATATATATATATATATATATATATATATATATATATATATATATATATATATATATATATATATATATATATATATATATATATATATATATATATATATATATATATATATATATATATATATATATATATATATATATATATATATATATATATATATATATATATATATATATATATATATATATATATATATATATATATATATATATATATATATATATATATATATATATATATATACATACATAACCTCCAGGTATTCAACGCTGAAGAACAAAACTGAAGAACAAAAAATAAATAAATAAATAAAATTACAAAATACAAAAAAAAAAAAATATTCCAAATACAAGAAACAAAATAATAATAATAATAATGTTTCACAATAATTATTTTCGTCATTGTCATTATTATTATTATATAATTATCATTATTACTATTATTGTTATTATCTTTTAAGGGACTATCATTATCGTTAATCATTATTATTATTAATATTATTATATTAAAATACTTCATGACAATATCATAACTATATATATATATATATATATTTCATAATATTTTACATTTATCGTTAAATACGTATTATACCTGTACCTATGTCTATGTATAGGTGGTGGTTTGGGATACGCTATTTTCATACGTAGTTTATTGGTTGTCCCGCAGATCAATCGTGACGTGGATGCAGTAAATCTATTTCTTTCTTCTCTATTTTCTCATTTTCTCATTTTTTTTTTTCTTTTATTTTTCATTTTTTTCTTTTCTTCATATCTTTCTTCGCAATACAATTATCAATCAAGCGCGATTAAAAATATACAGTTAATATTAAATTATCATTCGTCAATAAATGGGCATATATCTTTGGTCGGTTGGCACGAGCACCGGTCAGTCTTCGGGTCTATTTATAAGATATACACAATGCATTTTCTTTTTTTTTTTTTAATTTTCTTCCTTTTTTATTAATCATCCATGCAATTTATTCATTCATTCGTTCATTATTCATGCAATTGTTTCATTCATTCATTCATTCATTATTAACGCTGAATAATCTTCACCCTAAATTCTCGATCATGTGTATATTATATTATATTATATTATATTTTATTATATTAAATTAAATTAAGTATATTATATTTATATTCGTATATGTGGTATACATATATACTATAATGCAACAGTTATTTATATTATTTACACTGCAGTTGAAAAAAAAAATAAACTAACACCTATAATTATATATTATCATTAATTATACATTATATTAATATATAATATACCTTATAAGTATTAATCTACGTTCAGGCTGCAGGCGATCATACACAATATACGATCTATCGAATCCGACTTTGTCAATATTATATCAATTAATAATATCTACCTAATAATATTACAGTTATATTTTTATTATTATTATTATTATTATTATTACTATTATTATTGTTATTATTATTATTATCATTATCATTATTGTTATTATTTTATTTACAGTGAAATATCTATTATAACATTTATATTACAATGGGTTAAACCGTAACCGCATCCGGTTTTTTTTTTTTTTTTTTGTGTTTTCGAATTGGAAAAAATTCTCTCTCTCTCTCTCTCTCTTTCTCACTTTTATCGTGCTCCTTATCGATTATCTCGCGAGCATCCTTTTTCAAATTTGTTTTTTTTTTTTTTTTTTTGTGTCCTAAAACTCGTGACCAGCACGAATATCGAGTAATTTTCCGCGGCAAGATGATCTTTGAAAATTTTTTTTTGTTAAGAAAAGAAAAGAAAAAAAAAAAAAATCCGTGGCAATTTTAATCCCTGAATGGTTTCGATCAAATCACCGGATTTCCGGCTCCTACAATTTTATCACTGGCTCGCTAAGTCGGGCCTTGTAACGAACGTCAGTGAACAACTTGATGATGAACAACCTCGTGGTGATGTTGATGCGACGTTAGAGGCGGTGTGCTACTAACATTACCCGATACGCCGTGGGACGATACACTATGAACAGTTTGTCCAGTACCCGCAGGACTATACTGTTGAGTATCGACTATAACACTCGTGTAACCGGGTGAATCTAAATGTTCAAGTGGATGATTATGATTATGATGATGATGGTTATGGTTATGGTTATGCTGATGATGATGATGGTGATGGTTATGGTGCGAATGAAGTGGATGAGACGGGTGCGACGGCGGATGTTGCGGATTATAATTATGATGGGCAGGATGAACCGGATAAGGACTATCCTGATGGGACAGACTCGTACCGGTAGTATTACCTGCCCCGTAGCTGTTATTGTTGTTGTTAAAACCGCAACTAGGAAACATCACGTTACCCTCGCCGACGCTAGCCGATGACGAAGACGAGTCCATCAGATGATGGTGACCGGGATAACCGGGTGGTAACGAATGGAGTTCCAACGGACTCGGCAAATGACTGTCAGAGGCATCTGAACTACCGCAAGAACTTGACGATGCTGAAAAGGGCCTCTGCTGTTGTTGAGGTGTTTGTTGCTGCTGATGATTTTGCTGTGGACTATGCTGCTGCTGGATTATTAACGTCGATACTGGGTGATGAACTAAGTGGGAATGCGACTGTGACTGTTGTTGTTGTTGCTGTTGCTGCTGATGTTGCATCGAAGGTAAAGCTTCGTGATGCATTCCTGTTCACAAAGTTAAAGAGAAAAATCAACGTCAACAAATTGAAGGAAACAAGACTGACGTATTAAATACAAAAGATTAATATCAATCTATCTCACCTCCGTACTGATAGAACAATTCCGCTGGATAATAGGCTTCTTCTTCATGTTTCGTCACGTCGGGTGGATAAGAGGCGGTGGTAAGATAATGGACGTGATTAGCACCGGGATTTGTTTGCCCTGGTACAAATTCGGCCCCGGAATATCCTGAGCTATCGCCATAGTCCGTGTCGGGCGGTTCGTTGACCTTTACACTGCGATACGGTGAGCTAGGACTCTGCTTGAGGTCTATATCACAGGGTAAAGTCGTTCCCACTGAAGATGGTGCCGATGATGTCGTCCCTGACAAAGCTCCGGCTGTGTTGCATGACGACGAAACTCCGGACGATAATTTTTGCTCGGAATTCAGGACCAAATCGGACGCCTCCAAGTCGGATAGAACGTAATTCACTGATACTATACAGTGGGGTCTTGAACTCCGTGAATTGTGGACTATAGTAGCGTAACTTTGCATCCAAACCCAGCCCCCGGATCTTGTCAAAAACCTGTAGTACCTGGTCGTCACTTGTCCCTTGTACAAAACTGTGAACACGTAATACAACAAAAAGAAATAAAATAAAATAAAATGTTCTTCATCGATTTCTCAAGAATTTTGATCAATAAAATGAGAAAGATAGAGAGAAAGCGCCGCAGGGTGAAATTCGAGCATTTGTATATCAAAATTAAACTTTTTTTTTTCAAGTAAAATGATATAGATGGGTGGTGTAACAGAGATACTATGTGTATGTGTGAAAATTGTCGACTTGTACATGTGGTAGAGCCTGGTAACTACTGACGAAGAAGGGTGGGGTTGGGGGGGCTTGCGGTGATGATCGCGTAGCTGCTGCTGGGTATAGAAGAGAAGCGGGTAATATTAGGGGCATTATTTCAACTACCCGCGCGGGAAAACGACGAGTCTGTTCAAACAACGATAGCACCATCGTATAGCCGTACGTACAGAGTACAGTCCTCCTTCCCGCGGTGTGGAGAGAGCTGCTGTTGCTGTTAAACGTTCACGCTGCATTGCTAGATCAATAATATACATGTAGACACCCGGTATACGTCGTAGTACTGTAGTGAATTATTATTTTTGGTAAAAAAAAAATTTGGGGTAACAGCCAGGTACCGTCAGTACAGATTTTTGATCGTAAAAATTGATCAAAAAATGGTTTTTTCTGCTTTTTTCAAACAGAGATATTGACTCAACTCACGCGGCAGCGGTCTTTTCGTAAACGTGCAGGCGCGGTGCGATCTTATATTATATATGTACCTAGTTTGTGTTCGTTCTGTTTTGCCCCGAAGCTGTCAAGATGAGAGAATAGACGTACTTATATACCTACGGAAAGATGAAAGAGATTTTTCACTGGTGAGTGTGCGCAGAGATCGTGGCAAGTGCCTTTTACCGTACCCTTCGCTCTGGTCGGTTCTTTACTCTTCTTTATACTTTGGTCTACTCTACTCTACTTTACTTTACTCTACTTTACTCTACACCTTAGCTCTGCTACCGCTGCATATAGGTACTGGATATACAGAAAGTCAACCGTCAGCTTTTTTCGTCACAAAGCTTTACCTTCAAGTATTTCGCTAGAACGTACATCCGCATATATATACAGGTACGGTATACCCACCTAGCTACGAGTTCTCGACGTAAAAACGTCGAGATAAAAGCCTCGAGTCCCGCATGCGATATACATATACATACGTACAAAGATATGTACCACGTACTCTGAACTAGACAAAAAAAAAAAAAGAAAAAGAAAAAACTGAAAAAGATGTTCCTTTTGAAAAACATCAGCGCGAAAATGATAACCTGCAGAGCTTTTATTTTTATCAAGATTTGGAGCAAAAGATTTTATGGGACCGAATAATTTAGATACTCTGATTATAAATGAAAATAAAATCCTGTATGAAAAATCTATTTTATTTTCTATAATATGAAAAAACAAAAAATTCTCGAGGTAGAAAACGAAAAAAACCTCAAGTCGTTTTGTCATTTTCATTCATTTCTTCTTTTTTTTTTTTACTTTATTCTCATTTTGAAATTCTTGTTATTATACAAAATACAAGATTTGTGGTACACGCTGCAACTACGAGGCTAGAAATGATGTAGAGGTAGTCCGCGTTGACCCGCGGTGCAGTATTTCTCGACTGTAAATCGTTCTCGTGCTCGCTTATCCTGTTATGTACGTGACACGTCCGTGTGGGTAAATTTATGAGTGTAATAATGACGTTAAACGAGGCCAGAATATTGGCAGTCGAAGTGTGTAGCGTTATGTTTTTTCAAAAAAAAAAAAAAAATAGCAAAAGACTCTGATCGTTCGAGGTGAAAAATAAAACGATAATTTCGAATCCGAAGATTTGAAAGAATGATCGAAATTTTACAGGATGAAAAAAAAAATTGTTTAAATTATAAGACAGATATATAAAAAAAAGGAATATAATGATTCGTGATTGTTGAATACTCACGTATTTGATGAGCATATCTCATCTGCATGACGTCACATCCGTGGACGTAGTGGTACAACGTTTTCTCGATCAAATCCTGAGGCTCGTAACCTGTTAACTGAGCAACCCTAAAAGTAATAAAATATTTGTCACGTGGGTTGAGAAGGGGGATAGTAAAAAAAAAAATTGCAAACAAGCTTTTCTATATCTTCAAATTTTATTAAAAAAAAAAAGAACACAAAAAATGATGAAAAATAAATGAACAAAAATTTTTGGAAATGATATATATTTAAACGTTATAGGTATTACAGCTTTGCATATATCTATGAAACGATCGAATGTAAATAAAAATAATTAATATTTACCTTGCGTCGAGGAAAATCAGTTTCAAATCGAGAGAGGCACGAAACATGAACATGTTGTGATGTAGTTTTATTTCCGTGACCGAACTTGGCGGTAGAGAATGACCCACGGCGACCAAACCAACATTTTGAATTCCGACCTCTTCGTATTCCGGACCAGTTCCAGCGCTCTGACTAAATTGTTTCACCTTTAAGTATCCGGAACAGTGTATTACCTGAAATGTGCGATAAAATCGTAATGAGATATAATAATAATAATGATTCCTTGATGTGAATTCAAATTTTGAATAAAATAACAACCAAGAACGGTTGGGATTTTCATGTTTTTTAGTTTTATTTTTTATCTTTGTAAAGTGCGACACTTGAGACTGTTAAGAGTAGCTCTAGGTGGGTAGATACGTATATTATATATACTTTCAGAGGGTTAAATCCCGAGGATGTATGCTCACGCGTAGAATTATGCATAGCAAATTACCAATTCTATTTTTAATTGAATAATTAATACAATACCATGCAGTTTCAAAGGGTGGTCGAGTGCCGAATTTGTAAATCAAATAACCTTGTTAGTATATGGCGGTGCATCGCTATATAAATATGCATATTATACTCATGTCACACATATATGTATGTATATACCATATACGTATCAGACAGAGAAGTAAAACGCAAAAGAAAATTCAAAAAAAAAAAAAAGAAAAAAAAATTATACTCACGACTCTTATTCATCATCATCTTAGTCTTCAACAAACCCATCAAAAAGTAGATTATACAATAATACGGAAAAATGTATCCTCAAAAAACCGTTTGAATAAAAATATGTTTTTTTTCTTTTTATTTTCAGATGAAAAATTTCTGCGTTACTTGGATATGGTGTCGTAAGTGGGATGAGGTATTATACATGGTGAACGGGTGGTGTCAATTAAATCCGTCAACCCTACTGCCGTGCACTGTTCGACGTAGGTATAGGTAAATACATATAAAAACATTCGTTGCACGGATCGTATACCTACATACGTAGATGTGTTCCACGCTCAATTACACTTTGATTACGGGTGCCTCGAGGCGTGCAGACACGAGGCATTTCAGAATATAATGTCGCACAGGGTGACAAAAGCTGAAGGCAGAAAGCCAACTACGTATCCCTCTTTGTCCTTTAAGTGCCATAGAAAAAAACTACCCTTAGCTTAACTAACAGCTTAGAGAGACGATAGAGAGAGAGAAAGAGAAAGGGCGAGAAAAGAGGAAATTTACAAGAATGAAGTGAAGGTATAATAATAAAAAAAAAAAAAAAAAAAAAAATCTCTCTTCGCATATAGAGAGTCGTGAATGTCATAGTTAATACGGTGTACAGTTTCTCCTATATGCACGCTGCACGGGGGTTAAGTTAAGTTAACTTAACGTTCTATCACAACGCGTTATAGAGAAAGGGCGATGCGAGAAGTAGAGCTTTGGATGGTGGCCAAAATCCTGCGGCTAGCCAAAGCCTAAGCTATTTGCTAAACAGATCCTCTTTCGAGGGGTTGCATCCTCCTTATATTCTACGCTATACGTACATACACGCATACACCGTTACTTTTCTATGCGGAGATGTGGCAGCGGACCCTCATATATTATTACCGCAACTATTTTACGACCAATTGAAATGTTTGCTCGACATATGCCTCGGCTGCATTCGCGGTACCGTTATTAGCGTAATATCATCACTTACGGCAAATAGTCGCAATTCATTGCATCATCGATTCTCTCGCATATAGGGGAACGTATAATTTTCTTGAAAATCTTGACGAATATAATTAAAGAAAAGGTGCAAGCCCCACTGTAGGGGTGATTGTGGGGTATGAAAGTGTATTTTGGATACGTTTAGATATCTACCTGGTGGTCGGCTGGTTACAGGATCGCACGTGACTGGGACAATGCCACCCCTGCTTACCCGACCACCGTACACTGCCATGCTTATCTTTATTTATGTATTTTTATTCGTTTTATGATTTCCTGTTGCGGATGGATGGCTTCTGTTATGCTAATGATCTGCACCGACGATCGCTGCGGCAAGGACGCCTATATGCGCGTCTAAGATATTTTCTAACACATAAAACTCCTGCTTATATATTTTTCACTTCGCGCGGTCGGTTCTCTCTATCTTCTCGCTTATTCGCGAATACAAAAACTGCACGTTTTTGCGTCAGAAAAAAATTCTTCTCGCCATGTAATAAACCGATAAAAACATCATCGACCATCGCTTCGCTTATTATTCTTCTCACTGTTTCCTTAATCTTTCTGAATAATGACCCGACCACGTACCCAATTCCTTCCCACACAGAAAAGTATCGGATTCTAGGTCTGCAGGGATTATACCTGGATCGATGATTAAATGAGAACTAACTGCTGTACCAACCTTGTATCCGGCGGTAGTAAGACCCGCGTTTCTTTTCGCCAATACGCACTTCATTCTTAGAAAAAATGCTCTTTCTAGTTCAATGTCTCCTCTGGGATTTGGCGGTGGTAAACTGCTAAGACCGTTCGGTGAGGCTGCTAAATGTGTTAGACTAAGGACAGCCTCCATTTCCTGATGATCTGCTGGATGAATGTATTCGTATATACTGTTTCCCGTCAATTCCACCTAAAATATCATAAATGGGGAAATAATTATTAACAAATGTTAATTCACCGTCATGCGAATTGAGGGGTTTGTACTTTTATATGGGGCCCGGTTGAAGTTCCGAATTCGAGAAACACCGGAGGTTCAAAATTTCGAAAGTCTGAAAGATTCGAAAGGGCAAAAAACAATTTTTTTTGGAATTTCAGAGTTTTGGCTATGTCCGCATTATTCTGATCCTTCCCAATTTTGATATTCCGAACGTATAAACCTTTTTGCAAAAATTCGAAATCGTCTCAAATGAATTCGTCATGATTTCGACCGTTCGGTTAACTTCAACCCGATCCCTTCGCTTCATTGTTCTTTATATAATTAACGAGTAAATAAATTAGGGGATATCTCCGACCTGGGATAATCCTAAATGCACGCTCGCCGTCTCACTGATGTACATTATTTTTCCGTCGGGTGCTACCACGAATATGAATCCGTCCAGGGTCTGGAAAAGATTCATTAATTAGAAGACAATGATTAGCTCAGTCAAGCTGCCGAAATACTTTTTCAATTTATTCAAAAAAGGAAGAAAGAAAAATTCAGTTTCAGATGAATTTACTCACTTGTAATAGGTGCGAGCCTAGTTCCTTTATCGCAGCCTCTCGAGGGTTCGTGGCCGGTGGTACAGCACCCCACGCGTCTCCAAGACCTGAAACAAAAAAACAAAAAAAATCCAGAATTCGAAATAGCGATTATGGAACAGACGCCAAAAAATTCTGCGTATACGATGATTCTGGTAGCTTTCACACATAGAAAATCCTGTCGCGAAAAATTAGTAACAGAAAAAACAAGTATTTTTGCATTTTGGAATTTTTTTGAATGACTCACATCGGTTTTTGCACCAAAATTAGTTCAATATGAAACGGAACTACTCTCCACTTAGCCCTACTACGACATCCGTGACTAACATCGTTACGTCTGTCAAGACGTTTACTCCTACTACTGTCAGTCGTTTTATACGTTTCTTATAACTCTTCTTGGCATAATAAACCGAGTAATGATTGTGGTTTTAGTAGTTATAGGTTGGTTTTTCGTGAGAATAAAATTGGTCTGTTTAAGGGGACCAGTACATCTTGGTTTGGGAAATTTGGAGTACTCCAAAATTTATTTATTTGTCAACCGAAGTTTATTTCACATCACAAAAAAATTTCCTTCGAAAAACTTTGTCGTAAGGTTTCGGGCACATCGTTGGTCCAATTCAACCTCTCAAGGTCTTGCTTTCTTCGGACAGAAATTCTACATCTTACGAACGTAGGGATCGGTAGAAAAAAATTCATGTCAAAAGTTACGGTCAATTATCAAAAAATTCCAATATTTAGGCCACTAATTTGCAGATAACTTGGCCAACACGAAATTGTAAAAAAATTCCCTCGTTCACACGATGAGGATTTCTTTTCTGAACAAAATGAGCCCTCAACGACCTTAATCGGAACAACGATGTGCCTAAAACCTTACGACAAAGGTTTTCAAAGAAATTTTTTTTTCTGATGTGAAATAAACTTTGGCTGAGAAATAAATGGATTTCGGAGTACTCCGAATTCCCAAAACCAAGCTGTACTGGTTCCCTTAATTTTCGAAACTAGCGTGTGAATTCTTTCCGGTAATTTAACTCGAATACCTTATAATTGTAAAAAGTTTTTTGTTTTCGATTTTTTATTTTTTATTTTGAGGAGGGAGGGCTTTGATTCTGCGGACTGATATTTTCACACGTGTATATATATGCGCGGTATGGTACATACCTATATGTGAATGCGAACGTATACATATGCGTGTATACCAAAGTGTATAAATTATAATCCAGAGAATATGGTACAGCAAGGGGCCGTATATACGGAATAGGTACAATATGTGACGAACAGCTCGAGTCCCTTTACACACCGCGCAAGTAACCATGAAGCACCTAGTTCGTGTTTGCGCATTAATTTATTACTGACATTAGCGCGAGTCTTGCGGACTAAACTTTTCTCTGCATATAATGTGTTGTATATGTGTATATATATATATATATATATATATATATATATATATATATATATATATATATATATATATATATATATATATATATATATATATATATATATATATATATATATATATATATATATATATATATATATATATATATATATATATATATATATATATATATATATATATATATATATATATATATATATATATATATATATATATATATATATATATATATATATATATATATATATATATATATATATATATATATATATATATATATACCTACGTATGTATGTATGTGTATATAGATATAGGTATATGGCAACATATTATATAGACGCATGTTGTGTGTATGAGTAGCGAAACTGTTGTAAAAGAATATGATCCTGATTAATGACTGCACTTCGTTAAACTAATGGGAGGCCGTAAAACAGAACTACGATTTACCTTATCGTATATATATTATCTTATAGTTACAACGTACCGAGATAAAACGTTTCCAGGAAAATCTTTTCAAGAAAAATAAGAAAAAAAGCAATAAGAGATATATATATAAGAAAAACGTAGTTTTATATCATATTCTGATTTCCGGTTCGATCTATCAATTCGAGATACGTATAGAAAACATATTTTCGTCAACATTTTTGGGCTGGATTGAAGTTCGGAGATTTTTTTTAAATTCCAAACGGTCCGAAAATGAAGAATTAATATTGAAATTCGGAACTCGAATCCGGCCACAATTTATCTTCTATTTTTGGTACGATGACGAGGTTGAAGAAAAAAAAAAAAAAAAAATTGAAAATCGTTGTGAAAATGAGTAAAAAAAAAAAAAAAGAAATTATGTATACATATACTTCTGTATATAGATCTAACGCATGTATATTATTGCGGTGGAAGAAATCTGATCGAAGAATCTTTAGCCGATTTATCCAACAAAGAATATGCACCCAAGAAAGTTTTGATCTGATTTTTAAATCTTGACCAAAGATTGAATCGTCGTAGAAAAAAAAAAAAAAAAAGAAGAAAATCGCCAAATCTCTACAATCGATAAAATTCAAATTCTTTATAACTTGTCAATCAGGATATAAATCAGGGACATGCATGCAGTCTATATTTTCGATTAACTACAACGTCAGCCTCACTGCAGCCTGAACCTTTAACACGCGTTCGATTTTCAAAGACTTGTCATTATCGTAAGGCATTTTTTTTTTTTTTTTTTTTTGTTTTTATTCAATTATATTTTCAAATTTTATTCGATCCTCAAACAAGAGAGAGGGAGGGGAGTACGATGGGTTGATCGGGGCTCCCCGACTCCACAACGGCGTGAATCTAGTCTAGAGGGATGTAGCCACTTGAGATTGAGGGGTCGGTCGGCTGGTAAAACGCCATTGTAACACTATAGCGTAGGTACATGCGCGTACCTATATAACGGATGGCCCCCATGCTTTGCTTACAAAGCACCGGGCCTAACAATGCACTAAGTGCACAATCACACCCATCTCATCCGATATTATTTGCCCTTTGCGAGGATCTCTAGTGCCTCGCCGCCTATACTAGCCCTTCCTTCCTTCCTTCCTTCCTTCCTTCCTTCATTCCTTTCGACCTTACCCTCAACCTCTCGTCTTTGCTTATAGCACCCTTGAATTTTGAATCATCGATCGATTTGTTATGTAAAATATATATAGGTACGTACATACGTATACTCGTATGACAAGAAGTGACTCGTACGATTCTGGAGTTGGAATTGTTCATTATATCCGATTTTTATTCGTTGTTGTTGTGGATTCGCCTCGATTTTTTGATAACGTTTTTACACAAAATTCCGTACTCGATGCTTTTTCAGAGTCTCAACACTTCCGGGTTCAAAATGGCGGATTTAGGATAGGTTTTTAAAAAATTCGTAACTTCCGCGATTTTATTTTTATTTTTTTAATAGCTCGACGATCAACTTTGGAAGGCAATTTTCTGCCATCGCAAAATTTTTTGATAATGATGATGGAAATTATTTTTCTTCTCTTTTCGTAGTCTTATATATTATTAAAAATATTCATCGATACGATTTCCTAGATTTAAATAATATTTTCATCGATATCTAACGACAGAAAAATCGGAGTTCGAACATCTAACGATTTTCATCTTAATCGAAAATAATTTCTTCCGCTCTGATAAAATCTGAAAATACAATTCATTCTCGTCTTGCTTCCGGAGTGAAAACGAAAAAAAAACGAAAAGTTGTACCACTGCACGCAACAATTTTTCCACGCTTTATAAATCGCTGAGAAAAATCAAGCTCTTATGGATCATGAAAACCAAAAAAATATAACCAAGAAAATTAAATACTGGATATTCTGATAATGAGATCTAACTCACCGTCGGGAAATACGTGTCTCATTTTAAGGTAGCTCGTAGTAAGTCTGATTATGCTGGCTTTGTCAAGTTGAGAAGTGATGGCCGCAGGAAGCGGAAGTAGCTTTGCAAGTTCAAAGAACTCTTGGTTTTCTTTCTCGCGACGAGACCGCGCGGCGTTTTTGCTTTTTTCCTTCATCACAACTTCTTGAGGCCCTGCAGACGGGAGACTAGTAACGTTTAAAGTTCCGTTACTATTATCGTTGTTGTTGTTGTTGTTGTTCTTGTTGCTGCTGATATTATTGTTATTATTATTATTATTAATATTATTGTTGTTGTGGTTTATACTTTTAATATCACTGTTTAAACTCTTGTTCGGATTAATCACATCCAATATTTCCGCCGATGTATTGCCACCTGAAACAGTGCGAAAAAGAAACGAAAAATAATTAGAAAAATTAATAAAATTTATGTATAAAAACGGTTTTATCAAAAAAATGGTAGTTTCTTTTTCTTGTATTTTTTTTTTTGAAATCTTTTTATTTTCTTTTTTGAGAAATCAAATAATACGAAATATATATAAGTTGACCGATCTCAAAAAAATCATAATTTTGTCTTGTTATACAAATATATCGAAAGAATTTATGTGAATTTTTTCAGAATTTTTGGATCGCATTTTTTTTAGTTTTTCCAAATTCCAACTTTTTTCTCACGAACCTCCGTATCTCGAAACTATAAGATCGTACAAGAAAATTTATAAGACAAAAAAGTTGCAGTTTCGAATCAACTGTCTGAAAAAATTTTTTTTGGAAATTTCTCGAATCCCAAAAATACCAATTTTTATCAAAAATACACAAAAAATACATTTTTTTTTCAACCGATACTTTTAATTTGACTCAAAAAGCTTACAGACAATACTCTCACGTGTTAACAGCAACGATATATATTTTTTTTAAGATGGTTCGCTCAATCGTTTGGAAGCTATATTTTTTTTTTTGAAAAAAAGAAAATAATTTATAAAGCACATGGTATATTATATGTAGAACGGTATATTAGATCGATCCGGTAATAACGCAAATTGCGATTGTGTTACGTTACGTTAAGTTTATACTTTACTTTAAATACTCGTGGCGTAAAATTGACGATATATCAGCATACAGGGTGAATTAAGTTAACTACGATACGCCTTGGCGCGATTTGCCTAACCGCATTTACCGTTAATATACCAACGTTATGTGCATAGCCACCTCTGACCTTACGGACTTATATGTATACCTTAACTATACATACATACATCTTTCGCCCCATTTTAATTCATTTTTCAACTCCCCAGTGCATTGAAAAGAATTTTTTTCTTTTTTTCCAATTAAATATCTATATTTATCTATACATATATAATAAAATCAAACGAACTGCAGCAAAAAGAAATTCCAAAACGTTGAAGTTTGTCTTCCAAAAAAAAAAAAAACTGTTATAGAATTATATGAGCGAGCTAATATAATTTTTTTTTCGTTTGTTCTTGTATTTGGTACTGAAAAAGTAATTTCAAACTGTACTCAAAAATAATTCGAGCTTTTTTGATAGAAATCAAAAAATAAAAATTATTACGACGAAAAGATCATTCCAGTGTTTTTTTTTGTTTTGTTGTTTCTTGTAATTTTCGTATAGGTATACGATATATGAATAAAGATGGAAAAATGGAAAAATATGGAAAAAAAAGTCTTCCGGAGATATTATATCTGTGTAGAAAATTCTGGATTATAAAACGAAGGGCAACCGTTGGTATATAATATGGTATATGTATGTACATACATAGTTATGTATATATATAACGCGTACGTAACCCGCGAAGGAGTATAAATTTTTGCGTATATAACGCGACGGTGAAGAGAAGAGGCCATCCGGAGCAGCGCTGCTTCCTTCGCTTCCATCGTTAAAACGAGCATTCTAACGATGCTGGTACGAAGAGAGATCCACTCTCTCTCTCTCTCTTTCTCGCCTCTTCCGGATGGAAATTATCGCCTCTGAATAATGGATTTTTTTATTTTTTTTTACTTTTTTATTCTTGTATTCGACGTTATAGCCATGTGAAATTTACATCCGCACGCCGCTCCTCGAATATATGTACATACCTAATCCAATTTACTAAAAATATTGTACATTACAGATTCGCGAAAAAGAAAACATAGATTTTTGTAAATTACATTCAAAACAAGAGAAGAAAAAACAAAAAATTTCTTTTTCAATGAAAATCATCGTCACAAAAATAAAAGAATTTCTATCCCCGTTGATAATTTCAAAAGTATAATATAAGTAACGGTAATCCACAATTTGAAAAAAAAATTCTAAAACGCGACGATTTTTTTAAAGATTTTATAAAGTTCAAAAAGAATTTCAAAGTTTTCGAAAATAGGGATTTAATGAAAACTATATGCGGTTTTTCGAAACGGAATCTTAATTCGCTTGTGATAATTTGCATTAGAAATAACGACAACTGTTGTACTTTTATAGACTGTTACGGGTTTTTTTATCGCTGATAAAAAATTCCAAAAAATTGTTTACTCCAATACGCAGATGTATATAGTTATTTACTTCATCATATGTATATGTATATAGCTTCCGCATTCCTGCAGCAATGACATTTGTTTCCAATACATATTTACCCCACTATAATACATGTATGCGTATATATGTATTTAAGTATACATAATATTGAGGTCTATTCATCCAGAAGAGTATATCATACCATCAAACTGCTCCACGTATGTACATACATACATACATATACATAAATACCTACATACATATGTATACGTCCGCGTAGTATAATGAATGCGTTTTAGAGTGCCGCGCGTAACTCTATAACGATTGTTTAAATAGCGTATATATACATACTAGTCGGTATTATAGTTGAACTAGTACAATAGTTATATACATATATATATATGTAGATACATATATGTATATAGAAATAAAAAAATTGACTCTTAAGAATGAAATATTAAATGGTGAATGGAATTTATTTACCACGAAGTTATATAGAAACTGTTGCGCGGTGTCGCGCGCAATATTACTGCAATTTTCCGTTCTAGGAAAACTTTCTGCATCTATGTATAGGTATGTTAAGGTACGAGATGTATAATACCTACGTATATGCTATGGTATATACAAATAGAACATCGCTAGTTTTGCAATTATATTCTGCGGCAGCAGCAGCGTATATACATATACATGTATAATACGGACGTATCATGTATATATGTATATGTATATATGAGAATAAAAATTTTAGGTATATAAATTTACTCCGTCATATGCGTAGGTATAAAATAAACTATCGACGAAAGTGCAGCGGAAAGAAACATCGGAAAAATATATCGCGGTAAAACAGGACAAAAACCAAAAAACCAAAAAAAAAAAAAAACTTAAAGATGGAAACTTGAAAAAAATACGCAAAAGAAAAACCATAAACATCGTGAGTGATTCTGAAAAATCACACACCCACACAAACATACCGGAGCCTTTTTGCAACGTAGCAACTTGTCTTCTCTTCCAACTTTCGACGTAAGGATTGTTACGTGCCAGACCCGTTATAGATGCTGCGATCGGTCTAGGTCTGTGCGATTCGATCATCGGTGCCATTTTTGATGAAATTAATTAATTTAAAACAAAAACAACAATAATGATGATAATAAATTGTCAATTTCACTGATACAAAACTAAACATATGCGTCGCGGTTCTTTTTTTCTTCTGTTCGTCCGTTTTGTACTAAGAGTACATAAAAAATTGTCTCCCTCTTCACTCGATACACTGCAGACGATTGTTTAATTAATAAATATTCGTATAATCATCACAGTCTTATCATATCCTATAATCGCAGCGGATTGAGACCCAACTGAACTTCACAAAACGATTATAAAGGAATATGACAAAATTTGTAGTATTCATTTCAATGATAATGATAATAATGATAATGATAACAATAATTATAGTGAAAGAACGAAAAAAAAGAGACGCGGCTATCGCGTTATCACGCGGTAATTTTCAATGAATTTGTTTATTTTTTGTTTCGTTTTTTGAACCACGTTGAATGCATAACAACACTTCGATTCCGTGCCCTCTAAAATTTTCACCAGGACTGCACGTCCGCGTTGTCAGCAAGAACTGACTGATTCCATGAACGTACGATTCTTACCCCCATGTTGTCTCTGTCAGCTGGGGAGACCCCGGTACCTCTAGGTAGGTAACACCCAACACTCAGCACCCTTATTTTAAGCCCCACCCTTACCAGGGTCAGACTGGAGAGAGGGACTCCAGCCTCTCTCTATCTCTCTCTTTCGGTTCTTATATAGAATTAGACGTGTACAATATTGTACATATGTAAACGCAGTCATGTACATGTATGTACATACGTGAAAAAAATAAAAATAAAAATAAAATAAAAATGTTATAAGGAAGCTCGACAGCTCCTTCCTTCGCGTATGTATCGAAGTGCGAGCAAAAAGAGTCAGAAATAAAACTGCCTACCGTAGAATATCGCGGGGGGGGAGTAAGGGAAAATCCCTAACTCGAAGAAGGAGCGAAAGAGGAGGAAGAGAGTCGGGCTCGAAGCCTTGAACATCGAGGTTCGGAGCTTTGGCCCATCAGCCAGAAGAGGGGCGGTGGTAAAATCAAAGGAAAAGGCAATTGCTGGTGGCTGTACTGTTCCCGTTGACGAGACTGACGGCCTGCGCCCGACCCCCCGTCGATTGCGCACGCTAAGCTTTCTATAGGGGGTCTTCTTCCTACGGGGGAAGCCTGGGAATTTTTGGATCAGAAACTCTTTTGCTGCGTTAACTATAAATATACGGATATCTTTTTCCCACCTAGCAAACACCCGCGCTGACATCAGTTTTAATTAACACTTCGACGGCTGAGCAGAACAACATCGTATCTCAAAATTTGGTTCAAGACCATCGTATCTCAAAATTTGGTTCAACAAAATCGTATCTCGAAATTTGGTTCAAAAACATCGTATCTCCTATGTCTTATACACAGAGATACGATGTTGTTGAACCAAATTTTGAGATACGATGTTGTTGAATCAAATTTTGAGATACGATGTTGTTGAATCAAATTTTGAGATACGATGTTGTTCTGCTCAGTCGTCGACTTCCTCATGATCCACAAGTAATCTTTTAACAAGAAGATCTCTGTATACCGAGACTCAGCAGCTTCTGTTTTTTTCTGCAATTCAAATCGGTACTAGATACTAGTAAGTGCAAATTCTGTTTCGAACTGGGAAGATCTTTGCCTGCAGAGATTCTGAATGCAATCAAAAATTCAGGAATTATCTCTAACTGAGGCGAAGATATCGGAGCGTCAGATTTAAACTCGAATCCCTCGTTATTTGTTTTTTTGGTCAACTTTGGCAGAAATTTTGATGGAAAAGATCGGTTTTTGGTTTTTCGGAAGGAATAAAGTCATCCTGCAATTCAGAATATGATGCTTCGCGGTATCTTCACCTCGATTTTTCGTACATCTCAAACGATATTCATAGAAACTTTCCTGATTTCACAATCTGATCATATTTCCTTTTTTTTCACTCAACCTGACACAGGTCATCTTTATTCCTATTCCTTTAAAAAAAAGAGACTCAAAACTTAGGGAAACTGCATCTACTTGGTAGAATTTTGTCTACAGACTGTCAAAACAGTGAGACCTGAAAGCCACATGTTTCGACTTTCCACTTGCTTTTGCACAAGTGCAGTCCGGGTCGGAGACCTGTAGCCTTAAAGTAAGGTGGGACTATGCCATGCTATGTATAATAATAAGAGGCACCAAGGATGCATATAGATAGTTTGAGTTCGGACAACAGGTAGAGAAAAGCTTGTCGCTTAATGCAAAACATGTGTTGGAATACCGAATGTCGAAAAGGTGCAGTCGGCAAGGAAAGGTAACGGTTATTGCTGTGGTAGTTTTGGGACAAAATAAATCTGGAGAACACGTGTTCATAATTGTGCAGTATATAAGGTGCGTCTCTGCAGTATAGTGCGAATATTTTTCGCAGGTACTTCCAGCCGTTGCAATTCTCAGCCTAAAAACAACCACGACGACGTAAACTATCCACAATTTTTTTGAGACGATGCGTTTTACTTGTTTGAAACGAATTTGGTCTAAAATTTGTTACGAAATTTCATCGGTATTCATTTTTTTCAAATTAAATAAGGAAACTCGAAGATTTTTTTCGAAGAATTGACCTATAAAACTGTTCGGGGATAATGCAATAATTATTCTCTTGGAATAATTTCTCGGAAGGTATATAAATGAGTGTATATACGGATGATTAACGGAAAGGGCGCCTCTTGGAATCTACCTTTTTGCGGAACCTGGGGAATCCCGCGACTCGAAGTATATGCCAGTTCTCTGTTTAGGAACTTAGGAATAATGGATGAGCTCGATTTTGCCATTTTCGTATTCAAACCTGCTTATACAGGGTTTGGTACCTGCAGTTCTATGTGTTTTCCCAAGTGCTAAAGCCTCTCTCCTTACTTACTTTATACTTACTGGTGGCTGAAAGTATACATCCCATAATATAAATTATATTACTGTATTATTTATACCTGCAGTAAGAACCCGGAATTCCTCCAGCACTGCACAGATCGGATTGCTGATGGATATATACTTTACCCATTATTCAAGGAAACGTATTTTTTCTTCATCAACGGTGCCAGTTATACTCCAGAAAAATAATTGTGGAAACAAAAAACGGTACAGGTTGAAAAAAAGGGTTGCAAAATTAACAAAAATTTGCCAAAACTTGCCATTAATCCGATAAAAAACGGTAAAAATCGTCGAAAACTTTCCGAAGAAAAAAAGAAAAAGTGCTTTTAACGATTATTTGAACCGAAAAACGTGACGGAATGGAATTTCGTGTGAATCGAACGATTTTTCTTAGCATTTTTTCAGCCATTTCTATGGTCACGGTTAATCGCAGTGAGTCGTGACGGTTGAATGAAGATTTCGAGTCTCCTCCCGTCGCGCGAGCGTAGCGTATCTTCTATTCTTACTGTTTTTTCTTCTTTTTGGTCGCATTAAGATTTCGGAAAACTGGATCTGGCCCTCGGCAAGCCCGGTGAGAAACTTATCGCCACGCCCGGTAATGCAGGTCGCGTTGAGAAAAATCGGTTAAATAGATACAGCAGAGAGAATGCGAAGTTTCGACTTTAGGTCGTTGAAGCCGATGGCCATGGCGCGCCGGCAGCGGGGCGTTAGATTTTCGGCGTTCGTGACCGTCTCAATACGTTTTAGAGAACAGAAATTCCGGCACGAGGCACGACTCGGCAACCACCAAACGGCTTAACTATTTTCTACTACATCTATATTCGTTTACGGTTCTAAACTGGAAGATTACAACGCGATGTATATGTACGAGTGTTACTGCACAGTACATGGTACATAGAAAAACCAGCACAATGAGGTTGATGCATATACAGGAGACACGGGGGTGGGACTGTTTTCCTCAAACTGCACCTCTCCAAAATACCGCGGCTTTTCCCATATATTTCACCATTCAGTGAACGATCATACATCATTCCTTCAAGACAATCGAAGGAGAAGAAGAAATATTCCATTGATATTTATAACCAGAGATGTATACACGGTGTTGGTATAGGTACATACAAATCTGTGACTACGCATTTTAACGCGATGAGCCAGGTCAGGAATTCGGCGAGTAGACGTACCATAGTATACAGCTGATACAGGAACCGTGTCGTATATACAATATAATCGACGTATATCATCGTGGGGATTTGATCGGAGCGGAACATCGAATTTTTTCAAAATTCAGAAAGATTTCAGATAAATTCGTCGTTCATTCTGATAGAAAAAAAACGAATAAGAACAAGATTTTGCATCTTCTATATGTAATTTCAATCGTTTACATCATACGTATATAATCGAATTCGTATTATCAAAAATCGATAAAAAAAACGGGAATAATTTCATTCGAAAACGTTCAGAAAAATTCTAATCTCGATATACTTTCAAATTCTGACTAACTAAATTTCATATCAACCTAATTATCTAAAATTTCAATTATTTCCGTACATAAATCTGTATACATATACGTGTATACTATATACTATACATAGTTTTGTGTAGCGAGGGATTGGGGTTTGGTGGCATAGCTGTGACGTAAGATTATACAGCCAAGGCCTAAATTATTAGCATACTTCGTGTCCCAGCATCCCTTGCGCAGTTTATGTCTTCCCGAAGAGGAGAAGAGAGATGGAGAGAGGGAGAAGAGGGATAGAGGGATAGAGGGCGGGTTTACGAAAGAGTAGAGAAGGGTGAGAGGGCGTCGGCGTAGCGTTATAGATACATAACCCATCGTACTAAAAGAACAAACATCCGAATAAGCCCTTTCTTCTCCATTCGGGAGTTGAGAAATCCAATTTACTGTTTGCCACTCTCTCTCTCTCTCTCTCTCTCTCTCTCTCTCTCTCTCGCTCTCGTTCTCCAGGACATAGATAACGCTGAGCCTGAATAATCTCTACAGACCTTTTTAAAGAGGATCTATCTCAGAGTACAACTTCACTCATCATTCAAATCATCGTTTCCTATTTTACTATATTTGTTTTTTGCTGTTTCGCGATCATTTATAATTCATATACGATACGGAAATTATATACTATATAGAGAGAGAGAGAGATTCTGCGCCTTTTCCGCACGCACGCACACAGACACACGCGCATAGTTATTCAGGTTGTCGTTGATCGCGCATGGCGGATTTACGCTATGAAAACATCGGGCAAACGCGTAAATCTCTGTAAATATTGTTAAGCTCCTCTCCTCTCCTCTATACTTTACTCTATATACGCGGTAGGTTCTACATAGTGCGTATACTGTATACGTATATAAATATATAGTAGCGTACTACTATATACGATATATATGTTTGTTCAAAAACTAACGGATCACGCGCGCCCTTCGGTATATTTAATATTGAAAAAATATGGTGCAGTACATACTACTTATATATCTTACGCGTGTACATACGTAGTTGATAAATATCAGAAGGTATATATCTAAGTATTCGCTACGTAAACGATTCGACAGTTTTTTTTTTTTTATGGTCAGGCCGTTTGGACGTAATTTTTGACACGACTTGTTGAAATAAAAGAAAAGTACTAGGGCCGAAAGTTCGCCTTGCTGCTCGATGTTTTTTTTTTAGAGTGAAGGAAGGGTCGCTGATCTGAATTCCGAGATCTAAAATTGAATATTCGAAACATTTAGCACAACTATTAACTCGAACATTCGAACAATTCAAATATTTGGATTGGATCCGTGATTTATTTTCTTATACGACGAAGGGATGATGATGTGTGCTGCTACTATTACTATTAGGCATAATGACAGTATATCTGAGAGAAAGAGAGAGAGAGAGAGAGAGAGAGAGAGAGTAATGGTAGCTTGGCTTGAGTCTCAAGCTATGCGTCTTGGTTTATGATTCTTGACATAATGCTGACGCGATATAGACTCTTTTGCTGACTCGCCTTAGTCGTATCTGCGAGGCCTCGCGCGACAAACCATGTTAGTATGTTGGCATTTAGACGACACATATATACCCATACGTACGTTAATACAACAGCCAGAGGTAAAGAGCGCGAGCTGGAGCCTCGAACCCTTGTGCATTATTATACATCATAATATGTTACAGCTATATACTATACACCACCACCGAATCTCGAAAGGTATATAATATGTTATATATATATATCCTACAGAGGCGTATATTACACCTGATGTATACATTTTACTCAATATACATATATATACATATACAGAAATATATAGCATATGCGCGTACCTATAACAGCCAGGTTCGTACGTGTACTACATCGTTTTTGCAACAAACAATGCACAACCTGAACCATTTATGGAACAGCAAGTACCGTAGAGAGTTGCGCGACTTTGTTGGCAGACTTCGATGCATACGGAGTCTTGTAACCTGAGGCTACGACTAATTGCATGAAGTAAATAGCTACATGGTAGTGGGTACGTAGTTTTCGAACGCATGCAGGACCGAGAATTCTCGCTGCATTATTATAGCCGGTCCAAAATAAGTATTCATATTTCTCAACTTGATCTGCACATAATTTCGAGAATGCAGAGTATCGACGATTGGATCAGGAATTGACGAATGACACGTGAAATTGAGAAATTTGATAATTCATGATGCTCATGCTCATGCTGCATGCAGAGAAGACATTGATCCTGCAGAGTGGCGAGAAATGGCGTTGAAAATTTTTTTTTTCTGGATCAGTGAATTGATCTTAGTGTAGGTATTTCGTACGGTGTTTATTATTTGCCATAGTTATAATACAGGAGTAAACAACCGTAGACACGTAAATATAATACCTACACAGAAACCTCCGACCCGCGCGGGGTCCGGAGAATCACGGTGTGCAGTACCACCAGCCAGGTTGATGGGTTTGCCAGGGTTTATTGATTACGAATTCGAGACTATGTTTAGACGCCTGCTCCACGGTTGAAACCCGATAGTCTCAACCTCAGGAGGCAACAGCCGGACCAAATCAAAAATCCGCCACTCCAGTTTACTGTATATATACACAACGTGCGGAGTTTAATTCCGCGGATCGTCGGAGCGCCAAATCTCTCAAGAGTCTAATGGAAGCTCAGGGTTCGCATCGACGAACTCTTCTTTCTGGATTCGCAAAAATTTCGCACGTAGTCGTAATAAAAAAAGGCACATGAATTTATGAAAAGGAGAATCGGAGCAGGAGGATCATGTGCTTTTGGAACAGTGTTACGTATAATATACGTGCGACATCTGTCCCTTCGTGAAAATGGAGCTATGTGTATACACGAGCGATAAATTTAATCTGGATTGGAGGCTGGTAATGGGCCTGACAAATAACAATTAGTAGAAGGACAATCAGTATAACTCCTAGTCGCCAGTCCCCCTCGTATAACCTCGGAACCTCTCGATTCTCCCCAACATGGTTGGAACATGAACGAGAAAGGTACGGAATCGGGGGATATACCGGGGAATCAAACTTCCTCCCTCGTTCTGTTACCAACCCACACACAGTGTCTGTGAAGCGGAGGGACGAACGAGCAACTCGCCCCTAAACCCTAAACCAGCTGCATGCGAGACGGGGAGAGAATGAGAAAGAGAAATGGAGGAGGAGGAGGGAAGCGAACGGAATGGTATGGAATGGAATGGAAAGAGATGAGAGCAGACCCACCCACGGGTGGAGCCCTTTAGTTTGCACGACCCAACCTCGTCCCAGCCCTTATACCTCGCCACTTCACCCTGACGTTAAGTGTGACTGATCGGTGTACCGCTGTACGAACCTATCCAAAATGGCGACGGGGGTACGTAAACGGTATACCAGCTTTTGGTACCTTTAAGGACGACGTCTTGGTTTTACAAACAACAACAATAAAAAATTTTAAAAACCAAGAAAATCACGTCTTCACTTTTCGAAAAATCACTTTCACTCGTTTCAACGAATTTCCTGCACGTCCACTTCGAAAAACAGCTCGAAGAAAAGATTGAAGGTCCGTACACGTCCGACAAAAACTCACCGAATGATATTTTGAACGATAAAACGACCAAAATTGGACTTTTAATTCTTAGAAAAAAAAAACGATCAACGTGAAAGGAAAGTCCTGTTATTACGTCTTGCTTTTTATTTTCTGGAAGTTAAATGAGCAAATATATGGACCCAGAATCTATATCCGTAATCCGCAGCACATACCGAAGACTAGAGAGAGTATTCGGTCTCTGATACGTGTTATCTTAAAGGACTGGAGTTGAGCAATTCCGTGCAAAAATGGGTAATTGATGACGAGTGTGTTTTCTTCTCGGGCACGTTCTTTATCGAGGATGATGTCAGCCGCATGAGCGTTAAAACTTAGTTATAGTTATCCACATTTATTTTGTTTTAGATTTCAATGTTGTATACATACATATATAGAAGTATGTATAGCTGGAAGGCCTAACCTTGTTATAATTAGATAACATAATTCAAGGAAAATTGGTATGTAGTTAAAATTATTATGGAATTATTCCTGCTGCCTATACAGCCTTCGAAATCCTGAAAAAATCATCCGAGTCTTGCCAGAGGATTCGAACGAGACAACTGACAGGTTTGTCGGTCTGGAGCCAGGTGCAGGGTTCATAAAATATAAGGGAGTAGATATTTCACGCATTCCAAATACGTCTCACTGGAGTCTTTACTGGTTATTATCACCTCCACGCTTCTAACCTCTTTGCCCTCTTCTCACACGCACATATACCTACATCTACTCTACACGCAGTCAGATACGTATAAACAGAGAAAGTAATTACGTTCGAATATACAGAGACTCGTAACGTCAATCATACGTCGTCAACCTAACCAGAGAGACTCGTAACTCAAATCGGTATAAAAATTGTTTAGTTTTTGTTCTAAGACTGAATACGAATAGACTTGCGAATAATTGGCTACAACAGTTTTCATTTTTGGCCAAAATTTGATAGATTTTCGGATTCATATGTCTGCAGTTTACGGGTATAACGTGTATATATATCTTACATACGTATATACAGAAAATTATATACTTAGATGACTTTTTAGGAATTTTTTCCGAATAAATCAAGAGACTCGGTAGAGTCCCGCGCCAAGTAGGTACATTGAAAAAAAAAAGTATATATATTTTAACGGTGAATTTATTGGCGTTAAGAAAAGCGAGTCGCGTCGGTAAGTTTTGAAGTCGGTTGTGACTCGCGATTTCAGAACCTTCGGGATTCGTTTCGCCACTAAACTGCACGCCATATACCTACTACGACAGGTAAGCGAGTTGACTAGCGTGGAGTGTGTACGGTATACTTTGCCAATCCGTTGTCTAGACTAACTTTAAGCAGCTATATATGCCGTATGTATTATTGCGAGAAACGAGGTTCGAATAACCAGAAAACGCTGTGTTATTATTTATTCTGTACCAGGTATATATACATATATGTGAAGAGTGTCAACATGTCTTCAATCCACATATTCCAATTTCCTTCTTCCTTTCTGCGTTTTGTTTCGATTTTTTCTTTTTTTTTTCACACAATTTAACCGCCGCGCGGACTTTATGCTCGTTTTGGGTTCGACCTCGGTATTACTCAACAAGTATGAGTCGGATTGAAAAATGTTTTATACAAAATTTGTAGGTATAGAATAGACGATGATTTTATATCGTATGAAATTTTCTGTCGCATCGGTGGAAAAGCCGTGATTTGTAACGTGAAAATAGAAAAGAAGAATGTTTAAATGCATCTTTTACATCGAATACGAACGAACACATCGGAGTAAGCTTTGAGGTATAACTCAAAAAGTACAAGTCGGAGAGAAAAATGTTTCGGACAAAATTTGTAGGTATAGAATAGACGATGATTTTATATCCTATGAAATTTTCTGTCGCATCGATGGAAAAGCCGTTATTTGTAACGTAAAAATAAGAAGAAGAATATTTAAATGTATCTTTTACATCGAATACGAACGAACACATCGGAGTAAGCTTTGAAGTATAACTCAAAAAGTACAAGTCGGAGAGAAAAATGTTTCATACAAAATTTGTAGGTATAGAATAGACGATGATTTTATATCCTATGAAATTTTCTGTCGCATCGATGAAAACGTCGGTTTTCATCGTTCGAACAAAGAATCATATTCAAAGTCGGAGAAATTTGAAATGAAATTTGACGCGAGGATTAGTCATTAATTGTAATGAAAAAAAAAAAAAAAAAATGCTGTAGATCATACACCGACCTCGTGTACATACGTACATTATTACAATGTCACGATAATCGTTGTGTGGAACCTTGGACTCGCGGGGGATCGAGCTTACAAAGATGTTTTGCTGACGATGCGCGGGAGTACGAAACGACGGTGAAGAACTCTGCACTTAATATATAATATAGGTATATATATATGTATCCGTGTTTGGCAGAGTCACGTCTTCCTATTACGAAATTTTATACACATTAGGTTGTTATTCAATCCAAAAATTAAATTGTTTGTGTTTACTCACGTCAATTAAAAAAAAAAAAAAAAACTAATAAATTCATTTACTTCCGCTTTCATACCGCAGCTGCATCGTCAAATTCTACGTTTTGATAAATTATCTGTAAAAATTAATCGATTTTTAACAAAATTTTCCACTTCATCTCCCGTTTTTTTCCTTCTTTTATTTCTATCGTATCTTTCTTCTAAATATATATCACCATATCAATAATTTATTACTCTTGAAAGGTCGACGACCAGTCGAGTCTAGAACAGCGAAATAAATCGAGGCCTGGAGTTAATTGACAAGAATTTTAAATTTCGCGCGTGAAAGGCATCGAGTTCTACCGCGACTAAAGGCGCGACCCCGCAGGCTGACCCAAAGCGAGTAATTTTACGATTTTGTCTGATTTTTATTATTTTTCATTTCTTTGAATTCTATAACTCTCTCTCTTTCTCTCTCTCTCTCTTGCTTCTCGGCATTCGTCGTTTAAAAAATTAAATTAAAAAATTTTCTTTTCATTTAAAACAATTAATGACGAAAACTTATTTTTCATTAATGCGATTAAATATATCATAACGAGAATTACTTACGTTTCATCATACGATATAATATAGGTCGAATCATATGTAATTAGTTTTAACCGTTTCAATCACTTCGTCAGATTATATTAATAACAACAATAATTAATGACCGAATGTTACATTTTCTATTTTAGGGGTCACATTTCGACAAGCGAATTTATCTATCGGTGAATCGAATTGTTTTAAATTTTACGCGCGGAAATTTCACTCGATTTTTTTCTTCGTTTTTTTGTTTTGTCGTTTCTGTATTATACCTATGTATATGTATAGGTTTAGGTATATAGGTACAATAACTTTAAAATCCTCTCTGACGTTGACGAGGCGACAGAATTTGCTCAAGACTATATCTTGAGCAAAACTAAAGACTCACTTCTTGGGTCTCGCACTTGGGGACTGCAGGGGTGTCACGTATCCTCCCCACTCCAACTCGTTTCTCTCACTCTTTGAGTCATTTATTCTCTCTCATGTAGCTCATGTATAGGTATGTATACTATGTGGTACGTTGTACATATATTATACATATATACACCTACTTGAACACTTCTTTAGTTCTAACTTTGAGCAGACTCGTGCGTCTGACTTTAACCCTAGAAAATTATAAGACGAAAAAAGTACAGGACTTTCCTTTTTCTTTTTTGTCTTGTTTTTCACCCAATTTGTTTGAAGGGTTTGTTGAAGGTTGCATGAAATTCAAAATAAAAAATAAGAAGAAGAAGAATTTTTTTTTTCGCTTCTCATTGTCTTTGCAGGCTTCAAAATCGTGGCAGTTTATAACGATAATAAGTTTTGGGAAGCATTTGCTATTATACCAACACCGCGCGGGGTTGTATTATGACCTATACCCTACGTTTGTACGAAATATCGAATTTCGTGTTTCTACACATGTCGAAACGTTTAGCAGTCTTTGGTTTATGACACCAAAAAACACGGAGAGAGAGAGAGAGAAAGATAGAGACACAAAAAAAAAAAAAAATGCGTTACAGCTGGGCTGCTGCTCCTGCAGGGCGGTCAGTTTTTAAGATCTCATAGTTTATTCCAACAGTCTAAAATCCGCAACCCCGATATTTAACACCCTCGAAGTTTCCCGCTCATCTTGTATTTACCTACCTACCTACCTAAAAAAAAATACATATATATACATACATGTAACCAAATCAAATTTTTGATCATTTTTGTTTCGCTTCTTATATTGTTCATAACGAAGTTCATTAAACTTGAAACAGAACAGTGAATTTCTTTGTGAGAAAATGCCTAAAATGTATCCGAAAATCAATCTATATATACCATATGTATCTTACATACTTATATAATAGGTATTTGTTGTTTATATACATATATTGCGTTATATTCGTATATATGTATATAGGCATATATACGAGTGTGTATATAACCGGGCTTATTACTTATCTCGGGTTAACCGCGAGTAGCCGCTGCCGCAGTAGGTATATAGGATATAATGAAATTTATGTTTTCCTGTGTTTATTGTTATTAATTTCTGACGCTTACGGATCGACTGACTGCTGCATCACCGACCTAGTACGTCGACAGTATATACATATGTATGTATAGTGATTTATTTAACGCAGGCCCACATTTTTACTCACATTATACATATATACCTATACACACGTTATATACATACATACCTACATATATGGCGTATATACTTATCGTCAATTTTAAACCCAAACGTTATATATACGGATTAAAAGAGTAGGTATTTAGATTCTTCGAGCTATATAAATGTTGTGGCTACCAAATTACGTATATAATACATACATATATATATACACATTCACGTAAGAAAAACTTCTCTAATACATTATATATGTATTAAAATTATATATAATAATAGATTTATATACATATTTCTTACTATATACCTACTAGAACGCGAATAATTTTATTTGTAGGTATACATAGGCTTCAGGTAGCTAATTTTTATACTTATATAACTAATGTTGCGTTTCATAGGTATGTATGTATGTATATGTATGTACATACATACAATAGCTTATATATCCACGTGGGGCACAGGTCTTTTAGTTATAACTGAATTGCCTAAGAACTGTTTACGCACGTGCCAGGATGTTGTAAGCCGCGCATACACGGTAAGAACGAAGGGTGGAGGGGGAGGGGTTCATTCAATTATTGCTATTGCCATTACAAACTTACTATTATTAGCTATACGTCTATACCTACTTACCTACCTACCTTACCTACCCTAAACGCTAGACTTATATACATATATCGTACCTATAATGCATGCATGCACACTCATTCATGAATTATGACGTCGTGTATATATTTATGAATATATATTATATATAAAAATATTATTATATACAATATAAACCGCGCGGTGCAGTGGTCAGTCTTAGAAAAAAAAAAAAATTATTTTATACCTACTTTTAACGAATTATACAAAAATACACAAAGAAAAAAACTCTTTTTTGTTCTATATATTCATTGAATCGATTCATTTCATTATATATACGAATACATATGGGTAGGTATTTGTACATTAGGGTGGTCCTTAAATTTGTATAGTCGAATTTTAAAGTTCAATTTTTATACTTACAGTAATGGACGTGGTCCATATTGAAAATTCAACGGATTTTCAGCACATCAAGTGCATATACCAAGTTTCAGATATTTCGGAGTGATAAACTGCGATAGTAGAAAAAAAAAAATCAACCGCGAATTGCCAAAAATCGTGTTTCATTCAAATGTGGAAATTCTAATGCTTTATAAAGCAGCATTTTGGCCCATGCCAGAGCACCAAAATTCGTATATGACCAATTCAAGGGCCACACCCTGACATGAAGTATAATTGAAAAAATAGGTATTCTCACCCCGTTATTTACGCGGTATAAAAAAAATAATAAATATATCACCGCGGTGCGCGGGATTTTCAGATATACGTATAGAAGTTGGGCACATATGTACGTTCGAAAGTATAGGGATAGGAATTATGTATATCATGTATGTATATGTACGCGTGTGCATGTGTTTATGTACAGTATACGTCTTGAAGTTAACTGGCTATACGCCTGTCTTGAAAAACACGTAAAAAAGATTGAAAATACGCAACATCGTAATCCCTGGCTAAGACTCGAACCCCTGAGTGTATATAATAAGATAGATGTAAGTAGGTATGTATATTACAGGCATGTGTATGTGATATGCGGAGGGGTTTGAGAATCTGTCTAGAAAAAAAAAAAAAAAAAATAAAAAATGAAAAATAAAACTGAAATATAATGACACAGGATTTGAAAACTGGAACAAAACAAAAAAAAAGAAAAAAAAAAAAAACGAGAATAAATTTAGAAAATAGAAGAATACGTCCGACTGCATGACCTGCCAGTTCATAGGGAGGGGATGCAGGGCGAAAGACGCGCGTTGCGCGTTAATTTTGAGAAACAGACTAACATCCCACATATATACATATCGGTAGTCGAGTTAGACAAACGCCAACAGCTGCATAACCGTGCAGTACTAAGTTAACTTTCCGGGGTTTTAGGGTTCGAAATAAAACTCGAATATTAGCCAAGCAAGGGCGGAAAGCAAGTCAAGGCACAAGGGCGGGGTCCCTCGCAATATACTCTTATACTGCAACACACGTATACTCTGAGGACACGGAAGGATCACGTCCTGCAACCTATAGATATATGGATATGTCGAGGGGAAGCCTGTACAGATGATTGCTGCAGTAAACGACTTCAGGAAACTATACCTACAATCTCCTTGGTTTTTTTGTTTCTTTTTTACATGTTATTTTTTCATTTATTTTATTTTTTTTTTCAGAGGAAATTCAGAGTACTCCAATATGCATTTATTACTCAGCCAAAGTTTATTTCACATAAAAAAAAAAAAAATTTCTTTGAAAACCTTCGTCGTAAGGTTTTAGGCACATCGTTATTCCGATTAAGGTAGTTGAGGGCTCGTTTTGTCCAGAAAAGAAATCCTCATCGTGTGAACGAGGGAATTTTTTTACAATTACGTGTTGGCCAAGTTATTTGCAAATTAGTGGCCTGAATATTGGAAATTTTTGATAATTGACCGTAACTTTTGACATGAATTTTTTTTTACCGATCCCTACGTTCGTAAGATGTAGAATTTCTGTCCGAAGGAAGCAAGACCTTGAGAAGTTGAATCGGACCAACGATGTGCCTGAAACCTTACGACAAAGTTTTTCGAAGAAAATTTTTTTTTTTTGTGAAATAATATTTGGTTGACAAATAAATAAATTTTGGAGTACTCCAAATTTCCCAAACCAAGCTGTACTGGTCCCCTTAAATAGATTCTTCAAAACCGTCGAATAGAACAATCCCGTATGTTATAGGTATAGGTATATGTTGTCCCTACATTACATATTGTGTGAAAATAATCTGTCGATAAATCTATATACGTATAGGATTAAAATCGATCTATACGTATGATACAATATCTTGAATCGATATCTCTTCGTACCTATAACAGACAAGAATCGCGCGTGGGAATTCCAAACGTATACGGTTCTATAGATATAAGTATATAAATATAAATTAGTTAAGGTTCTCTCTCATCCTCCTGTATATAGCATATAAGATTTTATACAAAATCGAAGTGTGATAAAAATTAAAAACGATTCAACAATTAATAATCAGTATATAATTGAATATATAACATCGAGATATATACAAAACTTTGAGTCAGGAATTAAAATCGTCCTGCCTAATCTGTATTCCCTTTTCTTTTTTTTTTTCAATTTATTTCTTATTATTTTCAATTTATTTTATACGTATACATTTTATCCTGCAACGATGCAACGCATGCATATACATACATATATACCTGCATGTTAAATACATGGCTATATATTAGACCCGTTTATTTATTTCGATCACGCGAAGAAATATATATATATACATATATAGGTATATATATTATATGTATATACCTATAATATACATATAAGCTCAAGGTTTATATTATATTAAGCCGCGCGTTGGTCAGGTATATAACAAAGGAAACAGCAAACGAGTGTTATACGACTTGGTAATGTTTATTTTTTCATTGGTTCCTTTTCGTGTTAACGAACTCTGTCCACACTGGCCAAGGGCCGACGTCGCACACCCTATACGCTGCACTGTAGCTATGCGTTCCTGCACTCGTGCTGCTGCAGTTATATATATTGGTCTCCTCTGCGTATTTAAGATACACCGAATATACTTACTTTTTATTATTACCTATATATAGTTAGTTAGGTATTATTACCCTAGCCTTAACCGCGCTCTTATATTATATCACGTTCTCTTTTCTTTTTTCCCATGACAAACCAAAAATGCCGCGCAGTTTGATTAACTATTTTTTGTCGACGTATATAAATAATAATTTTGAATTAATGAGATATTATATTTTGTCAAAAAGTGTAATCGATACAATTTGACGGAACCGAACAAATTATATAGTCACGACGGAAGATGAAAAATAAATAAATGAATAAAAACCCTAAATCAATTTTGACAATAAATATGGAATCATATTTTAGTGTATGTGTTCATAGATAAAGACAAATTGATATATACTTACTATATAAGATATAAAGTATGGATTTTGAGATACGTGAGAAAGATTTTTTAACCCTGCAGGTCCCATACATGGGCCGTATATACATGTGTCAGTATTTCTGTAACAAAACTCTCGTTGTCGCCAGAAATGCTGGCTGATTGTTTAGCTATACCTGTATAAGGTATATATAGCCAGTGTGTCAATTGAATAGTAGGTATATATACTATCTATGTATGTACGTATGTATGTACCGGTAGGATATACATTCGTGCGTATGATGTGATTATATTAGAGGAGTATACATTCAGGTATACCTACACTAGATTATGTATATCGCCCGCATCATGTATATGCCTTCAATTATGTGCGGAATTCTCTCTGCACAACGCGGTGGGTCCGCACGAAGAAACTGATTTTTTTTTTTTTTTTTGGCTGTTACTAAATTCAACTATAGTTTATTATCATTTTTCTCTTTCCTTTCTTTGCTACACAATTCGTAGGTATTCATACATATCTATTAAATTATATGAGGTAGAAGGTTTTAGCTGTCTTATGTACAGCCTCGAATGTCACAATTCTCTTAAATGTCACAATTTCGTTCGATTTTTTAAGGGGATTTTTTTTTCACTCTTTGAAAAACCGCTTGGGGTTTGGGTACGTGTGTTTTTATAACATGTGTAACTTATAGGTGTTACCGTAACACTATACTCACGAGATTTGCACACTGAATTCAATTTATGGACTATATAATATACAGATTCGGGCATATTATAGTGAAATTTATATCGATGTATATGCAATGAACGGTTTTTATTATCACCTTGAAATGATTGGGTATAAATGTACCGCACACACTGCACTTCATCATTGAAACTTAAGTCTTCACATTTATCTCAGCAATTTATATAGTTTCGATGACGGTATTCACTATAACAAAGTCCGTCACATTTTTTATTCTAAAAGGACACTGCAATTACCTATAATCATGTATGCGCCCCGCTGATTTTGACACCAAATTCTCGAGTCGATTATCCGACGATTTTTTATAATGTAACCAGAAAAATTGGAAGCCGCACATTACTGTATAAGCTTATCGTTGAAGAATTATATTTCGAACATGAAACGATATATTTCAACGATATTTGCAGTACACGTATTCAATTTGAGAATAATCTTTGTCTATGGGATTTGGAAATACGAGAGAGATGAATTTTTTTTTTAACAAAAGTGTTAAGATCTCGACGAAATTTACATTTGCTCGTTGCCTCTGATTGAGGGGACGAGCTTTTTTTCCCAAATTTGAATCAATTTGTAAATCGCGGAGTGTTCGAGTGGTACAAATTCGTAATTTCATTGCTTCATAGCTCGATTTAAGTGGCGGACTATATAATTCCATCAAAATTCACTGTGTAAAATCGCATTCTATTCGTATAATTATAATTTCGTTGTACACAAATTTCTTCTGCCCACGGTTGATGTAACGGCTTTAATTACCGTTCTTGAAAAAAATATTTATAACTTGAATTTCGCGATTCTCATATTTAACGGCACCAGAATGTCCAGATTATTATCATTTTTTATAATTTTCGAAGATAAACTGCAGATAATTCAGTATTTTGACACGGGAAAACGTTTCACAGTTCATATTATTAAATACACTAAAATTCCACAGGCATACGTTGTATTATACAGAAAGTTGACAAAATAACTGCGTGATGCTAAATCCTTGCGATTCGTGCTGCATCAGCGACGGAAGTTCATAACGTTATTTTTATTCCTATATGCAGTTCCTTAATATTTTGTATATTATTATGTAACAAACGTAACCAGGATTAAACAGTTTCATCCGGACCGCGGTCATAAGAAGATATAAAAAAATCTGTGTAATATAGTACGTCGATAATTAAGTTTTTATAAAAATAAATCAAAACTGCAGCAGTACGGTATAGGTATGATACATTACGATCGACGCTAGCTGCACCATTCGCGCCCCGCGTCGACCCGTCGAATTATGCGACTGACCGAAAACTGAACGTCAAAATTTAGTGTCTGGGGGTTAGCGGATTCGCGATTGAACGTGACCTGACAACGTCAACTACGATCAGGCCCAAAAGTTACCCGGCCCTTCGGACAACCTCGTGAATAACTTACAACTTTTGGCGGTGGAAAACATGATATATTACCTATATACGTACGTACACAGGTATATATATATAAATATACGCAAAAAATGAGAAGAAAAAAAAAATACTTTACGCATTTCTGTATAATGTATAAAATTAATGATCAACACATTTGTGTAATTCTATTTTTTATGTGCATTATATGTACAGTGATCGAAGTATATAGTTACACATATACATATATGGATTATAGAATCATAATTAATTATCAACAAACCTTTTTATAGTTACAATAAACTGGATACATCAGGATGCATGTATACGAGTCGAATCCAAGGCAGTGGATGTATAAACAGCGATATATTATATGCCTTTGAAAATGATTTTTTTTTTCTTGATAAATATATTACCGTTCTTTTATACGTATAGGTATATTTTTTTGATAAATTACGTGATAATAAATTATCGATGTACTCCTCTAGCCGAAGAGCTGTGTGATTTAAAACTGCACTTGCGGATCATATTTATAAAGCGTCACTTTTATACATTCACAATTATAATATAATTGCCTGTATAACTATACATATAAAATGATATTTTATTATCGTTTTATGCATGTATATACGTAGGTCTATTATAAATTATTTACATACAGTTTATTACACATAGTTTATTCTTAATATGAATTTATATAGATCAATCGTCTGATGATCCGCATTTTTACTCCCTTTTTTTTTTTTTTTTTGGTTTCAAGTTTTTTTTCTCTGGAAGTTTTTTTATATTTAATTAATCATCCTCAATTTACGATCATTTTTATCGTTATTATTAATATTATTATTATTAATATTACTATTACTACTACAGCCCCGATTCGCGGTATACATTTCACCCACGATTTGATAACCCCTCGGGGTTTTCGAACATGATTTGGTTGTTTTTAAGTGTATTATAATTTAAAATAATTATTGAAAAATGGCGGCTAAAACTGTGACTTTCGCCGCGACCTTCGCAAGGGGAGGTCGATCATTCGGGTATATTAAATCTATTTATATATCTGTTTAAAGTAATATTTTACATATTATTCATTCCTCTGTGCAGTAATATATGTGTGTATATATAATAGTGTTAAACGTTATTCATTAACGACGCACGTGTCTCTCGTTCTATTTAAAACAATGCCGAAACGTATCCAGAAAGATTCCGGTGCACGGTGCGCGCTTGACTCCTTTTGCACCGCGTTCCTACACTTCGTCAATCTTCGTAGTCCCGCCCTCGACACGCCCATTTCCGAATCGTTGACCAATCGTCGCGCGCCGTTAGCTCACGAACACAAAAGACTGTCGATTGAGCGTCGGTGCGCAACGGAAAACAGAAACGAGTTTCGCGTAAGTACTCTACAACTGTACATACAAGGGAATAGGCCACGCCTACTCGACACTCATTCGATATGGACTAATTATGGGCGGGAACTGACACGCCTACTTACCATTGTTCAGGATCGTACCTAACTATTAGTAGACGTCCGCGCACGCATTTGTGGGATACACACCTGTGTAGGTGCAGCGCGAAACCCTCCGACACCATTACATATACCATCGTCGCGATACTACGGCGCGGAGGTTTTATACAGGGTGATCATTTTTAGTGGGATAAAAGATTATCTGTCTTAACGGTTCGTGGTATGGATTTGGGGAAAACAAAAAATTTCAAGAATTTATTTTAGTTTTTCTTTTGCGATTTATTTTTTAAAACCTCGTGGTCCTAAAAAATATAAAATAATACAATTTTCATTCGTTTTTTTTTCCCTCATTTTCTTGATTTAACATCTGTAGAGGTAGAATATTCTATAAGAAATTAGAAAACATAAAACAAAAAAAATTACATTTTTCAAAATTTAGCAATTTTTTTATTTCCTTTTATTTTTAGTGTATAGGTATCATTTTTATATTGTATAGTGTAAAATCGCTTATATTTATAACACATGACGTGTGCACAGAATGTAATCGATTGTATATTGATAAAAATACCTTTACCTATAATGCGTGAAAATTTATTTCTTATATATAGGTAATAATTATTGCGAAAGTGTGAAGTATAGAGAGATGGGTGTACAGTGTATACATATACATAGGTATGTATATAGTAGACTGTGGGAGCCTCAGAAGCAGGTATGTGCAGGATTTCGTCGCCGGCTATAAGGTATCCCGCGCGTTAAGAAATTTTTATAGCATAGGAAAATCGTTTCCAGATGTGCCGAAACTCGCATATTTAAGTAAACTCGCACTGACCAAAACTGCACGGACAGATAGAAATATACATATATAACCTGTTACAGGTATATATATACGTATATACCTGTAGTTTCCCACGGCTGGATTCAGCTAAGCAAGTGGCACGGGCAATTACTATTCCGGTACACGAAATTATGCTACTTTTAAAGAAAAAATTTTCACGCCCCAAACTCTCGTCGAGTGCCTGGGAAAATTTTTCTCCATCAGTTATAGTTGACGCACTGCAGTGCAGTGCAGGTCGTAAAATTGAAAATCATATCCCTTTTTCTCGGTTTTAAAGTTATAAAATTTTCATTCTTCCTTCCGTCTATTATATAGGCGCATATTTCTTTCCCACGCATTTTTTTAAAGTTATTAAATAATTTCAGTTTATAGAAAAAAAAGGCGACAATGCATTTTATAATATAACCATATTACTGTAACATTTACCTACACGATATTATAATTCAGTTTAAAAAAATAATGTATAGAAATTCTTCAGTCAACAAATATTATTGGCATAAAACATTTCTGTGTCATAATTTCAAATGAAAAATTTTTCCGTAGTAGAAAAGGATCGAACAAATCGTCCGTACTTAATTCGATTTCAAACAGTTCGGATTTTTCCGTTCTCCTAATTCCCCTGTCCGTCGGTAAGTCCTTCGTCAAATATTTGCTATCTTGGTAAGGTAGAAATCTAACTTAATTATCATGGAACTATCTTACCGACCACGACGCTCGAGTCGGTAATAAACAGACTGCGTTATCAACGGAGACTTGCGAAAGTATTTTCATCAATAATCACGTGATAACCAAACAAACGACTGTCAAACGTCAATAATTGATTTTTTGAGACACCTAAATACACACTTCGTCATAATATTTCTTCCATAAACAAAGGCCATATATCAGATCTCATTATAAGTATAATACATTTCAATGCATTGCGGACCGTGATCATTCAATTTCTTAATTTGAGAGCTCGAAGGTCGCCAGTTCTTTAACCTCAAAATAACAATTTTGGAGGTTATAAGTGTCTGTTTACAATTTACGTTCGAGGTCTATACATACATACCAGAATTCGTGCATAATAAGTAAACAGTTATTGTAAATAAAATCAAAAATGTCTGATAAGCAAAAAGTTTTAGTTTGCGGTGACGTTAAGGGAAATTTCAAAACGTTATTTTCAAAGATAGATACGATAAACAGAAAGTCAGGACCTTTCGACTTTTTACTATGCGTAGGAAATTTCTTTGGACAAACAAACATAGAGTTAGAACCTTACAAAAACGGTATGCGTCACATATCAGTTCCTACCTACATAATCGGTCCAAATACAGAATCTGAGGTTAAACACTACCCAGATATAGACGGGTGTGAAATTTGTCCAAATCTCACTTACCTCGGTAGACGCGGACTCTATAATTCATCTTCGGGATTGAAAATCGCCTATATTAGCGGCGTAGAGAACTCAGATCCGGCTCCCAATACTTCTAACGTTTATAATTTCAACCAAAACGACGTCTCTGCCATTAGAGACATTTCACTCAAAGGTCAGCCCAGTTTCAGAGGCGTAGATGTACTCCTTAGCTCACCCTGGCCACAGGATGTTACTAATCTTGACCCTAACAAACCACAATTCAAATATCAAGGCTCTAAGCTCATCGCCTGGCTCGCTGTTCACATTAAACCCAGATATCATGTCAGCGGGCTTGAGGATATACATTATGAAAGACCTCCTTATAGGTGAATTGATTTAGCGGGTTTGTTTACTTCGATTTTAGCAGAGCTTTGAGTTTATTTCAAAGTATTAGAGGGATTGTATAATTCAGCAGAATTTAGAATGAGTATTTTTTATAAAAGTGAAAGAAATTTTGAATTTTGGTCTTAACAGTCTTTGCAAAATACTCCTCTGCTGAAACGCTGATGTTTTTTCAACCTTGACACGATATATATATATTTTTTTCTTGTTTTTGCAGGAATCATGCACCGAACGGAGACAGCATAGAAATAGCATCGAGGTTTATTGGTCTTGCTTCAGTCGGTAATACCCAGAAAAAGAAATGGTTGTATGCACTGAATCTGACACCTGTAGATCGGACCAGGCTCTGCGATTTAGCACTTGGTACAACAGACGAAACTCAGAGTCCTTATCCTATGTCTTTGCTCAATTCTCAGCATTCAAATCAGACGGATGAGTCTAAAAATACCCAATTCTTTTACGACATGGATTCCAAAGGCGATAACAAAAGATCTAAAAATCGAGAAGGATTCCAGAAGAAACCCAGACCTGAATTTGATCAAGCTAAATGCTGGTTTTGCCTCTCTAGTCCCGAGGTTTCTAAACATTTGGTTATTTCCGTCGGGACTGAGATTTATCTTGCTTTAGCAAAGGGCGGATTGGTCGAGGACCATTTGTTGATACTACCAATCACTCATCATGCCAGTCTCTCTATTTTGCCGGATTCTGTTGCCAAGGAAATGAAATCTTACAAAAAAGCTGTTGCCAAATATTACGCTAGCACAGACAGAGTTCCTGTCTTTTTTGAGAGGAATTATAAAACTTCACATTGCCAGCTTCAGGCCGTTCCTATTCACAAAAATCAAGAGCCAGCTTTGAGAGAAACTTTCGAAGTAAGATAGGAAATAAAAATAACAAAGCACGGGGTTAATATCTGATTCTTCTTCTTCTTCTATTATTTTTCAGGAGCTTTCCCAGAGCAATAATTTCAAGCTAGATGAACTCCCACCTCGCAGTCAATTGGAGCAAATAGCTCCGGCAGGAACGCCTTACTTCTACGTCGAACTACCTAACGGAGAAATGCTTTATCACAGAATTAGAAAGAGTTTTCCGATTCAATTTGGCCGCGAAGTTTTGGCTAGTGACCGTATATTGGATATGAGCGATCGTGCTGACTGGAAGGATTGCCAGTTGGATAAAGAGGAAGAAACTGAATTGGCTAAAAAGATTAGAAATCAATTTCAGCCTTACGATCCATCTGCGTGAAGTTGAAATGAATATACAACAAGTCAATACTCGAAATATCAATTTTATTTTCATATTGTAAATACATTGAATGCTCGAAAATGCAATTTAAATTTTAAAACCCGTTTTATAACGGCGCTTTTTTAAACCACTTGAGACTTAGTTTCCTCCTCCGTTTCACTCTGATATTTCAATTCGTACTGTTCTGGTGTTGCGATTGGATTCAAATTGAACTGTTTCATCTGAACAGCTATGTCGAACAAATAGTCATAGCATTCTGACCTATTGATTGAAAAAATAACGATCATTATTCTTTATTAGCAAATATTAAGTCCCAATTTATCTTACATAGTTTTAGCTTGCTGCCAGCTATCGCCCCATACGTATACTCCGTGTCTCCTGACCAGAATAGCACAGGTTTCAGGATACTCTGAAATTATTTCAGCCATACGATCCTTCAAGTCTTCTTCGAAAGGAGTATTCTCAATAATAGGCACAACCAGCTCCTCGTCGTAGCGATAAGCCCGTCCAAGTTTCTGGTTCCTGATTCCTTAAATATGAACAATTCTCCCATGAATTTTAGATGCTTTCCCAAAGAACTGATTAAAAATCTAATATCTCTGGGCTTGGACAACCACCTTTAATCATCTCCAGATGAGTAACGCGGAATTCTTTTCCGGGCCATAGCAGCGTTACCATAACAGCGAATTTAGAATGCGTGTGAATAACTGCTCCTGCATTTCTCGCCGTATATGCACACATAAATAACGGAGTGCATTGAGATGGTTTGAGTTTCTTCTCAGCCGGAGGAGTTTCTTTAACCGTCCCCGCTATATCATGTATAAACATTTCGTCTGGACTAATGCGTTCCTTCTGCACACCAGACGGCGCTATATAAATTTCTTCGCTGCAAAGAGAGATGAAGAGATAAATCAACGAAAATAGAAGACTTAGAGTACAGGATCTAAGTGAATTTTAGGCTCTAGTTTCTTAAGGATTATTAACGTCGGATTTTTACCCATTTTTTATCGAGATTCCGCCTCCAGTTCCAGTCACCCAACCGAGATGATAAAATTGTCTACATAGTTCGGGTATCAAGTTACGAGGATGTTCCTGAAAGGTAATTTATCGTCATATAATAAGAGTTAAGGCAATAATGATAATAATGACAATTGAATTAAAGATAATCACAAAAAAAACAGCATATTATACCTTGGGATAGTTTTCGTCGTAAGAAGACATAGTAAAGTAAAAATCGGCTAATATAACGCTGAACTCGAAATTCGAAATATAATATTCGTTAAGAACTCATCAGAGATGAATGTACCAACTACCGTATCTCGCTTACGCTGGTACGAATATCTACGAATAGATAAGAAATCTACGTATCTTCAAAGCTTTTGATATACGAAACTCGTTCAACCAATACAAATACGACGCAGATAATTTATTTCAGGTTAGGTTAGACATTAGAGGTTAGATTTCGGTGGGGTCAGAGGTAAAGTTAGCGGATGATAATAAAAGATAATAAACTCTACTCAAATTATAAAATGACATCGCTTTAAGCCATGTCGTTAAGCTAGATTGACGCAACATCTTTGAGGTTATGGTTATGTTAGAGGTTGATAATGTAAGGTTAGGCTAGTTTAGTCAAAAATTGCGTTCGAAACGGGTAGTTTGCATTTTCTGAATGAACGCGAAAATGGCGATAAATAAAACTCTTGAGTAACAATAAACAAGGACGTATATTTCGGTTGTAATGATGTGATCGGTGCTAAACAATGTGATAATCTTTTAATAGTATTCGAATATACAACGTTTCGGCGTTAATTTATAATAACAAAATTGAGATAAAGTTCATTTATTCATTCAATTCATCGATAGTGTAAAATCTAAGAAAGAATTATTCGGTTATTACAATTGAAGAAAAATTTTGATTTTCTGAACAAAAAGAAGAAATAAAGAAAGCCTGAAAATGTCCGACGAAATTGAATCATCCGAAAATTTTGACGAAGATATGATTACGGGGGATGAGATAACCTCCAATAGGTTTACCTTCGCTACACCAAACTTTGTCTCAAGTCCTGAAAAGATAATTAATTTTGGTGAAAATTCTGATCATGTTTTTTCTAAACGACAAGACAATGAGAATAAATTTACTTTCGCAGCACCGACTAGCATGTCTCAGTTTAATACGGATGAAAATTTATTACAAGATTACGATAAACCATACAAGCCTAAAATATCTAGAAAAGTTTATGATCCGACTGCAAATCTGTTTGTATCTGCATTGCGACAGTCAGAAGGTGGAGATAAATTAATGAGAGATTTTAACCAACTTAAGAAACATTCAAAGTCTCGAAACACAGTCAAAGAAGATATAAGAAATTCAATCACATGTACAAATGTTCCTAAAAAAATTTTGACCAAGACTATGGCTAAGGAATATTTCTCAAAATTTGGACAGATAATAAAACTAACATTGAGACCTAGAAAGGAAACAATAACTGTATATTATGCCAGTAGAGATTCGGCTAACGCCGCTTATTGCAAAGCTGGTCAATTCATGGGGGAGAAATTTGACGTCGATTGGACTAGCTCTGATCCACCACCTAAATCTCCTATGAAAAAGAAAGAATCTAGCAAAAATGCTGTTAGAAATTTTATCACCGCTGATGAGGACGAGGTCAACGCTGAATTGGAGGCGATGATGGGGTTGGAATACAATTTGCATGGCAGTAGTAAAGCTCATGTATCGATTCCCGACACTAAACCGAGAGTTAGAAAGACCAAGGAGATATTAAAGCACGATAAACCAATTACAAAACTTTCTAAATCAGAGAAAACTGATATAGAACCTCAGACTCAAGCCGTCGTGCCTAAAGCCAGCTCTGAAGAATTGCTAAACATTACTAGGCAAGCCGGTCATAACTCAGAAGACAAATATAAGATTTTAGAAGCTAGAGATCGATTTATGAGACTCAAACAAATAAAACCGAATACTTTAGCAGCTGCCAAAGTCACCATAGGCACCTGTCCAGATATGTGTCCTGAGAAAGAACGTCTTATGCGTGAATCACAGAGACAAGTTGCGCTCTATGAACAATTAGAGGGAAAAGAGTACAGGATAAATCATGCTAAAGCTGTTAAACAGTATTCAAGATCATCCGCTGATCAGGAAGAACCATTAGCTCATGAGCTGAGGCCGGTAGCTTCATTAAAAATGACAATGAGTTACTTGCTCCATGAGATAATGGAAATGTGTATGATCGAGGGTACTAATTTGGGAGAATGGTTTCATTTTTTATGGGACAGAACTAGGGGGATTCGTAAAGATATAACACAGCAGGAAATGTGCTGCGTAGACAGCGTGGAATTGGTCGAGCAATGCGCTAGGTTTCATATTTTATGTTCGGAACGTCTATGCGCAGAAGAGCCGTCAATATTTGACAAAAAAATTAACACAGAGAACTTGACCAAATGTTTACAAACTTTGAAATACATGTACCATGACTTGAGGGTGAAAGGAGTAGCGTGTAAAAACGAGGCAGAATTCAGAGGATATATCATACTGCTAAATTTAAACGACGGTAATTTCATGTGGGATCTACAAAAGCTACCATCTGATATACAAAAGTCACAGGAAGTCAGATTCGCCATTGAAGTATACTCTTCTATCGAGTCTCACAACTTTTCAAAGTTCTTTAAACTCGTTAAGAGAACTACTTACTTAAATGCCTGCATTCTGTTGAGGTACTTTAACCAAGTTAGAGTCAAGGCTTTATCGGTGATGGTCAAAGCCTATTACAGAAACAACTCCACCCGATTCCCACTCTATGAATTAATTGATATTCTTGGATTTGAAGATGAGAACGAGGCTGTTTATTTCTGCGAACAAGTTGGGCTTGTTATTTCAAACGACGAAATGTACATTATGTTAAACAGGCAGAACTTCAGTCACCCAATATCCTCCCTGGAACAAGGCAGAGCCATCAATTCTGTTGAATCTAAACGTACCAAGGCAGGTTTGAGCGTTGGGCAGTGTATAGCGGGTGGAAAAATGCCCGAAAAAACGTACAAAAATCATGTTCCGCACGATAGCTTTGATTCAAATGGATATTTGAGAAACAGTGCGATGAATGTGGAGGATCAAACCAAACAGTACAAGAGTAAATTAAACCTCGTCAAAAATGATCCTTACGAATTTATGGAGGAAGATACCTTCAAGACTCCGCAGAAACTTAAACCGCAGCCGAAAACCGAGGATCAAACCGATTTAGGCACGAAAAAATCCGGTCAAACTTTCTTGGCTGAACCTTCAATAAAACCTAGTGGTTTTGGCGACGTTTCTAACAAAAGTTCTAAAACCGTACCTCTGTTTCCTGCTGTTTTTAGCCAAACTCCTCCATACCACAAAGAACAATCTTCGTTCGTAAAGCCTTCAACTGTATTTCAGAAATTGGAAACAGATCCGATTCCACCATTTGGGACTAAGCATTTGCAGCTTGATAAAAAAGTCAACATTCAACATTCGGATGCGGCAGATAAATCTGACGCTAGACTTCCACCTCCGACACAAAATCCTGGAGTAATATCAAAGCCGAGCATAAGCGTAGTTCAAAAATCAATTGGCGATAATAACACGGCTCTTCAACAAGGAACTGAAATACCTAGTTTCAAAGATAGCTCGCCGTTTGCTATGGCAACGAATAAGACCATCTTTTCAGGAATCACTCAGGGAAATATTTTCGCAAAACCAGCAGGTGGAACTTCAATTTTTGGAAATAAGACCGTGGCGAGTGTCAAAGTGGATGCAAAGAGTGATTTCGATAAAAAAGAAAGAGAACGAATCGAGGCAGAGGAGAAGGCGAAGAAACTAGAAGAGATCAAGAGGCAGTTAGAAGCAGAGAAGCTGAAGCAAGAACAAGAACTGGAACGACAAAGAAGATTGAAGATCATTGAACGGGATGCTAAACAAATAATAGAAGAGTTGGAAGATGAAGTCACTAAAGAAATATGCATGTCAGTTGTAAAAGAAGAAATTGATAGAATACGAATGTACAACACGCTGAGTAAAAATATTACAGAATCCTTGTTAAACCAAGTCACAATGCAATTCTGCGATGAACTACTGAAAGAAGAGATCCGCGTTCAGCAACAGTTGAATCAAATATCAGAGAGAATCAAACAACGAATAGTTAAAAAATATTACAAAAGTTGGAGGCAGAATGTGACTAAAAAGAGAAGACAAAGAGAAGCGTTGGACGATACACCAGTCTGGATACAAAATCGATCAGTAAGCGAATGCGCCAGGCTGTTGTATACCCCGCAGCAGGACTTGGTGATACAAAACATGCGTAGAAAGAGATTTAAGAGCGACTCAACGCCTTCGACTCAAGATAATCTGGCCCCGGTTGAGGTAATAATATATGCTGGTGTAAAAGAGAACTTGAAATCATCGGATAACGAAATGATCACCAACATTTTTTGGAAACTTGTTATTTCATGGCCTGATTTGGCGAATCGAATACTCCTCTGGCAGCATAAAAAGATAATGAACACCTATTTGAGCCCTGAAAATTACACTGAAGAGCCTATAATCAAAAGTTACAAACCAAATCCTTACGAAACTCTAAACATCTGTATTAGACACTTCGAAGGTATAATCAACGATCGTAATTTGATCGGGACTGACGCTCTGCTATTCCTGGCTGCTTCCTCGGAGAATATGAATACAGTAAAAAGACGATTGTCCAAGACCATATTATCCAGATCTAAACTCATGCCCATACCAATAGCGATTATATTCTTAGGCGAGGATGATCTAGTGGCAGAAAATGTCGAGCTTGAATTGGATCTGGAAATATTATTGGAATCTGGATACGTGTCTGAATACACAGTTGTATTTGAAAAAGAAATGAGTAAAAATCAGATACTCAGACTAATTCAAAGCGCCGCTTTATGGCTAACTACTAATAAATCACCTCTGGTACCTTTGGAAATGGATTATCTAAATAGGGTGCTAAGCACTTGTCTATCGCAAGAATTATGGTTGAGGTAAGGAAGCATCTGTAATCATTAATTGGGCTAATTCAATTCCAGAAATATTTGTATACTATAAACGGAAGTTTCTTTTAATTTATCTTTTTCTTCTCCAATTTTGCAGGATACAAGGACATTCCAACTTCAACAAACATGTTGCTTCCGGATTGGACGATCCTGCCTTAATAATAAACTTACACAACGAGGCTGTTACCCATCTTACAGACATCTTTCTGGATCAAGAGTCTCTGCAGTATACCTCGTTTCCACCGGAGTTCAAAACGTTTTTGAACAACGATATACACCTGCCTTGTAGTTATGAGTATTTTGACGATTCATGGAAAAAAGAGGAGAACAGATTAATCCTGGAACAAGTCATGAACAGCTTTTTATTGCCACATTGGAAGTACGAATCGTTTCATTTTAACTTTTGAACAAAATTATTGTATTAACAAATTTTACAGCAATATTAACTGTGCCTCGCTCTTTCCAGGTTCCAATGGCCTATAACAAACATATCTGATCTTCACGATGCGATAAGAAGCTACAGTCTTCAAGCTTTACCAGACTCTAATTGCGATAAAATGACTTGCGAAATTATAAGCACTCTCTTTCTGATGTCAGACGACTTCCAGGGTCCCAGTTTCATAGACGTTCTGCTGGAAATAGTGAGGAAGAAAATTGATCTACTTGATTCTAGTCTACGAGCAGTTTACAACAAAAATCACGTCAAACATTTTCGGACTTTGCCATGGTGGTTTAAGTCGAATGTATTGCTGGACTATATTTCGCAGAAAGAATCAGATCTACAAAACGAATCGAGAGGAGAATTTTCAAACATCGATGACCATTCGTTAGAAAAGCGACAAAAATTGGGAGAAAATATTGACGACGATTTAGATGTAGATAGTTTTTATAAACCTAACGATAGTCTAGCTCAGTTCTGTAAGGAAACTCAAGAACAGATCATATCGGTAAATGGAATATGTAAAAAGCTAGAAATCGATATGGAAAAACAAATATCTAAAAATAAAGCCTTCAATGAATTGTTAGAAAAAGCATTGATGGACGAGGATGTTAATATTTCCGATTTAGCGTATTAAATTTCAACATTATACAACGGGAAAGGTTCGAAATTCTGAAATTAATTGACTTGATTTTTTTATAATTCATTATCATCATTATAAAATTTAATTTATTAAAATCTTTTCCCTGTGATTCGAAACTCATTATATTCTCAAGAATTTATTTAACACGTTGATAATGAACTTTGGTAATAACAGTAACGATGAATAAAAGTTTATGCTTATTGTTATTATTAGCTATCATATGTAAAAAAAAGTTCTTCCGCATTTATGTTGTAATAACTTGTCAAATAATTTCATTTTGTAAAATGAGCGGAGGAAAATACGTAATTATATCCATAAGCCAATGTGTCTAGTTCTGTTAACATTTTTAAACTAATTTTTCAGTTGATAAGCTCATTAACTATTGTTACTTAAACTGCATTTTTACCATGTTTGTATAATAATAAGAATATTCTTACGATTACAAAGCTAAGGGAAATAAAATTAATTACTTTTTATAACAAGAAATTCTCATTATTGTCATGTATACATCAAAATGGTTGTCGATGCCTTTCTTATTTCCTAAAAATACTGTAAAACGTGATCTATTGAGATTTACAATTTTTTTTTATTTTTTCAAAAATTTTCTATTTTTTCAAAAATTTTCTATATACATGCGGTGTTTCAAATATTGGCATAAATATTTATAGGTATAAAGACTTTATTTCGAAATCTTGAAATACATGAGAACAGTGAAAGTAAAAAAGATAAATTAAAAGTCGCTAAAGTTCAGGTATAAATTGTTCAAATCCGAATAAGTTAGTCACGCTAAATGCATGAAAACATCCGTAATGTATCATATTGTTTTTCTTAACCGTTTAATAAATACCTAGGACATTTAAACGCCCATTTCAGGGAATAATACATTAGGTTCGTAATAGTAATAACAGCAGTAATGAGTCAGGGGAATGCCGTAAATTTTGAAGATTAAAAAGATTATTTTTTCAGAGGGTGAGCCTCGGTCGTTAAGGGTCGTTCGGTTCGCTAATTCATTATTGTATTGCATTGTTGAATCCCCTCCCAAAAATCATTGTCGCAAATCGACGCATCGGCCAATAGAATTCGAGTATTCCGTCCCCAGCCTATCGGAAACGGTTGGTATAAATGCCGGCAGAGCCGCCTATAGGAGAACACTTGAGAATTTGATTTCGTTTAAAGCTCAACGGTCGTTTTGAGCTCCTGCCTGTCTACTGTTTACGATTTAAATGGACCCAAGATAATTATTCACAGTGATTTATCTCGAAAATATAACCAGTTTAATATAAACCGAATTTTTTAATCTTTGTATCGCCAAAAAGCCGAGGAATTAGACTTTAGATTTGTGTTATTAATAAACGACGCAGTGTGTGTTTAAATAAGAAAATAAACGTGCCAGATGAACAACACGCGGACCTAAAAAATGCTGAATTGAATGTCCGTTTAAAAATATACATACACATAAGATTTTAAAATTCATCAAACTTCTGTTGCTTTATTCATCTGTTACGTGATTCTCTTGCTTGTAGAATTAACCTCTAATTAACACTGAGAACAATATGTCTCATCTCAAATATATGAAAGAATTGAACAGCCTAACCCGCATGGATGAGGCAATAAAAGGCCCTGTTCCCAGGTGGCAGAAAAAATGTCTCGAATCTTCGAACTCAAGGTACTTATACCTATACCTTGTTTACTTGGAATTTTACAATTCTTCATATCACATAATATTCTTTCATTTCCTTCATTCGAACTACGGTGACGGACTTAATTGATAAATAAATAATTGCTCAATTTTCTTACACTCTTTCAGACTCTTTTTTTTTCAAAAACTGTTCAAGTCTTAGATTAATTGTATTATTAGTAGTATTACACTTTTATTATAGTCTTTTATCATTACCAATATCAGCATTCGGAGTTCCAAGTTTCGTTTATTTCAGACTTGAAATGAAACTCAATTTATTTTTTCCTTTGTAAACGTCTTGTTTTGTTAGTTTTAACGTTTTTTTTTCCAACTCATTTCACAGCATCAACATGAGCGTAAATTCATCGAGGAAAGTAATGAGTGGATCCATTGCGAATACTAGTTGCAATGGTAAGACGCCTACAAAGCGGAGCGAAACACGTGGGAAAAAGACACCGGCTAAGGCGGGAAAAAAATCTCCTAGTAAGTGAAATTATTATTGATAATAATATTGATTTGTTCTAATATTTGTAGTCGTTTTATCGTTGTATGAATGGTGTGTGAATGTGATAGGCAGATTTTTAACAAATTGTTTCTCTCTCGTGTTTTCAGGTTTTATTTTTGTTTTTTTAAACAGTTTAGTCATTTCTATCTCATTTTTATGTTCATTTAGCTTCTTGCATTTTTCCAAATTGGAATTCATATCGTGAAGGGAAAATAAAATTCTTGAAAGCTTTTCGATTCAAAAAGATTTTAGGAAAATTGTACTACGGTCGCCATTCAATTATTTGAAAACGAAGAAAAAAAATTACAACATAGCCGAAAGAAGCTACGAAATGATATCCGCGCATAATATGGGACTGCAAACTTCCCAAAGTTTCGAGAACTTTATGAAAAATTGTTGAAAAAATTGGATAATTTTCACCTCAGAGAACTGAGACCTCATTTAGGTTGAAAAAAAATTAATATCGTTTATGGAATCCCTGATTGTCAAACTTGAGTAAATTCATTTATCTCCAATTCAAAAGTGTCCCAATCTATTGTAGTCAATTAGTTTGCCAAAGATCTAGAGACTTTATGAAAATGGGAAAAAAAACTTCAATAATTTTGTCCAGGAGACCAAAAACTTGACTTAAATTAAAAAAACAAAAAGGAAACATAAGTTTTTTTGAAACCCTGATTTTAAAATTCGAGAAAATTTATTCATACCTGATTTTATCGAGTCCCAATTAATTGTGAAAACTTTTCTATTCAAATTGAGTTTATTTTCTCTTCAATTTCAACTTCTCCGTAGTTAATTTTGTAGGAAGTAGTAACCAACTAACTAACACAGAAACTTGATTTAGGATCGTTCTCGTCGATAGTCTAGTATGCTTGACTAATGTGTGATTAACATAGCTGTGTGTGTTGTCTGTGTTGTATAGTGGCTGAAATGTTGAACCTGCTTTTGGTGACAGGTCGTGCGTCAACGACACCAGCAAAAACTCCTAGCGGAGGAGACAGATTCATACCATCAAGATCGACGACTAATTTTGACCTCGGTCATTACAAGGTAAGCAAAGAAAACAAGCCCTCGCTCGTAGCGGAGATGTGAAAACTTTGAAAAAGATGAAGAGAAGAATAAGTATAAGAAGAAGTTGTTACTTTTTCTCATTTTGGTTTTCTTCGTTTTTTTTGTAGCTTCAGCAACAAAATGCCGAGAACGAGACTGACAAATCTGATACAATCAGCCCAACCAAAAGAGAAATGCAACGGATAATAGGAGAAAATTTACATGGCGGTGATATAAACAACATGAGAGTTCTCTCTTACCAAAACAAAGCCCCTGCCCCACCTGAAGGCTATCAAAATCCACTTCGAGTTGTCTATAGCCAAACTAAAACACCTGCTAGTACAAAAGCTTCGACTAGATACATTCCCCAAGGACCCGATAGGATCTTAGATGCTCCTGAAATCGTCGACGACTATTGTAAGTCAGTTTACTAAAAACTAGGGAATAACTGACGGCATTTTATTGAAATAAAATTCAATAAAATTCAATAACATTCTTTTTTTTTATTTCCTTTAGATTTGAATCTGGTCGATTGGTCGTCTTCGAACCTTCTGGCAGTAGCTCTGGGGGCCAATGTGTATCTGTGGAATGCAGGGACAGGAACTATAGAACAACTTCTAGAACTCGAAGGGTCGGATTATGTATGTTCAGTAGCATGGATACAGGAGGGAACATACTTGGCTGTTGGTACTACTATGGGAACTACGGAACTCTGGGATTGCGGACAAATGAAAAGAGTCAGAGTTATGAACGGACACTCTGCTAGAGTCGGTTCTCTTTCCTGGAACAGTCATATTTTGTCCAGCGGAAGCAGGTGAGATTTAATTTGAGTTTAAAAAGAGTTAAGAAATCACCCTATGAATATAAAAATGTGCAAAAACTTAATGAATTTTCTTAAAGGCTGAAGAATAATAGTGAAATTAATTAATAAATACGTAAATATGTTTGTAACTAATGGTAAAACTGGACTGAAAATAAGTTCTTGAATTTAGTAAATTAGAGAAACAGGATTTTACTACGTTTGTTGTTGTTTTTTCTTTGTAGATCCGGACAGATTGTACACCACGATGTCAGACAACGAGATCATATAGTTTCAACAATAAATGCTCATTCTCAAGAAGTTTGTGGTTTGAAGTGGTCACCGGATGGTAGATATCTGGCTAGCGGAGCGAATGACAATATGCTTTTAATATGGTCTGCGTTTACTGGATTAAACCATCCTCACACTCAGCCTATTTATTCTGTAAATCAACATCAAGCTGCTGTTAAAGCACTCGCTTGGTGCCCTTGGCAAAGTAACGTTTTGGCTAGTGGAGGGGGTACTGCTGATAGAACTATACGCTTTTGGAATTGTAATACAGGTATTTATTATATACAGAATAAAAATAATTTTTTAAATAACGATTCCAACTTTGATAAATTGAATAATTGTAATTTACCAATTCGATCAGAATCAATTTCTATTTTTTGGAAAACATTTTCGTCACATTTACGATTATGTCTGTAATGAAAAAATATGTGAAATTCTAATATTTCTCAAATTTAAACCCAAATTTCTTAAAAAGTAAACAAGGTTGTTACCTCTACATTTTTATCCTTAAAACTAATACATTAATAAAACTAACTGAATACAATTTTTATCTCCGAAAATTAGAAACATAATCAGATTTCCTGAAGGTTAATTAAATTACTAACAACTCATCGTGTTTTTTTTCCAACAGGTGCCTGTCTAAATACAATAGACACAAAATCTCAAGTCTGTTCACTTCTCTGGTCGACAATGTACAAAGAAATAGTTTCCGGACATGGTTACGCTCAAAATCAATTAACAATATGGAAATATCCAGGCATGACTAAGGTCGCCGAATTAACAGGGCACTCCAGCCGTGTCCTGCACCTAGCCATGTCACCGGATGGTACAACTGTACTTAGCGCAGGAGCCGACGAAACTTTAAGATTATGGAAATGCTTCCAGGCTGATCCGCATAAGAAGAAAGAAGTGACCGAAGTTAAATCAGTAGCATCCAGACTAAAACAATCTATACGATAAGATTCGAGTTATTCCATCGGTTTATCAATTTAGTAAATAGTGATTACTTTTCGTTTTTTTTTTTTTTTTCTCTTTATTTTTTTACTGTATTTATTTTTCGTCATTCTATATTAGATGAATATAATACGTGTACTGTACTTTAGCTTGTAAAATCGGACAATAATTTTAGAGAATAAAGACTTCAATATATTTTTTTTACTAATTGATGTCGTAAATTAGCTATAAATGACAATCGCGGTATTGTATACCGTGGTTTTTTTTTATTCTTCATTCTTTAATTTTGGCTGATTGTTCTTTGTGGTTTTTCTTTTTATAATATTATTTTTTATTGACTTATATGCTTTATATAGTACGCATATCTGTATCGACTAGAGACTCAATTTCTCTTTATTATAATTATGTTATTTTTATGTGACTTAAGGTAATTTAAGATTTAGGTAAACAATAGACGATCTTTCTTTCTTCTAGATTAATTCTGATGACAATGCTTAGGTGACTTTTGATCGCGTTACTTTAATTCAGCTAATATTAGTTTGTATTTAATTGTATGAAAGCCGAGTGATCGTGTAAAAGCCATAGATCCATTTCCCGATGCTTGAAAAGTAAAAATGTGTAACATCTCCTTTCTATTTCTCAAGGATTAAGGAGCAATTAAGATGATATAGAAATAATGTTCAATTTCTTTTTAATTTTATTCTGTTATTGATATAATAAAACAGGATTTGAAATCTTGTTAAAAGCAAATGTTTGCGCGCTTTCATTCTGTATAGTTGATTGTATGTACAAAATGTTATACTTATACGACAATGTGTAAGTATTCTGGATTTGCAATATTTTGCATGAAGGAATCTTTGATTTAAGATGTTTTCCTATATACCTATTATAATTATTTAAAATCATGTTCGTAGTTAAGTAAATAAAGATCATTAATAAAAATTCGATTATTCCATATGAAATAATTGTTTGTCTCGATTAAATATAGTTTTTAGGGTATGTTCAGATACTATGATGGAATAAAAATTGTTCAACATTACTGCAAAACAATATCAATCATTTTTCAGCAATAAATAATAAATTTAAAGACGCGGGGAATTCATACTTATTCCCGCCCGTTGTTTTGCGGCAAAAGTAGTTCGTCAATTTCCTACAAGAATCTTGGGTCAATGTTTTTTGCGGCAATAGTAGTTTCCAATTCACACGCGAGATGGCGATACCATTTGACACTCTGTAGTGCCTATATTCCGTAGGCATGACAAGTCGGGCAGATAGGAGCACTGACCTAGAGCAAAAGCACCTGCCGTGGGGTCAGTGGCCTTTGTGGCGTCAAAGCGTTCGCATGGGGGTTGTATTAACGCAATTCGACTGTGACAGGCATTTCAATATAAATTCTCTGAACGCCGAGAAGTTGTCGCAAAATAGACGATGTATGTACTCGTTGACAATATAAAGATTCTAGTTGTCTCATTTCTTTAGTATTCTACCTGAATGATAGTGATATAATATTCCATTCGTCCTTTTGTTAAAATTGTAGTCCAGTCGCCAGGTGATTTCAGCTTAAAAAATTTAGAGCCTCCTTTTTCATCTCCATCTAGTAAGAATTCCGTTACATTTGGCAATTGCAACGAACGAGTGTATAGGTATAACGAACTCATTTTCAGTCTTTGTAAAATTATTTATATTAGGTATAGTAGATTATTGTAATCCGAATATGATTTACGTTACGATAACTTGTATGTCAGGTAGCAAATAAAGAAACTTGATCGATGGTAATGAATACCTGCATATTTATTTCTAAGAAACACTTACAAATCGTATACATATACTATACAGACATATCTTTAACAATGAATATAATGTTGTATCAGTGCTGCAGCAATAAATTCTTGGACACGCATAACAGTAATCAATAGCTTCATTATTTTCCACTTTCCCCTCCCCGCCCGTTACATTTCAGAAAACCCCCCTGAGTGTATATCTAAGCAAGCATGCATTCATATACATGTGACTCTCTCTCTCTCTCTCTCTCTCTCTCTCTCTCTGCATGTCTCATTCGCTTACAAAATTGAGAATTTTTGAAATTTTAAGTCGAGAAATTGCTCCTGGTATCAGGAGAACATCTGACCCGAGGAGGTGTGCTGAAATTTTTGGCGGGAAAACCCCCTGAGTCTATGTCTAAGCAAGCATGCATTCGTATAGATGTGACTCTCTCTCTCTCTCTGCATGTCTCATTCGCTTACAAAATTGAGAATTTTTGAATTTTTGAATCGAAAAATTGCTCCTGGTATCAGGAGAACATCTGACCCGAGGAGGTGTGCTGAAATTTTTGGCGGGAAAACCCCCTGAGTGTATGTCTAAGCAAGCATGCATTCGTACAGATAAGACTCTCTCTCTCTCTCTCTCTCTCTCTCTCTCTCTCTCTCTCTCTCTCTCTCTCTCTCTCTCTCTCTCTCTCTCTCTCTCTCTCTCTCTCTCTCTCTCGCTCTGCATGTCTCATTCGCTTATAAAATAAGTAGTTTCTGAAATTTTTAAATCGAAAAATTGCTCCTGGTATCAGGAGAACATCTGACCCGAGGAGGTGTGCTGAAATTTTTGGCGGGAAAACCCCCTGAGTCTATGTCTAAGCAAGCATGCATTCGTATAGATGTGACTCTCTCTCTCTCTCTGCATGTCTCATTCGCTTACAAAATTGAGAATTTTTGAATTTTTGAATCGAAAAATTGCTCCTGGTATCAGGAGAACATCTGACCCGAGGAGGTGTGCTGAAATTTTTGGCGGGAAAACCCCCTGAGTGTATGTCTAAGCAAGCATGCATTCGTACAGATAAGACTCTCTCTCTCTCTCTCTCTCTCTCTCTCTCTCTCTCTCTCTCTCTCTCTCTCTCTCTCTCTCTCTCTCTCTCTCTCTCTCTCTCTCTCTCGCTCTGCATGTCTCATTCGCTTATAAAATAAGTAGTTTCTGAAATTTTTAAATCGAAAAATTGCTCCTGGTATCAGGAGAACATCTGACCCGAGGAGGTGTGCTGAAATTTTTGGCGGGAAAACCCCCTGAGTCTATGTCTAAGCAAGCATGCATTCGTATAGATGTGACTCTCTCTCTCTCTCTCTCTCTCTGCATGTCTCATTCGCTTACTATAGAGAATTTCTAAAATTTTAAGTCGAAAAATTGCTCCTGGTATCAGGAGAACATCTGACCCGAGGAGGTGTGCTGAAATTTTTGGCGGGAAAACCCCTTGAGTGTATGTCTGAGCAAGCATGCCTTCGTATAGATATAACTCTCTCTCTCTCTCTCTGCATGTCTCATTCGCTTACAAAATTGAGAATTTTTGAAATTTTAAGTCGAGAAATTGCTCCTGGTATCAGGAGAACATCTGACCCGAGGAGGTGTGCTGAAATTTTTGGCGGGAAAACCCCCTGAGTCTATGTCTAAGCAAGCATGCATTCGTATAGATGTGACTCTCTCTCTCTCTCTGCATGTCTCATTCGCTTACAAAATTGAGAATTTTTGAATTTTTGAATCGAAAAATTGCTCCTGGTATCAGGAGAACATCTGACCCGAGGAGGTGTGCTGAAATTTTTGGCGGGAAAACCCCCTGAGTCTATGTCTAAGCAAGCATGCATTCGTATAGATGTGACTCTCTCTCTCTCTCTGCATGTCTCATTCGCTTACAAAATTGAGAATTTTTGAATTTTTGAATCGAAAAATTGCTCCTGGTATCAGGAGAACATCTGACCCGAGGAGGTGTGCTGAAATTTTTGGCGGGAAAACCCCCTGAGTGTATGTCTAAGCAAGCATGCATTCGTACAGATAAGACTCTCTCTCTCTCTCTCTCTCTCTCTCTCTCTCTCTCTCTCTCTCTCTCTCTCTCTCTCTCTCTCTCTCTCTCTCTCTCTCTCTCTCGCTCTGCATGTCTCATTCGCTTATAAAATAAGTAGTTTCTGAAATTTTTAAATCGAAAAATTGCTCCTGGTATCAGGAGAACATCTGACCCGAGGAGGTGTGCTGAAATTTTTGGCGGGAAAACCCCCTGAGTCTATGTCTAAGCAAGCATGCATTCGTATAGATGTGACTCTCTCTCTCTCTCTCTCTCTCTGCATGTCTCATTCGCTTACTATAGAGAATTTCTAAAATTTTAAGTCGAAAAATTGCTCCTGGTATCAGGAGAACATCTGACCCGAGGAGGTGTGCTGAAATTTTTGGCGGGAAAACCCCTTGAGTGTATGTCTGAGCAAGCATGCCTTCGTATAGATATAACTCTCTCTCTCTCTCTCTGCATGTCTCATTCGCTTACAAAATTGAGAATTTTTGAAATTTTAAGTCGAGAAATTGCTCCTGGTATCAGGAGAACATCTGACCCGAGGAGGTGTGCTGAAATTTTTGGCGGGAAAACCCCCTGAGTCTATGTCTAAGCAAGCATGCATTCGTATAGATGTGACTCTCTCTCTCTCTCTCTGCATGTCTCATTCGCTTACAAAATTGAGAATTTCTGAAATTTAAAGTCGAAAAATTGCTCCTGGTATCAGGAGAACATCTGATCCGAAGAGGTGTGCTGAAATTTTTGGCGGAAAAAATCGAGAGCCTACATATGCAAGCAAGCATGCATTCGTATAGACATTCGTTTACGATATTTAGAGTTTTTAGAATTTAAGTCGAAAATTTGCTCCTGGTTTCAAGAGAACATCTGAACCGAGGAGGTGTGCTGGAATTTTTGGCGGGAAAAATTACAGCCTACAGGCATGCATGCATGTATCTGTTATTCATGCAAATTGACTTATGATTTATTTTGATATTCTTACGCTGCATCACAGCTCGTCTGTAGGATCTCTGCTACATCCTTGCTAGGATTATTTAGGGAATTATGTAGGGAACCTGAAATAAAGAGTCATAGGGAGGGAGGGAAAAGTGAAAAATAACGAAGCAATTGATTATTGATATAGCTGGGGCTTTATTGCTGCAGCATCGATACATTATTATTCATTGTCAACCCTGCTAAAAATCCCGGATAGACACGATAGAGATTCATATACGTAGATTCGGAAACATTCCGGACTCAAAAGCCGGATAGGTATCTAGCTTTTGAGCCCAGAATGTTTCCGAATGTATATGAATCTCTATTGTCTGTCCGGCATTTTAAGCAGGGAAAGTTATGTGGGTACAATTTGTGAGTACTTCTTAAAAATAAATACATCTCTCTAGTCGCTACCTGTCAAACGAGTTATCGTAACATACACTACATTTGTATTACAATAATGCATTACTTTGAATAAATAATCTTCACAGAGACTCAACTCACTCATTCGTCACAATTATGAAAGTGAATCCTTGCTGGACGGAAATGTTTGGATTCTGATGAAAGTCACTTTCATCTGTCCGAATTCAACTGTCACACCGAATGTTATAAATCAGTATCATTTTATAAAATAATCGATAAACTAGACGAGAATATTTTTTTCATCAACGATTACAACAACTTCTGCGCGTCGGAATATCTACTATATTGAGCTACCCGTCACCGTCGAATCTCGTTTACACAGCCCCCATACGAACTCCTTGACGCCACGAGGGCCACTGACCTTGACCTTACGACAGGTATTCTTGCCGTAGTTGTGCCCCCACCACAAACATTACCGAGCTCTTTCGCATGCAACCCGCAGGACATCATTGTGATATCAAACTTGTTGTTGCATATAATACGGCGCACCGACGTTTACCATGACGTATACGACAAAAGTAGTTTCGTCAATTTATTGAATACCATTTGCCACTCCGTATGCCAATATTATACCTAGGTATGCAATATTATGACGAATTTACGAACTACTTTCGCCGCAAACAGTGGGCAGCAACCAGTATGAATTCTTCGCGTCTTCAAATTTGCAGATTTGCACATTGTTTGGAAAAATAATATACTAAATACGTGCGCGTAGATAATTCTCGTACTTGTTCCGTAATGCAATGATTAATACTGATTGGCAAGGACGTTGAAATTTTTTTAACTCACTGCAGTGCATGCAGTATTATCGTTGTATGATTTTCAGAATGATTCCACAATTGATTGAATATATTTCCTTTATTCTAGGATTTGAGAACTTATAAGTAATGCGAACATTGTACGAGTTGTAATAAGGGCAGGAGATTGAAATGAATCAACTTTCGGCTAGTTCAGCATTTATATAACCGAGTTACTTATGTAAAAAAAGGTAGTGATTGACATAGTCTGATTAGGTACAAAAACAAACATAATTTTTCTTTATTATGGTCCATAATATCAGGTATAGCAGTTACACTTAGCATAAAAAAGATCTTTAATTTTATATCAATCGCTACAATTTTACGAGTTCAAGGGTATAGAAACAGTTCAAAAATTAACAAAGATAAATTTATTATAATAAATTGTCTCAATATTTCGTATAATAATAGACCCTGTAACTTCGAATAGTTAAATTTTTAACTCTGAAACGATATGCAAAAAAAGAAAAAACACCGAAATTACTTCATGATAAATTTACGCGTGATGAAAGAAGTTTGCGTGGGTAACCATTCGCCTGATTTATTCTATAAGATATGTCGTTGAAACTAACATTGACACACTGGACGGACTAAGCACTCTTAGAGTATAAACAGTTACGTAAAGTAACGGTGATATAGTAAAACACTGACATACAGTGAATACATATCATAGTTCAATGATTAATATAATTAAAATGATAAAAAAAATACTAGATGTATTTACATAACAAGTCTTCGATAATAGAAGAAGCGTATAATTATAATATATTACAATAAAGGCTATAGTTTGCGTAACCTCAGATTAAAAAAAACTTTTATTATTCAAATCGTATTGCAAACACGCACTTGAATTCAATTAGCCAAGTATTAAGGAAGAAAAAAGAAAATAAATACTTTAATTGAACACATTTCAACAAAATAGATCAATCAATTCTTTATCCAAGTATAAATTTCAAGACTAACGATCAGGAGGCGTATATTCCTTTTTTATTTTATTTTTATCCAATCTCTTTACAGGTGATCAATGAGAAATATCACGTATAAAGAAAAAAAAAAAAAAAAAAAAACAATAGTAATTATAATTCGGATTCTCAATCATAATTACATAAGTACTTAAGTCTGTACCGAGGATTATCGATTTATCACAGATGTTAAATTCGATACTAATCACAAGCGAAATTTGAAAAGTATAATATAATATAATTTTTTCTTGGAATAAATTGACGATTGAGAGACCCGTTAGATGTGCGAAAAAAAACAAACAAAAAAAAAAAGTAAAGTATATTAATAATAATCTTATCATTATCTCGTATTTTGAAATAGTAGAAAATATTTTTTTTTTTTAATCGCTAATTGTATTAGGTATTGCATATAAGTATGTATGTATATATTTATAAACGGCCAGTCTATATCACAGTAGTGGCATTATTTTCCGTTTGATCCACAGTCTTTTTATCATCTTTATCATCATCTTCAAAGACTAGAGACTCATCTTTAGGAAGAACCAAAGAATCCTGACCAATCGGCGCAGCAGCTTCGACTAAATTTTCAATCGAAATTGCAGCCGTTGGTTCATTACTAGCAAAATTTCTACTCAAAGATTGCTGATTTCGAGAAGTTCCCCTCCTAATACTACTCCGCAATAAATTAGCCACATCAGCAGCTGTTAAATTAGAACTACCATTATTTGTGTTCGCTCTACGATTCCTATCCATTGTAGAATAACTACGTTCGGTAGCGCTTCTGTCTATTGTACTTATCCGCATTGTTCTATCGATCGTATTTGGTCTACGCCTTTCAAGACTGTCCCTCATCTCATCAACGATGTCAGTTACATCAGGTCCAGCCTCTGTAACTATTATAGAAATATCTCTAGACGGTATTCCCTGGTTCATTTCAACTAATATAGTCGCATAGTCTGGTGGTGGTGGTTGAAGCGCTGGTCTAGGCCTTGGAGTGCTACCTTCTCCTAAAACGTTGGCGATTCTTCTCACGCTTCTTCTAAAACTTTGCCGTAACATTTTAGCTATTCTGGCACCACTTGCAGTCGTGTAACTTGGCGGCGGCGTATATTTTGGTGGTGGATCTTCAAACGGTACGTCTGTTGTTGATGGTAGAATTCCATTACCGTGAAGGCTTGTTGTTGTATCGTTTCCTATCTGGGTTTGAGGATCAACTGCGTCGTCCGGCTCTAACGAAGGTCTATACAGCAACTGAATTCTCTGTAATAATTTAGAAATATTTTTTTAGACTTTGTTCAGAAGCTTGAATCAATGTTTAAGATCCTAAACTCCAGCATGCACTACATTCGTTGACTTACACTTACTCCGTTGCATTGAGCGCAGTGACTTACGTTAACTTCCACCTGTTCATTCTATCGTTTGCATGAGAAAGAAGAAGTAGTCTAAATATATTTGTTTTACAATTTTGGAATCTCATTTTTTTTTGATTGAATAATTTCACCTGCGTTTAGAGTAAAAATCTCCAAACTTAGGTTTATTTTTAATAAAACATAATGAACCGAATGTGTAATTAATAAAACAGAACTGTTTGGATAAAAAATTTATACTTCATGGAACGAAAGTAAAAGCCTCACAACTATCAACGCAACAAAACTCACTCGAACCCTTACATCGAATATGTCTGGAGGTCCGCTGTTCAGATATCGACAAGTCTGAATAATAGCAACGACCGGAATCATCAGAATAGGTACAAGTTGTATCGCTGCACCAAGTTGTCTAGCCCAAACTGACCAATATTCCCTGTTAGATCTACGGTAGGTGTACAGGTCCCAGAATCCACTACCTTTGAATATCATTATGCTTAGTACCTGTAAAGAAGATTATGCAGTGATTTAAAAACCTCCGAAAGAATAAATTCTTATATATGATATTTTAACTAGGGATTTACTCATATTTCATTACAAAAGATCATTCAAAGTACCATAAGCGCAACGGGAAGCACAACGTTCCAAGTGAAAGAAAGCAGGGGACCAGCCCAATGACGCAGACATCTTCCAGTAGGTGGAAAAAGCTCTGCAACTACAGCTTCTCCTGTGTGTGGACGACCCCTAACTGCAAATACAGCTCCAACTTCGACCAAATAAAGAACAATTATCCACCAAGAACCACCCACTGTGTAATCCAGGTAGTAAACGACGTAGATACCAAACTGTAAGAAATAGTCAAACTTTGATTAACATAAATCAGATTATGATGTTCAATTTACGTATTATGATGTTTACCTAGACTATTAAATAGTTGTTCAATTTTTAAGCATTGAAATTTTAGCGTGAAAAAAATTATATTGTTATTTTTATTTGTATTTTTTTTTTTTTTTGTTTCCCATATGATTAAAGTACTGGATTATTTGATAATACTAATTTCAAAAAGATAGAGAGGATTAATTAGTAAAAAGTTTAATCTATGATATCAGAGAAGCCATTGAGCCACCGATCTTGAAGTCTTTAACTTGAATATCTAAAAACATGATATTATTCTTAGTGAATCCATCATGTCTTGTTAATTTAGTGTGCGGTATAAACATGTAAATTCCAGATTCTTTGTTAAGTTTATTGGGATCGTCAACGGCGTCTTTTCTCCTAACTTTTAGAATTTTTTTCACATTATTAGCCGGATTTTCTTGGTCTCTTAAGACTACGTTTGCTTGAAGAATGCACGGCCAATCTAACAAAGCGTCCCATTTTCCATCCATAACTTTTAGGCAACCAATTATGTGTCTATCTTTCCACTGTCCTTTACCATTCAAAAATAATTCAACTCTCAAAGTGTATCCGTACTCCTTGTTATGAAATATCGGACTACAAAGTAATGCGTCGTTCTCTTTAGCGTCCGTCATTTTCTCTTTGTATCTATCAATTCTCCACAATAGACGACCGTTTGTTGGTATTGGTTGAAAATATTCTTCTTTGATGCATCGACAATTTGAATTCTCAGGTATATTCTGATTCGATATCTCTTTTACCATGTCTTCAATATAACTAATGTTTTCTTTCAACTGAAATTTCAACGCTTTTATTTCCGTTACTTGATTTGCTATCGCTTCTGAATGCTTCCTTGTCTCTTTGACAAGTATGTCTATTTTCTCTGTTAAAATATCGTGAGTGTTGACCAATTTTTTAGAATCTTTACATCTCATTTCCAACTCAAGTTTCATATCATGAATTCGTTTGAGTTGCTCGTGCCAAACAGCGCTTATCATAACATTTTCATTTTCCAAAAATTTCCTAAATCCCTCGATCTCCTTTTGCCAATCGTCAGTTTTTATTCTTCGCGAAATTTCCTCCTCATTCAACTTGCTTTGAAGTAATTCAAGCTGGTCATAAGCTTGTTTAAAATTTAAACTCATTTGTTCATCGATATTAGTAAAAGCTTGCTCTAATCTGCTTATACGATAATCTACATCGTCGTTAGATTGAAGAAGAGCACCGTTGTTTGCTTTCAATAACTCAATTCTTAATGCCTCGAAGGCTGATTCTTTAGATTGCAGGCTTTCCAAGCTCTGTAAAAATTTCTCTTCCAATTCCTTTTGCTCCTTTTTTCCGTCCGAAATAGCAGTTCGTAATAAATTCAATATCGACATGACTCTTTCTTTCCATAACGAATCATCCTTCGACTCGTGAGTCTTAATTTCATCCGTTGATTTACTCATTCTTTTACTTTTTCTAAAACCACATTGGGAACGATGAGCTTTTAGATTATTCCTAGGTACATAAGCCCCACATTTGTTAGAACATTCCTCTAATACAGAACCACAGAGTTCAACATGTTCAGGTAAATATCTTCCGTCAATAAGTTCGCTACAAAAATAACACGGCACACTTCTCCGAGCGATGTAATTCATATTGCTACTCATATTTTCGTTATTTCTTTTATGTTTTTAAACAACGGGCAGACACAAAAACTCCGAGCACTATGAAGCTCGGCAGTCGTTGCTGTGTCATATAAACGATAATGATAACACCTGATAAAACTTATCTTGATCAAACGTTAGATTACGTAAGTGCCGTAGATAAAACATAGTATTTCAACTGCAATCAGAATATTCGGAACTCTGACTCAACTTCCCGTCTGATTCCTTGACGAGGTATCAAGAGTATTAAGAAATTGTATGCACCAAATTACCGGGGATTAATAAAGCTCTATGAATGGTTCCCAGTAAGGTTTGTAAGCTTTTTACAAGCTTAATACTCAATTTGTGTATTTAGATTTCAATGATTGGTTGATATTTGAAGTACAATAAAAAAAAATAATTTACCTCTGTAGCCATCGGCAGGCCTAAAATATAACCACAAGCGCAGCTGAAGAAAGTTATTGTAGTTTCCCACAGTTTCATCATCTTTGTATTGATGGCCATTATTCCAGTTATTACACAATGCCATATAGCTAGCTGTAAATTAAATAAAAACTGTAAGATGTTACAAAATACAAGTGTATATATCATAAGACTGAATGAAATTTTCTAATTGCCAGATGTTTGGTAGTGCAGGTCAACCACATCAGTTCAAAAGAAATAAAAAAATATGTACGGTTCAGAAGTAACTCAAAAATCCATTCTAGCTACTCTAAACAAAAGCAATAAGAATGAATAAGGAATAGTTTTCCATTGGTTTAATTACCTGTTGAGCTATCCCGAACAAAATGAGAATAAAGTAGAACAAGACAGCCCAGAATGGAGATACTTGTTCAGATCCTAGTGTGGCTAAAGTAGCAGGTACTAATTCCGTAGCAAGTCTTAATACTTGATACCCAGATTCCGTGCTAAGATTTGCTCCGGGTCTGACGGCACGTTGACCAACAAGAAATGATGCGTGATTCATGAGTCTGTCTGGCAAAGTACTCTGGCCTGAATGTATTGGCTGATTAACAAGATGCATAAAACTGTAGCAGGATATTTTTTCTGCAATGAAAATAATAAAGGTTTATATTAAGATGGTTATTCAGCTTAACTTTAATACCTGATATCATTCGTTTATTAATACATTTACATACCGAATGAACTAGTTGTATAAACGTAGCCATGATGCCTGAGAATTTGGACGCAAGTATTTGCCAAAAATGCTGATAAGAGAAGAACAACGAATGTCAAAACTACCACGAGACTTGTATCCCGTTGAAGAAGATGTTTGTGTTTATTGTGAGCAGCGATCTATAATTGTGAAAAAAAAAAAAAGAAACTATTTAATATTTTGGCGAAGATGTTCTCATTTTCTTATTCAGATGAGAAAGAAAGGAATTTATTTATATTATTGATTTCAAGTGGGATATTTAATCATATACCTGCATCGCAGCGGCGCCGAACAATCCCCAAGTCAGAAATACCTCCGTAGAAGCAGCCATCCAAGATTTTCCATTGGTAAAAAACTCGCTCCAAACAGTCGCCGGAAAAAGTTGATTAATCGAACCGGTTGGAGTCAGACCTAACAGCTTTGCACACAGAACTAACGTCCCGAATACTGGTAGCAGGGTAAATACATACACGACTTTACCGTAGGACCTTAAACCTGAGGGAAAAATAACTGATTAAACATTTCAAATTCCTAGTATAAAAGAAATACATACGATTACTGTATATGTACATAAATATGAGTGAAAAGTATCATAAAAAAATAAATATTTAATATTTGGATTTTACCTTTGCTGAGTGAAACGAATACTATCATCCAGACAACAGCAAGATTGAACGCGACTTGAAATTTCAGAGTAACAAAGGCAGTTTCTGGTTCGTTAATATGATGCCTTTGAAGTACAGCTCCGCTAAAATAGTCAGGAACAGTTTCTTGAAGTTTGTAAGAAGTGCCATTGTTCATTGGTTTAGTGTCGTCTCGATACAATAGAAAGGGTTCAGCCCATCTGTATCTGTCTTGCTTAGTGATAAACGAATCTCTGAAAAATAATAAACATACACAGTTATAGGAATGTTTTGCCGTCATAATAACTTGATATTAGATAAAACCAATTACCTGAAATAAACAAACATCCAAGAAACACCGACTATGCTGTATATACCAATGAATGCCTGTGCTGTAAGCAAGGCTATTCCAACGCCCTGAAATAATGGTGAAATCCTCCACATATCCACCGCACCCGCCGCCAATCTTTGACCCAAACATACTTGCAAAGTGAATATTGGTATTCCGAGTATTAACGAAAGAACCAAAAACTGGACGATGAAGTTTGCTGAAAAAATTAGAAACTAAATAAATCAACTGCTGATTTTTAATCTTTTAGACAGTTTCTTCAAACACTGAGATAAATATGCGATCCTGAAAGTGTTATGAGTATTCAATTAAACTTACCACCAAACTGTATGCTTAGAATGGCGAAACGACTGATATTAAAAAGACCAAGAGTACAGCCCAAGCAAGCGAGAGCTGGACTCAAAGCATGTGGCCATCTACCGAGTGGATTTTCATCTTCATCGTCATCTTCGCCTCTCTCATCTTCTCGGTCTGCTCCTCTCTGTCTTTCGCAGACTCTGAAAAATGGGAAGAGAAAAGGTGAAGAATTAATGGAAATAAGTTGATAAGCTCATTTTATTCTCTCTATATATAATATTGAGCAAGGATGAAAGTGAGCGCAGCATTGAGAGTCTGATTATATATCTATCTGTACATCTCTCACTGTACTATTGTTATTCATGTGTCAAGAAGTTGACCTAGATTGAATAAAGTCCGATGAGTTTTTGGGGCGGTATTACCTCGTTCCTAATCAATCTACGATTAGAATCTGAAGATCATATACAGCGGGTGTATAATTTAGCAATAATTTTAGCTACAGTGGAATTAGCCGAGTAATAATTAATCGAGATAAAAATCTCTTTATAGCTATACATAGTCTCTCTCTCTCCTCTAATCAGATAGAAATAAGATTGAAAAAAATAATAGATACTTTATAGTTAGATATATATGCAATTGACACACGATTCAACGTATATAAATTGAGTAACAATATCAGTTATTAGCGATCTTGAATTGAGCCAATAATCTAGGCCAATATGAGTTAAATAATGACGAAGAATAAATTCCATGGCTCTAAAGCACGTTATAAATAATTCGAAAAAGGCCTCTTGTTTATCGACTCAATATTATAGATCATTGTGACAATTACAGCCCGCATTCATAATGGGTTTTGAGGATAGGTAAATGATGTATGTATACAATTTCCACAGAGCAACTGATCTTCGTACACTGCAGTGTACCCAGAATGTTATTACAGAGCTATACAGTGGATTATATAGGGGCACCCGCATTAATAAATTGTTACAGTATACAATTAATGCAATAGTTTGAAAAGGATGAAAATAAATTAAAAGCAAAAAAAAAAAAAAGGACGAAAAGGGATATGGCCGTGTAATTATTCGGGTTTAAGAAATCGAAATCTATAATATTATTGTCATTAGAGACAAGAAAATGATATACTAATATGGTATAATACGTATACTGCGAAAACTAGGCCAAATATGTAGTATATAAGTAGACGTTGTTTTAAAATCATGGTCATTTTATAGCTTGGCATTGATACAGAATGTCACCTAATCATATATAACATCGATATACGTAAGACTTATAAGGTATAATTACAATAGGAAATCGCGAATGGTTAGGTATATTATAAAGATTCATAATGAGCATATACCTATGTATACACAATTGAACTTCTACCATTCTACTGAAATTACATACTATCATGTATGACATTCCATCCACTATAGAAGTTAGGTATAGGATTATAAATCGGTAAATATCGAATATTTCCGTTAGTAAAAAATCAATACAAAAAAAAAAAAAATCTTTATTTGTCGCTACTAAACTAGAACAGATTTTTGTTCGATAACTCGTTAAAAATAAAAAATAAAAAAAATATCGAAACAGATAATTTAAGTTCTGTAATTTTATTCAAGTGGGGGGTAAGAACTTCACGTATAATTTGTAAATCGAGGGAAAATTAGACTGTTCAAAAATTTTTTTACCCGATCCCAGTGTATTGACATACACCCGGATACTGCTTCGATCTATGTAGAATTGTATTTCGACGTGTTTCACTAATTACGATCGATAAAGGATATAATATTGAAACGCAAGTCACGATTGTACATTGTGTACATATTATATATATATATCTGAACTTACTGAAGCAGGAAATCTACGATAAAATATATCGAACTCTGTTATAGCCTTGATTAATATAAGTATATACCTATATACGATATATGTATAATGTTTAACTATTGTACCTCAGAACTTGCACCTTTGCAAATTCTCTGTCACGGTCATTGCTGACAGAAACAGAGCAAATAATAAATAAAAATTCTGCATAAGGCGTAGGATATATATAAATATGTATATGTCAATTTGCAGTTAATTATTATTATAAAATTGATATGCCTATTGCAATGTAGGTATATACTTGGATTTTCTTCAAATGGAAAATTCGAAACTAACATAACTGAGAAAGCTAGGAAGGTAATGGTATTGATTATTCCATAGAACTGGCAACTCTGACCATACTGACCACTAATACTTCATATTCGTACGACCTTTACCATAAATTCTGACTAAATATATGCATGTATATGTGTATATATAAATATACATATATGTAGGAACCGACACGCGATCGAGCAATCAATATTGCGAATTAATTATCTCTATTAACGATCACGATAAAAATTGAGATTAAATCTGTGACCTAATATCTGTTGTATAAAAATGGAAAAAAAATTATTCGGAAAAAACAATAAATCGGAATATTTCGAAGAGAGGAAAATCTTTATTCAGCAGCGGGGGGAGGGCCTGCTATAGACATGTATGTATAATGCAAGTATGACTCACCGAAAGCAATGTCAAACTTGTATAAAAGCCCTATTCAACCACTTGTTCGTAATTTAGATAACGGTTTTAATTCCTTCTAATTATATTTCATTGTTTCAATTACCTGGACCAATTAATATACGAATAAATAGTTGAATAAAAAATAGTGATTTGTGTGTGATGTGGATCAAAAACGGTTGTAGTATTTCAATTATTAACGTATACGTCTATATATACTATGTAGCTCTTCTTCGAACTTATATAGACATATACGTACTTCAACGAATAAAATTTTTTTTTTTTTTTTTTTTAAGAATTAATTATATTCACGTACGGAATCGAATTTCTTTAATTTTTTTCCGTTTATCCATATCGCAGTTAACATGAATAATAATGAATAACGAGAAAAGAACCGGAAAACCATAGCTCCGGCGCTATATGAATCGTCACACGTAAGACAATATAATGTGAATTATTAATTCGAGTAGTAAGCTAGTAGCCCATCTGCCCATAGAATATAACAATATTAATAATAATAATAAAAGGAAGATTTAAAAATTATAAATTTTGATATTCTTGTTATAGAGTTGATTAGAAAAAAAAAATTAATGAACAAATTTTTTTTTTAAATTGACACAAGAAGTAATAAAGTTGAGAAAAAATTCAAAGATGAAAAAAAAATAACTGTCAAGATAAAACGAAAAAAAAAAAAAAAAACGAAGGATTTTTAGAAAATTTTATAGCCGATGATAGTATCTCGAAAAAAATTTACATAATATACACAGGTAAGAAATATTTATTATACATAGTGAAATGAAAATCGAAATGAAAAAAAAAAAAAAAAAAGTTAATAAAACTATAAGTCAAACGTTTTATTAAACGTCTTCTTATAAATTATAGTGATACTAATGTATGTACGTCTATAATTTACACTAATCGCAAGTAATATGCGAAAAATATATATTTTTCACTGTATAAATAGTTATTTTTCTTACGTCAGATATTCACATTCCCAATCTCAGTCTCAGTCTCTCCTTAAACATATACCTATCTACTTGTAAACACTGTTCGTATTATTTCTGTTGAAATTTTTCATACAACATAAACTCTAATTATGGTATGTAAATGTATAAATAATTGATGTGTTAATAAAGAAAGAAGGTTAACCCCCCCGACTGACTAGCGATGTTTATTCAAAGTAGAAGGTGATACGAGTCAGGTATAGACGCAGTGTGCTGCTGCATATTACCGAATAGCTTCAAATAAATGAAATTGCGAGTTTTTCGAAATATTAAATATAATTATATATATATATACATATACATATTCATGCATGTACATACATACATACGTACATATATATATATATATATATTTAAATAAATGTATAGAAATTGTTACGTAAAGAGAGAAAAAAAAATAAAAATTAACGAGTGTCCAGATATTATAACCAATTCGAGCCTAAATATGTTTGACGCAGTGTTTAAGTAACTTTGTGTACTTGAGGCACATAGGCAATAAGAAAAAAGTAAAAAAAAAAATAAAAATATTAACCAAAAAAACTAGCGATTAGGTGCAAGATCTATACCTACATAAGTTTACATACGCATAGGTATATAATATAGCCTTGATCTGCATTCGCGAGTGACCGCGAATCGATCGACAATTACGTCACGGTCGCGGCGTATTATCGCGTTGACGAAAATCATGGAAAAAGTGAGAAAAAAAAAAAGAGTAAAAAAAAAAAAATTATAAATACCTACATACGGTCTATATTAATATGAAGAAACAAAAAATACCTTCAAGAAAAAGGAAAAATAACTATATGTATTACAGTTATTAAATGTAAGATAAATTATGTAACAAATATTCACATAAAATATTATTACAATATTTTATAAATTAATATGTTTTTTATGTAACGGTTTTTGTAAAGGAAGTGCAATAATTTCAAAAAAAAAAAAAAAAAAAATTTCAAATTTATAAATTATAATTTTAATTTTACCCTTCCGTAGAGTCAAATAATTATTTTTAATTATTGTATCATTCGGTCATCAAGTTAAATGTCAGACTTTTTCTCTACACATACTGAACCATGATCATACGTTTTTATTCAATTATTTTGCTATATGTATATGCTGCACCATCATGTATATTGCATACTCATACGAATATTACAATATCTATATCTACTCTCTGTATTATCAAAGTTTTCAAGGCGACAGACTTGTTTTCTTACAAAAATGAATATAATTATAAATACATTTTCGGCTGTTTTTTTTTTCTCATTTTTTTTTTTGTCGTCAAGTGTACATACATATACGTGGAATATAATATACATTAATTTATCAATTCAATAATTTTTTTTTTCCTCTACTCTCACCTCTTTTTTTTTTTATTTCTCGGCCCTCGTTAACGATCACGATCATCATATCCGTATATTCGTTTAATATAGTATACATATAGTTACACACATGTATACGTTTTAAATGACGTTCGGATGCGTATATGTCATCGAAAATCTCAATTATATGCAATCGATTATATCCTTAACATACATGAAGGAAATAAAAATCTCAATCCCCCCCAAGTACGTTACTGTATATTATTGTAGGTAATAATAAATTACGTATTCAAAAGGTTATAAATTATTATAGCTATGTATACATATAGGTATATACCTATATATTCAAGGTCGAAATAATTCCAGAGAAGAAAAATAAAACGTTTATGTATTGTATACACATATACGTGTTATATAGCTTTAATTAAAGAATCTAGTATTCTAGTTGTTTTTCTAACTTTCTGTAGATTTTAATTTTTTTTTATAACAAAAATTGAAAAGTCGATAGAACATTTTTTTTCTTATCTATTTTCAAAATCCAATATACCTGATACGCTGTCGTCGCTGACTGTGATAGAAATAACGGTTACAAGATTCCTGCAGATGTTGATCCTGGTTCATCCTGGTTGCATTTCGTATATGTATACGATATGTATGTATACATATATATAAATAACGATTTAATTAAATAATTTGATGACAATTATAATTTATAGTCTGTTCGTTGAAAATCCTCAACCTCCACATAATTTTCACCAATTTGTATTCAAATTTCTGCAGGATCATTCGATCTATATATTTATGTATAATAATTATATTCACTATAAAATCACTTTTACAAATTTACCAAAAAAAAAAAAATAAAAATTAACTGCTATATGCTACAGAAAAAAAAGGAAAAAAAAAAACTAAAATATTCTATGACAATTTACATATGTATAGGTATGTATACATATATCTACAGTAGCGATTATTAAATTCGTACAATTTATTACGGGTTTTGTTTTTTTTTTTGTTTTTTTTTTAATTTTTCGCACACACGTGACTGTAATACCTACTATATGTATATACCTAGATAAATTTTGCGTATATAGGTATATTATATGTATTATTTGTATAATACATATATAGGTAAACTATTTTTTTGCCGTTACAAACTAAACTCGCGAATGAATGTGTGTATTATATACGTATACCTACGTATGTATGTATATATGTATAATAACGGGAATTTTTAATTCTCGATTATATATTTAAGGTGAACTGATATTATACAATAAATTTCTCTCTCGCTCTGTATATATATATATACATAATATGTATATATACAGGTAAATATGAAATTAAAAAAATCTTCAATATTACATATGTGTATTAAATCAGTCAAAAAATAATATCATAACTATATAGGTATACGTATGTATGTATGTATGTATTTATACTATATATGTACACTCTTTCCCGTACCGAATGAACTAAACGACTGAAATGATCTAACAACCGCGACTCTATAACTGATCCTCGTACACCTACCCACCTACCTGCCTACCTGCCTACCTATAGTCGCGGTACATACTCGTATGAGAGACGTGCGAATGGATCTGTGCTCCCCCCTCTCCCCACGTATTGCGCTAATAACTACATATACGCAATCGGTTTGCTCGCGACCGTACAATGTGTCCAGTACAGTAGCGGGTATACCTCTAGTCAGTCACACGACAAGTAAACGCGAGACACGGGAATAAACTTTGAAATAAAAAAATATTTACCGCGACCGTGCTCTTCGGACTTGAGGAAAAATCAAGGAAATACGGAATTTTTCTTATACGTATATATAAATATATATTACACATATCTCAGTCTAAAATTTTGGAGAAAGCGAAAAATAGGGAAGACGAAAAGGTTTTATGATTCTATTATAATAAATTATTCGACGTAATTTAACCAAAAATAAAATCAAAAATATAAATCTAATTTTAGTTTAATTTTTTTATTTTCTGCGTCGACTGTTGTGCGGATATTCGTCCTTGAATTTAAACGAAATTTTTAAAAATTTAGTGAACGATAAGTTATAGCTATACGTATAGTGCAGAGGTAGGGAGGGATGACTGCAGCTGGAACTGCAACGATGCAGTTTGCGGGAGTTGCACAGGTCTACTGGGAGCGCAGAAGCGGCAAGAGGTCTTCACCGATGCACTTGATGCACCAGACTACATGCTATATATATGTATACATATATATGTATAAATGCCGTAGCAAACTTAAAGACCGACCTGCAGAGCGCACATTATACCTATATATATACCTATTCTATACTATACTATACCGTGGATATAGGTATAATACCTGCGTATACAATATAACCATGCTATATAATGTACTCGATTGCAATTCGTCCAGAAGTTCAAGCTACGGTACTACACATATTTTTAATTTTTTAGAAACACCCGGAACGAAAAAAAAAAAATTATTCAAAATATATATATATACTTATATTATTTATAAAAATTTTTTTCAACCTTTTTTCTTTCTTATTTCATAAAATATAGGTATAATCAATTTTTTTTTATTAAATTCTCTATTTTTTCTCTTCTTTTTTATCACTACGTATGTATTTGAAATTATAGTGATAATTATATAGACGGTTTTTTTTTTCTTCATCTTTTTCGAACAAAATTTGTATTAACAAAAGAGAAAAAAAAAAAATCCAAAAAATCTGGGTTCAATCTCGAGGTTTGAGATTTTGAATCCCTGCTAGATTATTATTATTGTTATTATTATTATTATTATTATTATAACACGTCTACCTGCCACAGCAATATGAAATATACGTGAATAAGGATCGATAAGATCTATAGGTTAGTAGAAAGTCGGCTGGGTTCAAAACCGCGCATGAGGTCATGCGTATATATCTATATAGACTAGACTTTATAAATGTATAGGTATATTATATGTATATATGTATATATACAGGGTGAGCTGTCCCGTAAATGTTTCACTGAAGACTGTTAAGAATAAAGGCTCTTTTGCCTCGCCTTTAATGCATCTCTGCAGCCTGCAGCCTTTCGCCGCTGCTGCTGCTAGCTGCTGTTGCTGCTGCTGCTGCACTACTGCACCGGTGCACAGTTATATATTCTGTATATCTATAGATATACATATACCTATGCATATGGTAGACTATAGAATTGAACAGTTTCAAGGTACGCGAACGTAGTACATACGTATATAAATGACGCATAGTAATACATATGGAAAAAATTTACACAGTAAGTGTATAATCAACAAAAAAAAAAAAATCCTTTCAACGGGATACAAAGGTTTTTTTTTTTGTATTTGGGTTTTTTTTTACTTCGTTTATTATTGAAATCTCGTTCGAATCTACTTTTATCACTTTCTTTCGTCTTTTTACGATTTTTTTTTTGCTTGTTTCTTCGTCGAAAATAAAATACCATAAAAAAAAAGAAGAAAAAAAATATGTAGAATTATGATGGCAGATTTTTTTTTTTTTTTTTCATTTTCATTATTATAGATGAAAATTGACGAGATGAGACAAAAAAAATAAAATAAATTTGAAAATTAAAAAAAAAAAAAAAAAAAAAGAACAGAGACCTGGGAGAAACGTGGGAAATACGTATACGATAACGGAATAAGATAATAAAGAGAAAATAAATGAAATGAAATAAAATAAAACAATTAGGTAAAAGGTAACGAAGTACAGTTAGTTTGAGGTTTTGGTCGGGCTAGGCTAGGTACGTTTTGTTATATACAATAAACCATAACACGGCGTGGTTCAAATCAGAAGAAAAAAAAATATAGGCTAAAATTATCACGATTTTCTATATAATCGAGCGAAATTTCAATATTTCAATATTTTTTTTTCCGTTTATTTCTGGTATATATATTAGAAAACGAATTTTGCCAAAATTCGTATAAGTTTGTATCGATTTGCAAGAAAAAAAAAATACAAAAAAATAAATGAGTGAATAATAAGAGTTTAAAAAATTTTCAAAACGTACGTATTAAAAAAAAAAAAAATCTACTTCTAATTCTTCAATGATATTATTCGGTAAACTAATTACCTCTGTTATAAGGTAGAAACGTTATAAAGTGAATAACCGCAAAGTGGAGTAATATTATCTAGTAAAAAAAAAAGAGAAGAAAAAAAAAATTATATTTAGGTATTTGAATCGTATATATAAATAAAATATCTTAAGTATGTATTTATATTTTTAACAATAATCTATAATTGCGTTGAGAAATAATTTTGACATTTAATTAATAGCTTCCGCAATTCTGCAAATGTGTCAATATTTATCTTTATATAGGTATATAAGGTATATATATATGCATAAGTATATAGAACCTCGTCTTTCATATAAATATAATATGTATCTACCTGTGTATGTATATATGTATGTATTTATATGTACCGAATAAAATCCCCACATGTATTATGATATTAAATATACAAAACTTGTATACATATGTACGTCTATAATATAACATGAAAATGAATACTACAGCTGTGCGTAAACTTGAACATGATATTACGATAATATTTGAATGAATTGCGACAAGTAAAATGAAAAGAAAAAAAAAAAAAAAAAAAGGAAACGACAATAATTATCGATAAATAAATTCTAGCCTTTCCTTGTTCCTGTATCCTTCGATCTAATATCTCTCATCGTTAATAATATATAGGTATGTATACATACAATATTTACTTTATAGATATCGTTGTATGAGCTTAAATTTAGAAGAACGTACAGTCACACCTGTATTTGCGGGATTTTTGAAAACACAAAATGATATAAACTGCGGTAATTGAAAATAGAGATATAGGTATAACTAAAAAGAATGGAAAGAAAAGTATACGAGCTCATACGGTATTTTTTTTTTTTTTTTTTTGAAAAGCCGGGCCCACGAATGTCACCGATTTAGCCACCGATTTCTTTCCCTGAAAGTACATAATAAAAAAAACCTCTTTCCGAAAGTTTCAACCTCGAAGAAGCTCCTGTTTTGGCCGGGTTAGGATTTTTTTAAGTTTCAAAATCTAGCAATTATTTTTGGCCTTTTTTGATATAACGCCTTTTGCAAGATTTGTACGAATATTATAGGTATAACGTTTTTCAGCATTATGGATAACTTTAAACGCATGCAAGTCCGGCGAATCTCGACCAATTTTAAAAATCTTTGAAGATTTGAAAATGCGATTGAAAGACAAAAAGATTGACCCGTATCGGGAGCATTTCGGTGCTGTTTTTCGTGAATAATTCTTATCAACTGACAAAAATGCGGCTGACCACGATGGGCCAGACCTAAAACTTCCCGCCGAAACCTTTCAAGTTAAAAAAATGTTATTTTCAATTTTCATTCTTTGAATAACTTTGAAACTACTACTTGATCGATTGACTCCAAAATTCAGTCAGATTGAAGTCTTGGTGTACCTTTTCGATGGCCGCAAGAATCATTCAAATCGGTTAATTCGTTCCAAAGGTATCGTGCGACAAAAAAAGAAATTTTTGTCGTGCAACATCTTTTAAACTAATCGTTCAATTTTGATGAATCTTGCGGCACTCGAAAGGGCTATCCAAGACTTAAATCTGATTAAGTTTTGAGAGTAATCGCGCGAACAGTTTAGGACTTATGCGCTAAAGACAGGAATTTTTTTTTTTTTTAATTTTCATTTTTCGAATAACTTTGAAACTACTCGACCGATCGGCTCCAAAATCTAATCAGATCTAAGTCTTGATAAACCCTTTCGATCGCCGCAAGAACCGTTCCAATCGGTCGATTCGTTCTAAAGATATCGTACGACAAAAATTTGTTTACACACACACACGCATGCGGACGTCCATCCAAAAATATTCAGAATAGCTTCCTAGGACCCCAAAACGTAAAGATCTAGTGAAATATCGATTTTTGAAAATCGGACCGAAACCAAAAAGTTTCCTTGTTTTTGAAAATTTTCGAGCTTCATAGCGGGAAGTTAAAAAAATTTCACAAAGTTTGAACCGATCCTGCAGAGGTGGTCAGGGTTTTGGTCCCCGATCGATTTCACGTTGAATGCGCCATATGTATATATTTTGATCACGTTTATATACGTATACATATATACGTAATATGATAATTTGTTTTTCAATAGGTATACAATAACAGATAGGTGTATAAAATAATACATATGTACGTAAAATGTGAAAATATACGATACGGGAGTTTTAATTCTGACGTATGTTAATTATCAAATATGTCGTACTACATATGTATAGTCCCTCAGCTGGTACGTATGTACATACATACATACGTACGTGTGTATATATACATGAAATAATACGTTCTTTGTGTATAAACTAAAAATAACACAGCGTTAAAGAGTTTACATATTAATAAGACGACCGCGGTTTCGTTTCTTCGGGCTAGCTACTCTCTGAAAATGCGATTTGAATTGATAATGCGACAAATGCCAAATAAGTAGCTATGCGGAAGCTCATTTTTTTTTTTTTTTTTTTTTTTTTATCAAGGACAAAATACACAAACTATTTCCACATACATACATACGTACGTACATTCGTGCAATCGAATGCGTAGGATGAATTTATTTAACCGTGATTTACTAATTACCTGGTATAAGAATTAAATTTTAACACATAGCTATATACCGGGGATCTCTAAACACGCCCACGAATTTATTATAGCGCAGGAAATTACTAACAAGGATTCAAATAATGACGAGGAGTTTAATTTTGTAGGCGGAAAAAACAAAAAAAATATATAAGAAAATCATTATTATATTGTTTTATCTTTGTTCTGTGTTAAGAATATCGAAACGAAATCTTTACAACTGCCCTGCATGCAGGAAAAAAAATGCCAATTTATCGTATATTGCGGTCACATACGTATCAAAGCTATATATACATATATATAAATATACAATCAACTGTGGTATTTTATTTAATAATTAATTGCTCTAACGCGCGTAAAGAGTCAAGAATTTATTTATTTATTTATTCTGGTCGTATATATACCTATAGGCATGAGATTACCAAATCTCGATTCATATCTACGATAGTAATTGCTTTTATTATTGCAATAGTCGTAATTTCCAATACCGTGAGAAACTTTCAATGAGAAAAATTCAAGTCCCAACTATAAGTAGCTGCGGAAGATCGGTTTTAGAAATGTAAGTAACTGTACAGTGCAAAATTCAGAGAAGTTGTATAAAAATAATATCGCTTGTTATATCGTTATAGATATATATATGGTGCATTCCACGTCATATTCACGTTTTTTTTCCGAAAAAATCTTTGGGAAAAATCTGAAAAAATGTTCAAAAATCCCGTGTAACATATGAAAATGTTTCAGCGACCATCCATATAGTAAAATAACTCCCGCTTCTAATTTTTGTATCGTTTTTTTATTCGGAAAAAGCTTGAAAAGAATAAGAAGGAAAAATGTCCCCACTCCGGCTTTAAGCTTAAAAATTTTGATATCTGACACGCGATTTTTCAGAATTTTTTCAGATTTTCAAATTGTGTCGATCAATATGGTAGTTTTCAAAAATTGTAAAAAATTCAAATCGATTTGAAAAAATCTGAGATAAAAACTGAGTGCCTTTCAAAGTGAGAACAATCATACAAAAAATCGCGGGCCCAATCCGAGAGGTCAAGGGTAAAAACCAGGTCGAGTTGACGTGGAATGCCCCATATATATAGTATATATAATAAATGAAGTTATATGTTATACCCGGAACCGAAGTACGTAAATGTACATACATCGATAAACTTGATCGTTAGACCCGTGAGTATAGGAAATTCAATGGTTTCCCTGGATATAAAATTTCAACGACTTTATACTATAGAGTTTCAAATTTTTTTTTGTCTCTTTCTCTCTCTCTCTTTTTTCCCCTATTTTTCATTTTTTTTTTTTTTTTTTTTGAGGGGAAGGGGGGGGGGATTTTAAATCGAACTTCATATTCACGATAATCCTCGGGAATTTAAATATTTTCATTTCGTATTTGATAATTTGAGACGAGCGATGATGAATCAAGAGCTGAAACACCAAAATTGGCGGATTGTATACGAATACTGTAGTTTTTTTTTTTTTTTTTTTTATGAATTGAAAAAAAAAAAAAAAAAAAAAAAACTGCCTTTTCCAAGGGAAGTGGGTTTCGCGAGGGCCGGGCTGTGATGCGTTGCAGAATGTTTCTATACACGTACATACATATTGTATAAGATTACATTATCTTTTATTCTGACGTCCGCCGGCGCTAGTCTCTTCGGAGGGAGGGTCAGTATAAAGTCGAGTGTCAAATAACGACAAAGAATCCCTTCCTCGCCTATTGTCTCTAATTAAGATTCGTTACATAATATATATATATATATATAAATTTGTATATATATCATATTGCAGCGATATCGTGAGACGGTATATAAAGTCCATTTAAAATTTCGCACGAAACTCGCCAGCTAGGCGGTAGCCCTATATATAATTTATTCCACTTTGAGAAAAAAAAAAAAAAAAAAAAAAAAAAAAAATAGTCTCTAAATTACAATCATCGGAAAAATTTTGTACAAAACCGTTCAAAAAAAAAAAAAAAAAAAAAAAAAAAAAAAAAAAAGGCAATTATATTTTTTGAAGAGACGAACAATAATCAGATATGTTCGCTATATATGGCCATTTTTAAATAATATATAATTGGTGTGATTTCAAGTCGCGAATTTTTTTAGCACAGTATTTTATGTACGCGGGTAAATACGGTCAGTTTAGTTAGAGTCCAAGCTTAACCCGACCTCGTGACAAAAACTAATCAATAAAAAGTGTCTCGTTTAAGAGCGACGTGTGTATTGTACATATAGGTATATATGTAGTTATGGGTATATAACATAAAAATATTATACAGTAGCTATAAAAAAAAAAAAAATATCAGCAAAAACCAAAAACGCGATTTATTTTCCTCAAATTTTTACCCCACATTTTTGATTTCTGATTGAAAAAAATGCTTGAATGAATTCGAAGTCGTTCTAAACAAAGATACAATATTTCCAAAATTCAATATGTATGTATATACAAATCGGGATTAAACAAAGAATAAAAAAGAAAAAGGTTACCGCGCAGCGTCCGGGTCCAACTTTTAACAATAAGACGATCTTAACCGCATCTGAGATCTGTCTCCGTCTCTTTGGCCTTAGTTTTTGTTGTCCTATTATTGTTACAGTCTTCCTCGTTTCAGGTGAACGAATAGGTAATAAAAAAAGAAAAGAAAAAAAAAAAAAAACTTAACCGACTACCGCAGACGGCCACACCTTATAAAGAGAAGCGAACTGCTTTCCCAGTCTGAGAGGATAATTTTTTGAAGCCAGGTTCTGGCTATAATAGGTAGGTATGTATTATGTATAATACAGTATATAGGATGTTCGAATTTTCCCGTAGTTTTTACTAAAATTTTTGGGCAATAAAAATGAAAGAAAAGATCGTCAAAAACAAAAAACGATTTCTACTCTTTTTTTTTTTTCTTTTCTTTATCGAATTCCCTCCCCGCAGGGAATTTTCATGCCCATGACTCTGCTTTGTTCCTATTGCCTAGGTACGTGATTTTTGTCGTCCACTTTTTATTCACGTCCGTTGGATCCGGTGCTACGACCAAAGTGTAGAATAAGAAAAGAAAAAGATAATTACTACCTCACCCTGTTCTTAGACCATAGAGCTACTGATTGGCTGGGAATTTTCTTGATCTAAAAGTGTCAAGGTTCACTTGCTCCAACAATTTGTCTAACAGTCTAACCATTTCTCCGAGATTAATGCTACGTGACTCACTGAATAATTTCAAAATATTCAAGACCTGAGTCAGATGGATCTCCTTACGCCCGAATAAACAGGTATAGAAAAAAATGTCACTCGTAAGATATCGAAGATCTTTCAACAACGTTTACAATTTTTCATTTATCTCCCGAAGTATTTGTCTGGCGAAAAAATTTCATTGAGAAAAAAGTTGCGGCTAATTGAGCGCTACAATTTATGTTCAGGGTCATTTTCTGACAAGTTCAAGATTTCGGAGATAATTGAGTACAGAATATATAAGATATCGAAAATTCTTTGACGCCGTTTACAGTTTTTCGTTTATCTCCCGAAGGATTCATCTGGCGAAAAAATTATATAGACAAAAAAGTTGCAGCTAAATTGCGTGCTAAAATTTATGTTCAGGGTATTTTTCTGTTAGATTTAAAGTTCCGGAGATAATTGGAGAAAACGATAATTCTTCATTTTGTTAAAATATAGTATATATAGCTATAATACGGCGTGCGTAGGTGTACTATTCAACGTTTATATAGGACTCTTTACGGTTCTGGTACCCTTCACGTAATAGACTATACTCTACCACCCATAATTACGATTTACAGTACACCCTGTACCTAAACTCTACAGATCCCGAGCCTAGTCTCGGGTTGGGCTGTTTTACTGGCGTTTAAGTCACTGACCTCAACTCGTCGGCGACAGCGTGTATTACGTAGGTATGTGATGTGATGTGATGTGAACGTTGATCTAAGATTCTAGTAGAAAGAATTTCGCATAGAAAAAAATTAACCGATCGGTATCATTTTTTTGCTTTCAATTTTTTTTTTCTATCCAATATTTTTCGCTAAAAGAAATTTATTACAAGAAACTTAAGCTGACGATCCATAATAAAAATAATCTCATAAGTTGTTTAGAAAAGAAAGAAAAAAAAGCAAAAGGAGTGAAAAATGAATGTCCATTCTTTAAATTGACTTTCTTCTGACATATAGTTAAACAAGTATGTTGTTCAAAAAAAAAATCGAAGAAAGATATTTGCGGGAATAAAATAGTTGATATAATTATCGTCGATTAAAAAATATCGAAATAGATTATTAGATCCTGGTTGAATGTCTCTTTCGCAAACCTGTGATACATATTATATGTATAGGTATGTCTAGTGTATGTATGTATTGTACATAGGTCTGATACGTGAGTTTGGCAATCCTGTTCAACGAGTGTATCAAGCAACTTGCGTAAAATAAGAGTTATGGTTCGGTACAGCAGCTTCTGCTGGAGTGTGTCTATACTACAGCTATATCTCGCATATACCTATAGAAACGTCAATCGTTAGTTTTTTTTTAACGACCAGCAAACCTCTTCTTCCTGTGCAGTAAAAGAAGTCGTAAGGTGAATAACACGGTTAAGCAACAATTGGATAATTTTTCATTGATGCTTTCTTTTTTCATTCCTTTTCCGTTTTTCTTTTTTTTCCGCGTCTTTTTCCAAACCGTAGAAAAAATAAAAAAGACAGAAAAAAAACCCCCAAAAAAATGGAAAATGGTGAACTTTTATCAGAATATTTGTTCTTTATTTTTTTTTTTTTGTTCTTCTGTTTGTCGAGAAAAATCTGTTATTATATGTTATACGTGGTAACAAAATAAGAATATAAAATACTTCTTTTCTCATGTGTATATTTCGGTGTCCACTAGCTCTTGTTCGACCTCGATGTCTGACGCTACACGTGCCGCTGTGCCGCACCGCACATTTATATATATATATATATATATATCGTGGCTAAGATCGAACTATACACGCATGTGCGTACATATGTATAGTATATACACGACAGGTAGATATATTATTGTACATGTATATCACGAAGTACAAAAGAAGAATGAAATCATTTCCTTAATTATTCATATACGTCTCTATATCAATGTATATATACCTATGTGTACGCGTAAAAGAAGATAAAGAATATACCGAATATATAAATATATATAAAAGATTGTAAAAAAGAGACAACGATGAAGATAGAGGAAAAAGAATTTAAGAATTTGAGGACTAATTTAAATGCAACCGATTATTATGTTTATCGGATCTACATATTTTCAGGCTCGCTTTATAAATTTTTTCATGTTTCATCGTTTATTACAAATATGCATATGAAGACCTATATATACAAGATATATACGTGCGATTATAACGATTCTCATTTTGACTCTTCAAAAATGAAATTACAACGATTTTACGTTCCCTTTCCTTTTCACTTCTCTTTTGTTTTTTATTACAAAAAAAAAAACATCAAATTTTATCTTCGCGACAAATTTCATCCGACAAAAAAAAAAAAAAAAAAAACTCGTCATATATCTTCTTGCAGGCTTTCTATTCTGTTTTTTTTTTTTTCTTTTTTAATCCCTACTTTTTTTTGTTAATAATAAAATATCAATTATTTTCGAACCGCTGTGGGATTAATTTTTCCCGCTCTTTTCCTATACGGAAGAGATTTTTGAGCATAATATTATCTTATTTGATTAATTTTCTAACTCTCTCTATATATTGTCCCATATAAGTCTGTCTAAATTATTCCTATTTATAATCATTTTCTCTTCATAATCCCTTTACCAAATTTATCATTATCTCATGGATCTGTATCAACTCTTGATCCATAACTTACCGCAGCATGCGATAAACGCAATTTTTAATCCTAATAAGACCACGCGATTTTCCGTATATAAGAATTAGAAAAACTGACTCAGTTATTCATTTTTTTTTTGGTTTCCGGAAGAATTTTATGTATAAATAAATAAAAATTTACTCACCGTCTCCCAGCAGCAGCAGCGTTTTGCGGTGTGGCACTCGGGCTCGAACCAGGACTAGTAGCAGTCGAATTTCCGGAAGAAGTAGAGCACGATGTGGTATCACTAAGAGTAGTCCTAGACTGAACACTGCTTCGTCTGCTAGACTCTTGATTTCTGCCTCTTGATCTACCCCCTGTGAGTCTACCTCTACCAGGCGATGTGGCAGCGGTAGCACCAAAAACTCTTGTCGTACTAGCCGGTGCACTAGCCGGTCTCAAACCGACCCCACAAATTCCACTATTACCATTACCATTGTTATCGTTATTAACCGAATTTCCGTTAGTTTGGGCGGCCAATATTTCAGGCGCTATCAGCGCTATGTCCGGCAATGAATTTCTACCCGTTATCGTAACGTTGACAGGATTTTGTTGTAACGAATCGTCGGACGATCCGACTGCTGTTGTTGATTGAGCTAAGGGCGGGAATTCGCGATCTCTTAATTCATCGGCTTCCGGTAAACGAAGATGACGTAAACGTCTCATAGACGCTCTCACCCACGACGTACTGTTCGAGTTAATGTTGTTTGTATTGTTTTGTTGATTTTGATTTGGGGTGAAATTTTGATTTGGAGGACCGGGGCAACCCGGGACAGGTAGGGACTTAGCGGTTGGTACACCGCCAGCAGACATGACGATACTGTCAGTTGAATTTGAGGCCGTATTACACGGTTGACGCATGCGCTTTGTGATATTACTGTTGTTTAGTGAGTTTGTGGAGGGGATTTCTTCGGCGTTCTCCTTCGTCTCGTACGCCTCGACTACCGCCGACTTTTCTAAAGTCGACGATGTCGACGCCAACGCAGCCCCTTCTTTCGATTCTTCTTCTTCTTCTCGGTTTTGTTCTTGTTCTTGTACTTCATATTTTACTATTCCGGTAGTACCGCGTTTCTGCAACTGATTCTGCTCTTGAATGATTACCGCTTTCACTCGGGATGATTCCACTTCCTCAACCCATGACCAATCCACATCCGATGCTGATGATGATGACGATAATGTCTCGGTTGAATCATCGTCATCCAGTTCCGTTCTGGAGGATGAGATTATAATTGTTGGGTTTATTTGTTTTTTTGATTCTTCAGAATAAGCAAATGTAGGTAAAAAAAAAGGTTAGCCTTTTATTTTTTTTTTGGTAATACTTGTAATGGTTTCAAATTTAGAAGAAACTTTTTTTTTTTTTTCATTTTATGTTGAATAAATTTTTGATTTTTTTTTTGTTTTTTAACCACTGCAGTTATATTTACGGTGAACGAAGTTTGGTGTGAAATTATTTTTCAGCCAGTGTAAAAACCATAAGAATGAGATTGACATTTGGTGGATTGAAAAATGAGTTTTTATTTTTTCTAAAATTGGGAAATAAATTGATCCCAGTTTATGAAAGAAATTGATAATTTTCTTGTCATTGTGGAAGCAAGAAAAATTGGGGATTTTTTGATATTTCAAGATTTGTTTTTTTTTTTTTTGGTTATTGGAGTGTTGCTCTTTTCTCCCTCTCTCTTTCTCTCTCTCTCTCTGTCTGTCTGAATATCTATAAAATTAATTCTCGGAATGATAAACTATTATAAAATTATTATAAAAAGGTACGACGTTTCACCCTCGCCTATAATATTCCTAAAACTAGATCGAAGGATCCGATATAATAAATATGTACTATAAGGTACATTTACATCTTTTTTTATTTACCGGATAAATTATTTTCTTATTTGTTTCATTAACTTCCTAATTTTTCATTCAACGCTTTTATTTTTCCAAACCTGTAATACGTCTATATACAATTAGGATCCACAAATATGCGTATATACATAAAATATCCCGGATTTTTGCAACGAGATATAATATATGTATCCAGGTAAGAATACTATAACGTTTAAGTTACACGAGAATAATTTTCGAGGAAAAAGTGACTTGAATGCCGTTTACACGGAACAAGAAACTACATGGTCTCTTTATTCAGTTTTACCCTGATATTTTCATCTTTTTTTTGGAATTTAATTCGATTCAATTTGACTCAATTTTTTTTCCTATTCTTTTGATAATTTGAGAATACTTAAAATTTGATAATATTTTACTAAATAATTATTAAAAAAAAAAAAAAGATGTTTTTTTTCTCACTATAATTTCATAGATTCGCATACGTTAATATAGAATTAGATTTCAAGCTTTTATATAATTATACATCGCATCGGTATATAAGTTTTCGTTTTTTTTCTTTTTCGAAATTTTTTTATTAACAAAACGACTCATCCCTACCCAATCGTGAAATTTTTTATTGTTATAATCTAATATATGTAATAAAACAGCTATACGTATGTATCGCACGTTATACTATATACCTACTAACGCGAAAGTGTTCTAGTTTTCTCGTGCGGTTCGGTTCACAGTATGCTATCGCCGTTTCACGCTCCCGCAAGTACCTATACATATACATATATATATGTATATATTTACCTATACATATATAGGTATACAATCAATTGAATATATAAAGCAAATGCTATTATATGCCTTATTCGGGTTATCTCTCGAGGCCGTATAATATATGTGCGGTACAACACATATATGTATATCTCTGTATGATATACATATAGGTATATAAAACAACGTTTTATTTCTATATATGCGTTACCGATTTCAAGTATCTGATCGTTTCCATTTCCAATTTTTATTTCATATGTACACGTATGTATGTACCTATAACTATATATATACGAATTTTAGAGATTATTTTTCTTGTCCCTATATACAGAAATATATTATAGGTATACTACCCGATGTTAAAATAAAATAAAAGTGAGAAACTAACAATATAAGATATAAAATGAATGAATGAATAAATTCGTTAATGAATTAGGATTGAATTTTTTTTTTTTTTTTCAATTTTTTGTTTTTCCATCGATGATTTTTAACCGATCGTCTTCACATGTTATAACTTTACCTATATACATATATAAATGCAACGTATCGGTATACCTACGTTAATTAAATAATAATCATTTATTTCAGTGGGTATATATTGTACATGTATATGTATTATATACACATTATAGTCAATGATAATTAGCTTTATTAAAATTGAAAAGAGAAATAGCACGCGCGCGCGATATATGTATATAGAAATATATATAATTAATTTAATCATTTTGTTTAATTGCGCTATATTATTCCTTTGCTGTACATACACGTATATATCTACATATGTAGGTATATGTATATTATAATACAATATGTATATAAAATATACGTACCTACATATATGTATACCTACACGTGCCGTGTTAAATTACGCGTAACAAAACGCGGAATAGTACCTACTCTAGTAGATATATGTATAATATACGTATGTGCACTAAGTACGATGGTTAAAACGCATTACATTAAGGGTACTCGACGTATGTATATCTAAACTATATACCTATAATATGTTCGCTGCAGCTTGCTAGTTGCACGCACCCTGAACACCCTTTCCTCAACTTCCTGTTGTATCCGAACAAACTGTACAGGTATACGTGTAATTATTTATGTATATACCTATAGAGATATAAAAGTATAATACATAGAATCGCAAAAAATTATATTATATATACTAAAAAATTGAAGTATATACAAAATTATGAACTTATATCGTTTTTTTTTTTCTTTCTTTTTTGTTCGATTTTGTCGTTAATCTGTTTTTCTTTAAAATTTATTATAAATTTTATCAAATAAGAATACCTATATATTTTATATCAGGTTTTGATTGAAGGTGAAATTTTCTAAAGCCGAGTAAATATTATAGAAATATGTATAGTTTAAATCAAGAGAAACAAACAGATATCTACTCAATCAATTACATATTAATTATTGATTATTCTCTCGGCAGGGGAATGTTTCTATATAAAGTATGCGTATAATATTATGTATACCTATATAGGGGATTTAGGTAAAGTAGAAAAAAAAAAATTAAAATTAAAAAAAAAAAAAAAACGGAGTGAAATTAGGGTGAGAATATATCGTACCGATATTTATAATGATCTACCTACTGCTATGTCCACGTGCTACGAAATAATTCCTATATATACGTGGTTTTGAAACGCAACTGTTCATCGCCCGCACCCATATACATATATGTATAGGTATAAGGTAAATACATAAATGTATGTATATATCCAGCTGTTTGTATATTTTCGTTACACTTTGTGAACTGCACGGTCTATGGGGGCCCTTTGTGGGTGTACTTATAATATGTACGAGTTTTATTATGCAGATAGAAACGAGTAGAATACGTAAATTTTGCCGAGAAAAATATCAAAGAAAATAACAAGCAAAAAAAAAAAAGAGAGTAAAAAAATCATTTTCAATTACTAATTTTTTCAAAATTTGCTTTCTCCCAAATTAATAGTGAAAAAAAAAAAGAGAGGGAGAGAGAAATAGAGAAAATAATCGTACGCAATAGAAATAAAAAATAAAAAATCATTTTTTTAGAAATCTGTTTCTAAAACGGAAAAAAAAAACAGAGAGAGAGAAAAAGACAAAAATATCGTTCGTGATATTCTTGACAGAGAATGAATATCGTTTTGGGTACTATTGTTGCTAATTTAGCTAACTAGAGAAAAATCTGTTGGAACAAAAAAAAAAAAAAAAAAGAATCATGAAAAGTGATAAATTTTTCAAAAATAAAAAATTTCCGATATTACTTACCTAACCGAAACATCGGATTGTTGTGAAACCCTGTTGCCGTTTGAAGTGGATGGTTTTTCATTCGATTCGTCGTTGTTATCGAGACAATTATATTTATCGAATTTTATATTAGGTCGATATAATCCCTGGGGTTTGATACCTTCGGTGAATGATTTTCTTTCCGATTTAATCTGCAACGATCTCCTGAGTCTTCCATTTGCGAATATAATCTGTTTAACCTCATCGTCGTCGTCGTCGTCGTCCTCATAATCGTCGTCGTCGTAATCGTAGTCGTCGGATTTCCTCGACTTTTTAATCGAGCCTCTCAACGAGTGGGATTTAAAAAACAACAATTTAGGATTATGATTACGATTTGATAATGACGATGATAGACCGTTCAGAACTGAGTAATCGATGGAAAGAGGCCTCGTCATTTTATTGTGTAAATTTCTCGGCACTGTTTTTGACCCCGACGAAGCTGAATCAAGAAATTCCAAATTTTTGTCAATCGTTTGATATTCTTCGTTGCGATCGTAATTCTCCGGCTCAAATATTATCGGCGAATATTTTTCCTGCATCAAAGGACCGTCAGATGATATCGAGCCGTTAATCCCGTCCAAATCCTCTTCGTCTTCGTCTTCGTTTACATTATCATTTTTATTTTCATCATCTTCGTAATAATCATCGTCGAGTTCGGTCAAAAAATTAAACGCGTTGTTTATCTCTTGAGTTTCGAAAGTTTCCATCGACAAATTGCCTCCACTTTCCCGATCATCGATAATAACCGAATTCGTATCGGAAACATATTGGGGTGAGTCTACCGAGTCCCGACCGTACATTGAAGTACCGTTAATTTTATCAGCGGAATAATCGTCGTTTACATTTTTTGAGGAGGTTGTTGATTCTTTTTCTATAACAATTTCCAAATTTTTTGTTATATCCTTCACCCGTTTTATCGTATCGGACGATACCACGTCGATCCTTTTTATCGGCGTTACCTTGTCGTGACCCAACGTGACCAGAAGAACATCCGAGGAATTATTTCCATCCGTATAATTTTCGGAGGTAGAATCTGAATTTTCATCTGAATTTTTACCTTTACCGTATTTGTAATAATTTTTATCTACATTATCGTTTAACGCGCGAATAACACCCCCATCTTCGTTGTTATCGTCATTGATAATATCTCCCCGTTTAATTTCATCGTCCAAAGATAATGATAATTTTTCTTCAAGTTTTGGCGGACATACGTCCAACAAATGTTCTTGTTCTTCGCAAGTTAACGGTGAAGATGATGACGAACGAGTGCAACCATTCGATATGGTGCCACTGCAGCATATGCTGTTGTTGCAGCTTGTGTTATTATACTGCAGCACACCGTTATTCAGGTCGATCAAATCACATTCGTCTATTTCACTTGATGCAGCCATTTTGTAACCGTGACGTTTGGTTCCTTTATCAAAAAAACAGACAAACAAATACAAAAATAAAATATTTGCAAAAAAAAAAAAAATGGATTACTTTTTTATATGAATTAGATTTTACATGAATTAAAAAAAAAAAAAATTGAATACACTATATAATATCTACTCGATACCGATAAATTAATTTTGTTATTCGTCAAATTCCTCGACACATTATACTATACACATTTCAAGGCTAAAAACATGACGTCGGAATACGAAAAATGAATAGGAAGAAGATTTAAAAAAAAAAAATATAGAAACAAAACTGCATTCACACGATCAGAGACTATCCAGTAAAAAAAAATAAAAATAGAATTGATAAAAAAGAAGAACGGATTGATTGCAAAAAAAATAAATAAAATGAAAATTGTGAAAACTGCATGATCCGTGGTTCGAATTTTCAGAAATGAAAAATAAAAAGAGAAAAAAAAAAAAACGCTCACCGAGTAGGAAAATATTTGCTAAAAATTCTCGAATACTTGTCACAATGGATGACATTTTTTTTTTTAACTTTAATTATTAATGATAATAGTAATGATGATTAATAATAAGATTCAAGATATTATTATAATTATTTAGTTGATTTAGAACTGTAATTAAAAATTCCACTATTTTGAGATATATACGTATGTAGTAAATGCGTAAATTACTGTACATGAAAAATACTATAAAAGTTAAATAAAAATATGTGTATATATTATCATGGGTATAGGTATGGGGAGAGTATGACGTTCGGAGTTTGAGATGCAACTAAACTAAACTAACTAGAATAACGTGACAAAATATGTAACTGAAAATAAGAGTGGTGCAGTCGCAGTAGTATTAGTATAGGTATAATATTATATATACATATATATAAATATACCGTCCATAGCTCGAAAAGCAACGAAGCAACTTATTCGTCTATAGTATAAATGCGTCAGCTCATTTAGTGGTAATTAACATCAAAATGATAACTCGAGGGCAGAGCTATAACACTCTTGAAAGTATTTAAATACTATTGTATGTATGTATGTATGTATTTATATACACGTACTGCCATGTATAGGAACGAAAATAGATTAGATATAAAATTTTTATTATCACTTAAGAAAAATTCAGATAAAAAAAAAAAAAAAAAAAAAGATAGAAAGGGAAAGAGAGAATCAGAGAAGAAGAGAGGAAAAAATAATACAGTTTTACTTTTTTTCCATGTTTTTCCTTGTTTGTTATTTATGTATTTTTTTTTATTTTTTTTTTATTAAAGAACTGTAAATTTTCAAGACTGACAAATCCAAATACATAATAAATAAATTAAAAACCTAATTTAAGATCGAGAGCTTTGAATAAATAATTTACTACCTACATGATTTTATATTATATCTATAAGAAGGCAATAATGAAAATGATAAACTATTTTACTTTTTTTTTTGTTTTTCTTTAATAAGGGCTAAAAGTGCACCTACGCGCATATCACGACCGCTAATTACATGTATTCTGGTAATAAAATAATTTCATCACTTAATTAGTAGCTGTCTTTGAGCGGTTTTTAATAATCAAATAAACGTTATACTGCTATGTTTATTAATTAGCAAATGCACGCGGAAGTTATGACGATTTTATTATCTATTCACTTCATCATCTGTAACGTATCTATAGTACTTAACTAACTGCACTAGTATATATTACATATATGTATATATATATATATATATATTTATATACTATATACATGTACGTATTATAGGTATATATGACACTCTTTGATTATTTGACACTTCAAACAGAGTTGACAGACACATAAACTAATAACACCAACACGTGCGACAGAACTAAACTAAACTAAACTAAACTAAACTAAACTAAACTAAACTGAACTAAACTAAACTGAACTGAACTAAACTGTGAGAGAGAACCGGACACCTACTCAGCTAAATTTAAAGATCTAGACTCGGACTTAAATTAAGACCATCGAATACATATATTTTTTTTATTTTATTTTTTAGTTTTATTTATTTTTGTTTTCTATCCAAACTGTACAGTTGTGAAAATTTTCCACATACCAAGCGGAAAATTCTTCGTCCGATAAATACCGTACGAGGTATAGGTACACCTATACGTTTAGCTGATTTTAGTATAGACGTTTTGAGAAAATCTTTATTCATATAGTTAATCAAATGATCATTTTTAAAGATTTTTTTTTTTTCGAATTTCGGAGGAATAATAAAATTATTAAATGCAAAATCTTCAAATTTGGTATCGCATTTGCGTGAAAAAAAATATATATATATATATACATATGACGTTCAAATTAATTTTGTTAAATAAATCCTTAATTAACCTTTGATCTGCAATGACGTTTTTATTAATTTTCCACTGATGGTATAAATCAGAGGATAGTTATATCATGTATAATATAATAGCAGAAATAAAGAATTATAATAGCGAACAATACGTATGATATAGCATAATGTGAGTATATTATTCGTCAGGTTGGTAACCCCGCGGGTTCATAGAATCCAGTGTAATGACTACGTCAGCAACTACCTCGAAATGAATCATCCATTAACCAATTTATTTCTCTCTCTTATTCTCTCTCTCTCCTTTTCACTCGGCTCATATTTTTATCTCTATAATTGCTACGTTGTCTATACGTATATTAGCTGCGTATGTATAATGTGTATGTATATGTAAAGGGAGGGTCCTACTCTTACATCTTCCAAGTTTTTAATTCGAAACTGTCGCCCCGTATTTCGTACAACGTTATTACACATAATTTTTTTTTTTTTTATTGATTTTCCCAAGTTTTCCCTACGATTTTCAAAATTTCTATTCATTCATTACAAGAATATAAAAAAAGAATTTCAATAAAAATGATAAATTGAATCGAATTTTCGATTTTTTTTTTCTTTCTTTCTTTTCTTCACTCATTTTTAGTTTCGTATAAGATGATATTGAACAATTATACGAAAGAGAAGATGATAGAACCGTGATTATATTGCCTCGTTTCTCAATCAAATTAATGTACAGGACTATAGGTATATTGTTATTTTTATCCTTTTTTGTTAACAGAAGGTCGCGGCCTCATCAATTTCGTACCTCTACACACGAACGCTCCTATCCTACTCCGTATAGGTAGATATATACATTTGACTATTTATTGTATATTTTCTAGTACATACATACGTCTAACGCAATACATAATTGTCTGTCAGTTAGGTATAATAATAGCCTGTATACACGTAACTTGTTAGTGAAACTATACTCGTTCTGGATATCTACAAAGAATAAGAGAAAAAAAGGGAACATTTCACACACTTCTATATACCTACCTAGATACAAGAAAATAATTAAAAAGTAAAAATGTCTCACGTGTCTATCACCACGATTCTCAATTACATGTTTGCCTATTAGCTATTATAATTTTATGTATTAAATAAGATTGTAAGATAAATAAAAAAAAAATTAAAAAAAATGGAATAAAGATATTTTTCGGGTTATGTATATAGTTTGTTACGTATTTTTTACAAAAAAAATTTTTTAGACGTCAACTATATATATTACGCAACTTTGAAGCAAACTTGTGTTAGATAAGAGTAAAAATCAACTGGCATGAGGAATTTATCACTAATATTATAAGGTATGCAAGAGATGAATGAAGCTGTATAGCCCGTAAGTTGTTTACATTTCATAAAATGAAATGAACCACACGTGTATACCTATATAAGGTAGGTATGATAATGTACTGTCAAAATCAGCTGTTCATATAATTATAATATGATAAGTATAATTTTTTTTATTCTGAAAAGAAGTTTTTTCCACGCAGCTGTAATTGTTTGATTTGTCTGTCAGGAAGTGCGTACATAGTTTCGATATATGTTTTATTATAAATATTCGAGGAAAAATAACTTCAATGCTTTACATAATATTTTATCGAAGAAATTTCAAAATGTACATATTTTCTTATAAATTATGTGATTGAAGAATGCGAATTTCAAATATAAAGATAAAAAGAAATTTTCTACTTTACACGTGATGTTGTGATATTGTTTCTTAGAATTATAATTTCTTCATGACTAATATAACTATAGCGCATAAGTTTAAATAAATCTCGAATCGGATATCCTGCGTGACTCGATACGAGTTTGACTCAATGGAAAATGATTACAATATCTGTCCTCTTGCTGACGCGGGAAGTTAAAAAAAAAAAAAGAAATAACTGAAGCAATGAATGAAATAAGCGAATCGGTTTGGTTTATAATTTGGTTTGCCCCGGCCTGGAATTTCTGCCCGCAAATAATATACACACATACCTATAATACATACATTGCATACATATGTATACATACATATATACAAACGAAAATTCTGACGTCATGTGTGATAAATAATGAACGCGTATAATACACATGTATGTATGTATTGAGATGGAATAAATTTTGTCAACGAAGGAATAGTCGAATGTTTTTTTTTTTTTCTGAATGGTTTTCTTTGTTTTTTTTTTCTTCTCTATCTTTGTATTATTTCGTTGCAACTTTTTAGCCCTCGAAAATAGTGCTGCCGAACTTTCTCTGAACGGACGAACCCGAAAGCTTGAAGAAAACAGCTGTTGGTCAATTCTACGTCATTGCATGCTGTTCGAAAACTGGTTATAAAGAAGTTGACTACTACCGACGTAGTTGAAAAAATTGCGATTTGTCAATCCCGATTGAGCAATCTTATAATTCGAATCGCCAATACAACTAACGATTATATCTATTCTATGTAGACATACGTATAACCGCGTGTAATTATTTTAAAAGACTTTCTGTACATCATAGAAGAATAAAGTATAAATTCGTGGACTGAGAAACGAAGACAAACTCTGAAAATTATTTTTTTCCACCCAAGTCTGTACCTGCAATAATTAAATTCAAACATAACAGTCTACTAAAAACAATAAAAGAAATCAATTGAATCGCGGTAATAATGGCGGACCTGAAGTTAGCCGCGTGCAAGTCGCGAGTTGATGCACTATACTATAATTAATCGAAAACCTTTCTTTCGCGCATCAGTTCATTGAATAATAATAATAATAATAATAATAATAATAGGCATATCAAGAATCAAAATATTTTGATACGACGCACATTTTGGCTAAACTAACATTCCGCACACTTAATAAACATACATTCGACAACGGATAACAGAGAAAGACCAACGAAATACAGTACAGTTATACGAGATAAACATGCGGTTAAATATACCTATAGATATGTATGCTGCGTAAGCGCACTTGTCAACTACCTGCTGCACGTTGCAGTGTGTAGAATCGGACATGTTACAATGCATCGGACGTTCGCCCCATCGCCGATAGTCGGTTCGCGACCTTCAATTGTTTTTATATTTACGGATATTTTATATTTACCAGAAAAACTTGGGATAGGTTGTTCCTTTGTTTTCGTAAATGACGCGTTTATTCTCATGTCAACCACATGAATTGATATGAATAAAATAAAAAAAATATATTTATGTCCCGATAAAGCTTTGGTTTATTTCTTTAACACAGCGACAAGCGACTATAATGAATAACTGATTACTGGTCAATAATATACTCACACATTTGCTCCTATAGTTTAAATTACATCCAGGTTATATCCATTCACGACACAACCACTGTTTACACTTTTTTTTCGTCAATTATCATACAACACAGTCACTAGATAGGCGACACGTGGTACTGAACCACGCAGTCGAATACTCTGATTGAAAATAGAGAAAGAACGGAGAAGAAATCATCAAGTTTGAAACAAAAGAAAATAAAAACGTAAATCAAAATCGCAGTTATTAAACAGAAGAACGCGGAGACATCAACCGCGGACGCCGCTAACGCAGCACTAAAGAATTAGAGGCGACCGTCTCCAGACTCGCGCGACTCGTCGTCTCGCTTTCTTTCTCTCTCTCTCTCTCTCTCTCTCTCTCTCTCTCTCTCTCTCTCTCTCTCTCTCTCTCTCTCTCTCTCTCTCTCTCTCTCTCTCTCTCTCTCTCTCTCTCTCTCTCTCTCTCTCTCTCTCTCTCTCTCTCTCTCTCTCTCTCTCTCTCTCTCTCTCTCTCTCTCTCTCTCTCTCTCTCTCTCTCTCTCTCTCTCTCTCTCTCTCTCTCTCTCTCTCTCTCTCTCTCTCTCTCTCTCTCTCTCTCTCTCTCTCTCTCTCTCTCTCTCTCTATTTTACCCTATCTATGTGCTGTTACACTTTGAATGTGTCAGGTGTCTCCTCTCCGCCTCGCGCCGTAACCCCCCGCCGCCAATTCTCTACCCATTCGTGCAAGTAAACTTTAAGTCGGGGAGTTTTAAAGCCGTAAGGACCAAATTGCCTCGTCGAAACGGCTCTTAGGGATATGATAGCCGACCTTATGTATACATGTATTATACTATACGAACAGACGAACGAAACGACGGTCGGAGACCTGCTGAAACTAAACAGTGGCGTCGCAACGTGGGGCCCCGAGACTCAAGGAATTTGAAAACAAACGATATACGATATGATCGATGACTTGAAATGAATTTATGATTTGTCCCAACGAAATTTAGATTGTTTGAAATTTTTGTTATTATTGTTCGTCGTATATCTGCGAAGGGCTATGAATTAATGAATTCAATAAATTACGAAAAATGAATAGCGTATGAAAAAAAAAAAATAATAGTTTGTATGTTTTTTATCCCTTTTTCCCAAACTGAAATAAAGATTTTCCTCCGAAATATCGTGCGTTTTAATTTCATTTAATACAGTTTCGGTAATAATTATCTCGATATTTAAGTTAGACAAGACGGAACGATATGTATGTATGTACAGTAAATTATAACGGTTCTTGCGAAACCGTGTAAAGACCAAGTAAAAACTTAAGATTTATACACATTATGAGTAGATATAGGTATAGTCGTCATCGTTACCGAACGGAATTTAGTTTTCAGGAAATAAATACCTACTTAATTTAGATATAAATCTTACAATTAGTATAGTCTACAAGTAAATTTGCGAAATTTTTCCCATACTTACTCTACACTGCAAAATCTCTTGAGATCATTATCGGTATACACATATTTTTACCGAAATATAACGGGAAAGAAACCAAAAACAAAGAAAACAAAATCAACGCTTGATCTTGCAGAAAAATTTACTCGACGTAATGATTCAAAATATGTACATACGTAGTCATAGATATCGATTGATTACTATATTAACAATAATAATTACTGTAATATCTTCAATAATATAAAAATAAAAACAATATTATAGATGTAACTGTTTCCGTAATAAAATTATTACCTCAAGCTGTACAGAAGAATATGAATGGCGGGAAAAGGCGAGTTTGAATAATTGGCGGGATTTTAGGTAACTTTCGAAATTATGAAACTTTGGAATTTGTTTTTTTTTTTTTTTTTTCTTAATTCGATTCGAATATTTTTAATCTTTTTTCTAAAAGATCTGAGTCCAAACGATGTTTGCAAAGGTATTGACCCTCTAAAAAAAGTACCGGTATTTCATAGCGATATAAATTATTATAATTTTCATTTCCATTAGCGGTGATGTCGATTTTTTCTAACTGATAACGACCAGCAAATCGATTTTTCAATTCTTCTTTTAATACATCACATAATGGACATGGATCCTTTGTGAATAAAGTTAATTTTGGTGGCGATGAAATTCTGTGAGACCTATATGGACCAAGATTATGTAAATGATTTTCCACACTTATTTAAAAAAAAAAAAAAAAAAAAAGGCATAAAAATATAGAAAAGAAAATATTTGAACATTATCGCGCAGAGTTAAGGTCAATTTATAGATAGGATTTGTTCTTCATTAAATTACAAAAATCACAGCTCTTATAGTTTCACGGATAAAAATATTTAATCTTTATATAATATAATAACAACATTGTAAAAAACATGAAAAATATATGATATAGGCATATAAATGCAATTAACAATTGGTCGATTAAACATTATAATTACAAGATAATTATAATGAATAACAAATTCACCTTCTGGATAAAACATTATTAGGAAAATATATTTTAACTTGATCTGAAACTTTGAGTATAATATTTAAACTGCATTCAGACTCAATTAGGTAACTTGTGTATATTTGGTACATTACGGCATCGAGTCATTAGATATATATTCAATCATCAAACACGTTTTGATTTTGAGTTGCTAACAGAGGCAGATAAATGCTATTCAAATTCAAACTGATTTGAGCCAAATTCTGTACAAAGAAACTTACAATTTTTCAATTAAAATTGAAGATGCTCCACCTCCTCCATTACAGATTGAAGCGACTCCTTTTTCTCCCGATTTTAGTGCGTGCGTCAAATGGACAACTAGTCTTGCTCCAGACATCCTGGAATTCGATTAATCGAAGATTTATAATAAGATATTTCAGAAGATTAAATACAGAGAATTGAATAAAGAATCTTACCCAATCGGATGACCAAGGGAAACAGCTCCTCCGTGAATATTAACTTTGCTTGGATCAAGATCGAGGATTTTTTCGTTTGCAAGAACAACGACGCTGAATGCTTCATTGATTTCCCACATTGCAATATCGTTTTTATTTACTCCAGCGCGCTCCAGCAGCTATAAAAGTTTTAAGAGAGTATGAAAATCAAATTGACAATCACAAAAAAAAAACCAAAAATTAAAATTCACTGAAAGTTTTTGTCAAAAAAGAAGTAACAGTTTTGAAAAAACCGCTTTGTCGATCATGATGTAGACTCACCTTAGGAACAGCTAAGGATGGTGCCAAAGGAAAGTCTATAGGGTCGGTCTCAGCATCCTGAAAAGCGACTACTCTCGCCAAAGGTTTTAAATTCAATCTTTTCGCATTATCAGAAGTAGTCAATACCAATGCTGCAGCTCCGTCATTAAGCGTAGAAGCATTTCCAGCTGTTACAGTCCCATTTTCTTTCTTAAATTCAAATATAAGACGAGATTTAGATAAATAGAAAGAAATGTTCACCTTTTCGTTACCAAAAATCAAATGAATCAAAGTAAATTTATGTGATTCAATGAAAAACGAAATTATTCAGAACAGTTTAATAAACGCCGATATATTTAATGAATTATGGAGCTGAAAGCCAAATGAGTTTGGTGTTCTTAATACCTGAAATACGGTATTGAGTTTAGAGAACTTATCAAAGTTAACTCTTTTGTATTCCTCGTCTTCTGAAAAGACGAGATCAGGCTGTCCCTTTTTCTGCGGTACATTGACTGAAACGAGTTCATCTTTGAAAGCATTTTGTTCATAAGCAGCTGCGCTACGCTTGTAACTATTTATGGCAAATTCATCCTGTTGCTGACGAGTTATACCCAACTTTGAAGCAGTGTTTTCAGCGCAATTCCCCATATGAAATTTGTTGTAAACGTCGGTAAGACCGTCCAAGACGATGCCATCCTGTTAAACAATTCATAGAAAATGAATTTTAGCTCTTAGCACATAACGGCAAAAGAAAGTAACTTGCTAAAAATCTAATCTGCTGTCTCTAGAAAAAAAATATGTCGATTTTTGCTCAGAAAAATACTTTTGAAATTAATAAGTCACAAAAATAAAGTATACAAAAATACGAGATATTGAACTTTTTGTTAACAATCAGCAATATCTAAGTGCCGCAGTGTTCTGTTTGCAGGTGTTCTTATCTCGAAAATAAAAGATAACGATTCTTTTACGTGTTACAACGTTGTTTTTGTACCTCTATTTTCACACCGCCATAAGTTGCCTCGCCCCTTTTCATATAAAATGGCACATTAGACATAGACTCCATTCCTCCAGCCAATACAATGTCTTGATGACCGCACTGCAGTGCTTGAGAAGCGAGCATAACGCTTTTCATACCACTTGAACAAACTTTATTTATTGTTGTACAAATCGTTGACTTTGGAAGACCTAAAGCAAAGGAAAATTGGAAATATATTTAAGCATATTTCATAGCGTCAGAAAATCAAGACATCTCATTTCAAAGATCCGAAAATAAACCAGACCTGCAAAAATTACAGCCTGTCTAGCCGGTGCTTGACCCTGACCACCTTGGCACACGTTACCCATGTATACCTCAGAGATTTGATCTTTGGAAAGACCAGAGCGCTCAATAGCTGCCTAGAAATCAAATAAGGAATCAAATGAAGTTAGTAGGAAATTTTTGTTCAAGAATTTCTATATCATTAACTAAATTCTGAGCTCTGATTTTTTTTTTCAATCAGACATTATACAAGACACAGACATTATATCTTATCATTTAAAACCATGCTGATTAAAAGTCTCCATGGGTCAAAGCATCTAAAATTAGGCATTTCCGAGATATTCAAGTATAAAGTTTCGAAAATTGCAGCTGGCAAGGGCAGCATGTTTCAACCAGGCATATAATGTATACATTTTAGGGTAGGCCAAAAAAGCCGACTATTTTTTTTTTTCCAAAAGTTACTCTCAAAACTTGTTCTTTATGATCAAATAGCGAGACTCAAGAAAACTCAGCTCTTAATATTAATATTCAGAGGTTGCTTATCGCTATTTTTCATTTTTCGTCTAAAATACATGGGAAATGTTCTAGTGGCACTTATCGATTTTTGTATCTCAAGAACTAATCTACTTGGAAAGATTCTGCATAGCTACTTTTGTTCAAAATTGACGCTCTACAAAAAAGGTCTCTTGGTCTTTTCAGATGAACCTTACTGTTTCCAAGTTATTCATGGTTATTAACCAAGTTATTCAAACTTTATATGTAAATATCTTGGAAACCCTTAACTTTAGGGGGCTTCGCCCATGGAGACTTTTAATCAGCATGGTTTGAGAAGCAATATACTCCAGTTTCATGGAATTTGACTGAAACCGTATTTACAAAAGGACAGATACGGGGTTTTTTCAAGACGTTTCCTAACATTCTTTACAAAATTTCATTTTATTGAAATTCTCAGTGTTTAATTGCAGAAATATTGACGAGGTCTAAGAAAAATTTTTCAGGAATAGAATCAAGGAATTTTCTTGATGAAAATAATGGAAATAATGCAAAAAAAAAAAACACAGAAATTAAGGAGAACTTTGAGTCATTTATAAGACATATTTTTAATATTCAAACTATTCATTTATTTCACCTGTATAGCGACTGCCCCAAGTTTTCCTGCCGATAGAGAAGATAAGGATCCTCGAAAAGATCCCATCGGAGTTCGAGCTGCGCTAACGATAACAACATCGTTTAGATTTACTTTAGAACTAAAGGCTCGTGGATTTGATATTAATACCTGTAAATAAAACAAAAAAACGAGAGGAAATATTGCGAGTTTGATTGAAGTTATATTCAAACAAATGATTACACAGCAGGTTTGAAAAAATCGAATTTCAGAATTCAAATCAGCATGATGATAAGTAGAAGAGCGAAAAGAGGCTTACGTAACAATATAACAATAATTACGAGAATATTTTTTTATCAAACCGATTTGTTAACTACGTGTCAAAAGAACAATAGCTATTTGTTATCTAAAATGAAATAAAAACGTTTGCGATTATTATACCTTGGCTATTTTCAACATATTGACGAATCGACCGGTTTTAATTATCGTATGTAAACTGTAAAAAAATACCCTTTCCCCAGCCGTTCGAAGCGTTGAAAACTACATTAACTTAAAAATCAACTTAGATATGTATAATGAGTATTTTTCGTTTATCTAAAGGTCAACAGAGCAACACAGCTGATATTTAAGTTGAACTATAGTTAATTCCACCGGTCACCGAAAGATGCGTACGCGTTGTATCGATAAGAGCGCATGCGCCTCGCAATTCTTTACAAGGGGATTTTTTTGTTGATCCAACCCGACCAACCTAACCTGATTTCTTTGTTTTCCATCTGTATGGAATTTGAATAAAATGACGGCACGATGTGCAATCGGATGATATATAGAGCGATGACGACAAGTCATAATTGCTATCTCATTAATTATTCATTTATTTATTAAATATAAAACTTAGATATACCCATGAATCAGCAATAAGGTAATCTGTAATAACAGACCGAGTTGGACCGAGTAGTATAAATATCTATCAAAATTCATAAATTATTGTACAAATAATATCGAAAAAAGGACAAAAAAAAAAGCTTTGTTAGTCAACCGAATCAATTATCTTTACAAGGTTATACCCATCCCCTCTTAATTAAAAACGAAAGAAATATAAGTACGAAATTTCAGTCTGATTTTTAATTAAAACGAACGAAATAATAAATTTGAATATCGACATTTCTTCTGCAAGTTCGCCATTTAAAAATCTAGCAGTAGCTTTTTGAATAGATTCTTCGTCAAAAAGTTTCGTGTTTGATTTGAATTCGAATCGAAAAGTATCTTGTTCTTGAACATCGGATACTGAACTATCAATTTTTGTTCCCAATCTCGTAATTTTTATTCCCAAAGACATTGTTTATTCATAGGTTATGTTCTTCGATCGAGGTAGCTTATACCGATAAACACACACAACCCGTGACGACTATGTGTGTGCGTGTTATGCTATCCCGAAATGTCAATAAATGAAATTTATTAAATTTACTGCTTATTGTTTAATGTCATGTTAAAAATTTCCATCCAATTTTATTCTGGCTCATTAATTACCCGCCCAAATAAGATCTAGTGCGAGATAATCCTCCGATTAATTTTTAAATCAAGTGTTTTAAAAAAACAACTATGAACGTCGAGGAGAATAGGTTAAGAACGTTTTCAGATTGGCCTGGAAACGCGGCCGTAGATTACTGCCGTATAGCTAGAGCCGGATTTTATTACACCGGTCGTAGTTTAGAAGTTCAGTGTTTTTTATGCGGTGGTAAAATATCGGAATGGAATTACGGCGATCAAGTAATGGCCCGACATCGTCAGTTAGATCCAAATTGTCCGTTTGTTTTAAATCCGTCAAACACTTGCAACGTACCGTTGGTCTCATCCCCCAATATAATATCATCCATAGTTTCATCATCCTCATCCTCATCCTCATCCTCATCCCCATCCCCACGAAATATTTCAAACGAAACTCCATCCGTCTCGACAAGGACACATCAACCTATCATCGAATACAGAACAGAAGCCCAGAGATTGAGGTCCTTCGCTAATTGGCCTGTGCCTATGATCGTTTCTCCAGAAAGCCTCGCCAAGGCAGGATTTTATTATTTACAAGAAGGAGATATGGTAAACATAATTTCACTCCTTTTCGAAAATTCCATTTCTACTTGGGAATTTTTCAATTAACTTTCTTTAACTCATTGCTTTTCCCTGCTCCCCTGAATGTACATTTTTGAGAAATTGCGTTCAAACCTAACAAAAAAAAATTAACAAACAAGTAATTTTCGACTGCGTGTTTATCAATAACATGAAACAGTACCACAGCCTTATTCAATTCAAAGAATTATATCATATTTTTCCTGATTTGATCATATTTTTTCAACTTTGAATTCGACTTTCTTTCAATCGAGACGACGGTATGTTATTTCTGGGATCACATTGATATTCGCTGATCGCAAAATCAATCAGAGTAGCTGTGTTTTCTTTTAAATAAATTTAAACGGATTATAAATTAAGTAGAGTACCTTATATACATTCTATCTTTGCTTAGGTGGAGTGCGCCTTTTGTCGAGGAGTAGTTATAAAGTGGGAACCCGGTGACGATCCGGACAGAGAGCACAGAATCCATTTTCCAACATGCGATTTTTACTTACATCGAGACAATAACGAATGTATGAAGATATTTTCGAGTATTAAAAGCTGTAATATTGTATCTTTGATGATGTATCTAATAAGCGATTGATAATATCGTTTGACAAAAATTTAACAACAAGTTATATGTTATGCTAGAACTGTGGCATTGAAATTAACATCTACGTAACATTTAGTATCGTGTAGCAATAGCAGAGTTAATTATAACTGTTCTGGCAATGTCACCAAGGTGTACACATTAGTTGAGATACATTGAATCTTGTTATTATTGTTTTCATTTTTTCAAGAAAAAATTCTGCAGATGGGTCAAGGTAACTTGATTGGTCGAGTTCTATTTTGAATTTAGTTGATTTTAATAAAGAAAAAGACTTAGAAAGTTGAAGAGACCGAAATTCTGTTTGAAAATGAAACACAGAAAGCACAGCAAACAATCCAGAGCTAATTAAAAACCTTGTGATTTTTTTTCTTTTCCACATTAGCAGTGTCTGCTGAGAAGGTGGAGTTGGGTAATGTTAAACTAGCCCCAGGTGCTGCTTCCGATCTCTCGGAACTCGGTATTCAAGCTCATACTGCACCACGACAACCAAAACACGCGACTTACGAAGGTAGATTAAGAACATATCAAGGATGGCCAGAAAGCTTGCGACAAACTCCTCAAATGCTGGCTGATGCTGGTTTTTACTATGTCGGTAAGTTATTTTTTTTTAGATAGTTTGCTTATGCAGCAGATCTGCTTAAGTGCTGCGATGATAATTGATGTGCAATTGTTATTCAAACAGGAGTGGAGGATCAAGTCAGGTGTTTCTACTGCGATGGAGGATTACGTAATTGGGAAGCAACGGATGATGCATGGACCGAACACGCTAGATGGTTTCCAAGATGCGGATTTGTTGCTTTAGTTAGAGGACAGGAATTCATTAAACATTGTATCGACAATCGACCGCCATTGGATCCATCGGTATTGAATAATTAAACGATTTTGAATTAAGTCGAATCACACAAACAGAAAAGGGCTGTTTTTACATTGTTATATACATATATTTAATGCATTTTTATTTACAGATATTTATCGGAGTATCAGACAACGGCTCTGGTGATGTTATAGAAACTCCTCTACCTTCGCTATCGACCGCAGCTCCGCCAATTGTACGAAACGTTACAGATGCTGAAATCGAAGAATTACTTAATGCAGCTCCTGCGCTGGTAATAATATAAAAATAATTATAAAAAAAAAAAAAAATCTGCAACTGGTTTCAAGTGATAATAATTGGAAGTGATTTATCATATTGCATGAAATGATCTAATGAGGAAACTAGATTAAAAAATGTAAAAAAACACTGAAATTCTAGTCAACACTGATACCACGTCGTTATCACTTGCTCGAATTTGCAGCATCAAATACGGAGAATAAATAGAGATATGACGCAAATTCTGACTCTTATTTTATTGAAACATGCTTAAACATGAAATGTACACGTTCCTCAGTATAGAGCCGGTATAAAAAACAAAAAATAATAAATAAATTGTTTTTCTTTATTTGAAATTTCAGGCAGCTCTAGAAATAGGATTACATGTTGGCAGAGTTAGAGTAGCGCTGAGACAAAGAATGGAGCAAACCGGCATTCCATATACAAATGCTGATCAGCTTATTGAAGATGCTTTACATGTACAATTTAGAGAAGAAGAGAGCAGGTGAACTGAAGATTGGAGAATAATATTTTTCTTCATTAGGAAATTTGTGAGAAAACCTGATCCACTGTGAATTATAACATTTTCTATTTTTTTATAGATCTGATATTCATACCCCTGAATCACCATCGGCAGAACTAACAAATCTATTGAATCGAGTCATAGCAACGAGAACAATCACTGATTCAGATAGCCAAAGCGAACAATCAAACGCCGAACCAAGACTACAGGAAAATAATTTGCAAAGTATTGATCGAAACTGCGATACTATTATACATGCTAAATGCAACGAAGTAGCGGAAGGGAGCGAAATAAGGAAAAATACAATGACCGATGATTCTTCGGGTAATTAATAAACTTTTTTTTACCATTTAATGACCGAAGTTGAATAAAAAATTTTATTCTTCCTTATTTGTTTTTATATTTGCACAGTTTCATTGGAAGAAGAGAATAGAAGACTAAAAGAAGCTCGATTGTGTAAAATCTGTATGGACAGGGAAGTGGCGGTGGTTTTTTTACCCTGCGGACATTTATCAACCTGCGTACGCTGTGCTCCATCTTTAAAACACTGTCCAATGTGTAGACAAGAAATCCGAGCAACAGTTCGCACCTTTTTAGCATAATTTAAATTTCAAGAATAGATTGATATTCCCATCGAAATTATCCACCTTTTGTAGCCTTTTATTTATATATATATATATATATATTTTTTTTTTTTTGCTGACTATTTTACAGCACCTACCGAGGTACTAGAGTTGAAAAGTTGCGTAATTTTTTTTTCTCTGTTTCTGTATGGCGTTTCTAAAATCCCATATGTACATAATGTTTAATTTTTTTTTTATTTAGCAATCAATGAACTTCATTTTCTATTTGTTCAGAGCTTTGTATTTTTTGCAACATGGTAAAGAAAAACAAATCTCAAGAACAGTTTATCATATCTTTCTGAGAATACTGTTTTTTTAAACGATTGACTTGTAGAAATACAAGTAATTAGATTCTAGTCTCCAGTTCATCGGTATATAAAAGTTCTATATCTCGCAAATAATCAGGATTGTGGGTATTTTATCTTTGAGCAATTGACTCTACCATAAATACCTATAATCGTTTAGAAATAAAGTCGACTAATCTGTAAACTTTTAAACTGTGTCAAGTTGAAAAAAGAAAATCTAAATCTGTTCCATAGTTTTAAGAATAATACCTAACTGTTAACTTTACACTAACATATGATACATAATCAAAAATCGATATGCACTATTTATTTTTTCTGATATATGTATATATATATTTACTTATTTATTTTGTTGAATAGATACTATATTTAATAATACTATTAAATGTTGAATACGCTGGGAGCTAAATAAATCATGTACAATAATTCGGAGTGACTATTTATTCCAAAAATCCCGTTCTGATTAGTTTTTATATTAACGATTATGACCTTAAAAGTTTAGGTCGTAAATAAATATTTCTTTGAATTTTCTTGTATTCCGCGATCGCTTATCTTAAAGATTTTATAATTATAGATAAGATAGGTAAGAGGGAAGTGGACAGAGTTAAATACACATATCTAGTTTCTATTTTACCACTTAATGTTTATGAATTCATTCAACGATGATAAATATTCAAATACCATGAAGTACCTAATCAGAAATTCTTCAAAATTCTCTTCGTGTATGATAATTAATTGTAAACAACCAAATGATAATTACATATATGTTGTAATACGAAGATCTTGTTGTAATAGGTGTATAAACAAAAAAGAAGGCGAAAAAAGAGACGAAATACTGAAGATTGTTGATTTTATTATTCATAGAAAATAGAATTTTTCGTTTCTCCCTTTGATAACGAAAACAACGCGCTATAGGCAATTTTCTGAAATGTTGGCTTTATACATGTTTTCGAATATGAATGTGATAAGAGCGATAAGAAATATATAACGTGGCGTCAACTGCCTCATAATGATTAGTTACACTCCGACTGTGGAAGCATCTTGAACTTCATTCATCGCGGTTCAGAAACGCTGCGGTTATTTTATACAACAACCAAGCCGTTTTTCAACCAATGCATCAGTTCAAAAACGTTGCAGTTGTTTTATGTAACAACCGGGTCGTTTTTTAAACCAGTTCATCGGTTCAAGAACGTTTTGGTTGTTTTATGTAACAACCAGGTCGTTTTTTTATCGTGCAGTAATCGGTAAGTGAAATATATCTATTTCTTTAATTATAGTTCGAAACTCAATCCATTTTAAATTTGCTTAGAAAATAACATCTATTCTAGATGATTGGTATTTTATAGAATCGGAAAGCAGTTCGTATAAGATCAGATGGAATAATAAAAATACTAATCAGTGTTAATTTAGATAAATTGAATGATTTTTTTAATAATTAAATTCCGCGGTGATAATATTTGGAATTAATCTATATTGAAGAAAATTTGGGGATCTTTTGCGATAGAAAAAAACCTCAGTTTGAAATTAATCGATGTGTTTTTAATAATAAAAAATTATCTACAATGAAATGAATTCAAGATATTCTGAACAGCCTTGAATATTTTTGAAAATGAGTTCGGATCTTCCAGAATTTGGGAATCAGAAGTGCGTGAAATCGCGCAGTATTAAAAACTGTTAGATGTACCTATAAAGGATTATGTTGTTCTCATTATGATGTGATAAAAATTCTTCTTACGAAGTTCCTATACATTCTAATTCGGATTTAAATTTATTAAAATTTTCGCGCTTGCTCTGTAAATACTAACGTAGTAACTGTGGTATTTATGAACGAACGTGGTATATTGAGCAGATGATTGAATTAAGATTTTTAACTGTATTATAGAATAATACGTGGAAATAATGATCGGAAAAAATCGAGGCTGAGTAAATCTACTAGAAAATGATCTAACAATGAAGTGATATGATGTAATGTACAATAAATAGTCTTAGAAATGGAAATCCCCACAGCTACTTCCGTGAAGTTCGGCGCATGTGCAATCGAGTAGAGTCAAAAGCATTGTTAGTTTACGAAATTCGTATTAGCGCCTGGCAGTTACAATCGAAAACTTCCGATTGTAACTTGATAGTGAGATTAACGATAAGCGCGATAACGATAACGAACTTTACTTTCGGTGTTGCAATATAGACGAAAATATGAAACCTACTCTTATCTTCTTTAAAGCTAATTACCGGGCGTCAACGCCCTATGATAACCCATCTGTGTTTCGTTGAAAAATTTATCCTCATCATGATTGATTATACATTTCCTTATATGCTGTACATGTATACAGATCTCGTCACGAGATATGATTTTTTTGCAACGATTAAGCGACTTGCAATTGCTCGGAATATTCTTGCAGCTCGTTTTGTAAGAGGGAAAAAATCTATTCCTCGTATCGAACCGATGTTCCATTACCTAATTTAACTTTCTTAACAACGTCATTTCAGACATACGTATATCGTATACGGGGAAGGGGATTAACACTTATAATAGTCAAGGGCGATAGCTTCATTCGCAAAATTAGCTCATTGTCATTTCTAGATAATTGGTAATACGTAATACATATATACGAATATACTGAGCTGTTTTTCATTTTATTTCACTAATACACAACCGCATATGCGATATTATAATAATCGATATGCGTTTGCAATTCTCGTTCACACTATAGAATCGTACAGTTTCAACAGAAATATATTGCAATTGTCCGCGTATATTATTGACGATTAATCATATTACGACCGCTGTGACGTTAAACATGACAAAGTCAATAAGATTCAAGTTTCCTTTGTTATTGCGGGAAATAACTGTGGACTCCCAGCGATTTTCTAACTGACTAGCGTTGAAATGCAGCCACAGTTAAACTCGGGCTGTCCCGTGGTGTGTGTCTCACGTTTTTGAAGGCTGATACTCTTACTGCTTTTCATTTTTAAACGAGGTACAGTTCTTTTTTGTCAATATACGTAAATAAATTAACAACCATAATTAAAAAGTAGATAGGTGTGCACGCATACGACCACATAACCTCACATAATCATTCTAATTAGTGAAATCGCATATCTCACATCCGGAATACAATACAGCTGTTGAATAACAATTCTACTGCGACGTAAAAACCTGTCTTCGAGAATCTTACCCTCGATTATAACGTGCTTTCTAATTTTAGTCGAAAGGTTATCTCTTTTCGAACCGCAGGGCAGCTCGTATTGCGACTAAAATTCGCTTGTTATAAATTTTGCGACTGAACCTCGAGCTGTAGTTTACCCCGAAGTTAAAAATCGAAAACATCATTATAGTTCATCAGTACATCATTATCCTAAGAATCAATGATTAGGATTAATTAATAACACAGTATCTATACGAATGTGATAGCAGATTATCATCATTATTATTATTTATTATTATTATCGAAAAAACTTGAGAAGTCTTAAATTTAAATTTATCTGGCCGAAGCTTTGAGTTCAGAATCATTCCAATATGTTTTTTGTTTTCGAATTTCTCAGAACTGCATTACAGACCTTATTAAGCCGATGGCGTCGGCATTCTGTCACGAAGCTTGTCGATGGCTCAGTCGGATATCGCAGTATCTCGCGAGCGACTCTGAAATCGCTCTGTAGTTGTATGGCAAGTCTATGGCGCTACAGAGCGATTCGGAGTCGCTCGCGAGATACTGTAATATTCGACTGAGCCATCGTTTTGTACTCGCTTATGTACATACTTATCGAGCGTGTACGTGTGTGTGACTCACAGAATACGCTGTTGATTAGACACTCATACATGGAAATGCTATACACAGATATTATCAACACATTGATAAATTCCCGCAAGGCTGATGCATACGTCAACGCTCCATCCATATGGTCATACTTTGATCACATGAAACGTAGTGCGTCGGAGCTGATGATAAGTTCGAATGAATATACATACAAGCATAAAGTATTATTCTTATTATGGTTATTTTTCTTTAAATATTTTACTGAGAACTTCACTCCCTTGAATACAATGACGAATCATTCAATGTTTATCATTGGTCTCAATTTTTCTCAGGATTTAATATCCTTACAAAGAAGCCCCATGGACGGGATGCGCAGGAAATTACACCGACGTGTTTTAACACCAACACAACGCAGTATAGTATGTATACGTAACATCCTGTTCTATGTATAGATAGGGCATTCCAGACTCAACTCAACCAGCAGCGTGGGTCCGGTTTTTCTTAGAAAATACTATACGTAGTACTACGAGGAAGAAAGCGAATTTTTGTTAATTTCGAGGCCCTCAGTCCCACCTAACTTAGGCCGAAAAATATACGACTTTTATACATTAGAAACTTCCAAATTTATGTAATATCGGAAGGTACAGGTGAATGTTTGGTTCATTTTCCTTCCTGTTTGTTTATTTATTTTGCAAAAGAGATACTGTTGCCGATCTAAAGATATCAAATGTTAAAAATAAATTCAAATTTGTAATGTATACATACTATAAAGCAATAAAAATTCACGGAAATAGTTTCTTCTTCTGAAGAGAAAAAAAAACTTTCATTTACGAATGTAATACAATAAAGGAGGATAGAATTTATGGCATAATAGAAAATTCTATTATTTCGTTTTGCATTAAAAGAAAATACCTAAAGAGCGAAAGAGAGAGTGAGAGATTGGATTGAAGAATTTGGAAATAAACTAATACTGCCGTGATGAATGATAATGCCACGGGAGTGAAGTCTAACCTGGCAACGTCGCAGAATACCTAGTCACAGATCGAAAGCTGCTAGTAGCCGCGGTTCATTCTGTTTTCGGTTACGCCAGGATCGTGTGAATGTGAATGTAACCTACACTATAATAAACAGCCTGAAGCGAGCCAAGCGGCAAGTCCGCCTCTCCCTCGATTCTCGGCCAGGCCAGTTGGCTTGCTGTGTACGAACACTACGAACTGTGTGCCGCTTTAGGGGCCTCAGTATTCAAAGACTCAGAGACATACAGACCCAACATGGCAGCTCTCGAAACTTTGTGACTTTGTACTGTGTTTGTAAAGCGTGTATCTTAGTTATCGTGGAAAAATCTTCCACCGAGATATACATACATACACTCTATCATCGTTTATAAGCCTCAATATTTTCCGTGAGTTATTGTGCTAATCATTATACCGTTAATCCACGATCTTAATACTTTTATCTTAATTGCACACTGTCGTATTACCAAGCGAGACTCATACCTCATAAAATGTCCATTCTTTTCTGCGTTCACTCGTGCTGTGGCCTTGTTCAGTTGTTGCGGTGCTGACTTTACCCAACCCGAGAATCGACGCAGTACAGAACATACACACACACACATGGATGCATACGCGTTGGAATATTCCACAGGGACAAAAAAAACCCACTTAACATTGCTCTAAACTATTCTAATCTTTTATTCTAATCACGAACTTCCTTCTCTGTGGCCGCCTACCGCCTCGTTCGTTTGTTTATTCAAGAAATCTTATAGCAGGGCATTGAGAATTATGAATTTAATTATAATTATCCTGTAAGCAGCCTGAGCCGAGCTTATATGGATCCGATAAGATATCCAACACAACTGAAGTAGAATAATAAAATGTTGTTTATTTTTTTATATTCAGAAAATAAATCGTTATCGTTATCCATTTTCTTGTTATAAGCACTTTTTTTTTTCTTGTTTATTTCCCAATTCAATTGTCCTATTTGTCAATTTTTATTGATTTATTTATTTATTTTGTCGTAGTTTGTTTGCTTTCCATTTTTCGGTATGAAAAATAAAATTGCAACACCAAATTCGCACGCGCGTCTATTTATTTGTATCCGACAACAACAACAAAGCAAAAAAATTTCTCATTTGTTTTATTATTTTTTGTTTAAAGGTCTCAAAACCACGGCTTCGACGAAAAAAAAAACCAAGCAAAAAAAAAAACAAATATTGCAACGAGATATTAACTTGTTTAAAATTTGCTTAGCAACAAAAAAATTACAAATGACGACTGATCTATGGTCACCTTGCTACCAAGCGCATCAACAGAATTTACCGTCCTATAGAGAGTACAACCCGCGGCATCCGGCTCCGCGACATCATCAGCATCATGATGAAACAGACGACAGAAATCAATACCGTTTTGAAATAGCAAGAAAAAACAGCTTCGCGCATTGGCCTGTGAGCTTTATAGATCCAGCTAAATTAGCCGAAGCTGGATTCTATTACACGAATGAGGGCGACAAGGTCAGATGTTTCGAATGCAGAGTTGAAATTTGCAAATGGGTTGAGGGTGACGATCCTAAATTTGAGCACCAAAGATGGTCGGAAAGATGTAGATTCGTTCGTAAAATTCCTTGCGGTAATGTGCCTATTGGAGCTGATCCAGACGACATTCCACCTCCCGTACCAAGAGCAAGAGACGTATGCGGACCGTATGGAATAGATATAGTCAGACCTGAGATGATTAACGGATGCAGTTCGTCTTCTCCTAGTTTCCAAAATCTTAGTACCGCACAATTAGGAAGTTGGGGTATCGGTGTTCCTAAAGAACCACAACACCCGCAATTTGCTAGCAGAGATACTAGGCTCAGAACTTTTGAATTTTGGCCAAAATCAATGAAACAAACTAAGGAAGAATTAGCTGACGCTGGTTTCTTTTATACTGGCAAAGGAGATCAGACACTTTGTTATCACTGTGGGGGTGGTCTTAAAGATTGGGAACCGGTAGACAATCCTTGGGAACAACACGCGTTATGGTTTTCCAAATGTTATTACCTTCTTACCGTCAAAGGACAGGCATTCGTTGATCAGGTCAAGGGACTAACGAGACCGCAACCAACAACCGAGGTGATTATTTAATATTTGCTGAATCAATTGAATGAATTATTACTTGATAGAAATTCAGAAACTCGGAGATTTAGAAAATTTTAAAAACTTGAATTATTGCATTACAAATTTGGGTTCATCTTGTTTCATAAATTCGCTTGCATGGATTAATTTTTTCTATTTTTTTTTGTTACAGGAAACGAAAAACCTTGTACTACCAAACTACATAAAGAAAGTTGAACAGCCAATGGAAGTTGAGACAAGTACTAGTAGTGGAGCACCGTTAGTTGCGGAGAGACGTAAGAGTGTTGATAGCGCATACGGTAGTCAGGAAACCGAAGATAAACGTATCGACGATGGAACATTGTGCAAAATATGTTACACTGAAGAATTGGGCGTCGTTTTTTTGCCCTGCGGTCATATGGTAGCGTGCGTTAAATGCGCACCTAGTCTGACCACTTGCGCTGTGTGCCGAGAGCCGTTTAAAATGACTGTTAGAGCATTTATTTCATAGTTCATGAACGTGATATTTTTGAGAAAAGATTTTTCAGAAGACATGACTCTTCTGATCTCATCAGTCAGGAGGCACTGCTGATTATGGTTTGAAAATGTTTTCAAAATAATACAATTTTCAAATCATTTTCATATTGACATTTATTCATTTGTATATCGCCTCCTTGATAAGAAGAAGAAAGTCTCTGATAACTAAAATTTTATTTCTTTTCTTTTTTTTCGTAATTTTCGGACTTACGTATGAGGCATTCTCCGTCAAAACGTACGGAAATAATAATTCGAAGTTTTGATTTCATCGAAATTTTTATGGGTGATTACACCTAATGAGAGAAGCTTTCACGATTCTTTTACATTTTTTTCGTTCATCTGCTGAACAAAAAAAATCGTAAAAGCTCCTCTCATTAGGTGTAATCACCTATGTAAATTCCGATGAAATCAAAATTTTGAATTATTATTCCCGTACGTTCTGGAGGAGAATGCCCCGTATTTTGGTTAGTTTTTTTGTTTCGTTTCTTTTTGCCGTTTTGTTTTTAAACTTCGTGAAATTAATGTTAATCGGCGTAATAACCGAATATACCGTAATATATAAGATTCTTTCTCTCATTGTACATAGTCTCATATCAACATATTGGTTATAAAGTATTATTTTAAATAAAGAAATAGTATACAGGTGGCGTTGTACTAATTTCTTATATACTAGTTTTTTTTGTATGAGAACTCCTATGTGCCCCTGGCTGATGAGTTACGCTAAAATCTACAAATACTAACGCTGTAAACTAAACCGAGAAAACATATTCAGCCACGTGCCCACCGCTTTGCCTCGTCTTATGCTTTAAAAGTAATCTATCTATTATAATCCTTGTAATATAACCACAAATGTTTAGGAACCAACACTAATAGGAATTATAAACAAATTACGAATTAAATACAACAAACTATTAATATTTTTTAGCTATTTAGAAAAATATAATAATAATAAATAGTAAAGAATGAGAAGTAAGAAATAAAGATTATGCTCACATAGAAAGAGAAGCAAAGTTTGTGTTGATTTTTTTTGTTTTCTTGATTTTTTTTTTTTTAATCATTCCTTATTTCATGCACATAAGACAATGCTGTAAAATAAAACATTGGCTTCAACATCATTCACCAAGGACTTTGATTTTTAATTAAATAAGTGATGATTAGTGAGTTTAAATTCTTCTGATAAATAAATGATTTTTCTTTATACATATACTTTACCTGTATCTAACCAACCTGATATTTATTTAGGACCATATTATTTTTTAATTTTTATTTTTTGTAAAACTAGCAAATTTTCGCAATTCTGAACAATAAAATTATCATTTTTATTGTTTATTATCACTAAACTTACTTAACACAGTCTGGAACAGTATTATTCATTTGGTGTGTATGTAATGTACTAATCATGAAATTTTCGTCAAATAAGAAAAATTTAAATGAAATTCTCAGTTATTCTCAGCTCATTGTATCTAGTTACCCAAAACTACCGTTATATTTTATTTTTTTGTACAGATATGACAAATTTATTTCCTGTATGTTTAAAAAAAAAATAATTTATTTAAATCGGTATAATATATAAATTTAATAAATGATGAATTAGTTTAAAGAAAGGAAAAAAAGCTTGCGGTGCTTTATCGCGCATATCCGGATGATAATATTTTTCAGCGGAAACGGCAGATAGCATATCACGTGGTGAATGGAGAATGTTTCACTCTAAAGACCTTTGGCATTCCGATGACCATTTTTTTTTTTTTTTTCGTTATTTTTATTTGTTTTTTTGTTTTATTTTTTGTTTAGGACAGAAAAACTTATCTGACCAAACCAGTATGCAGCATCATAACTGGTTTGGTCGGCCCTTACAGGCTGCATTCCATTCCCACGAAGGGCGTAGGCTTCCCACAGAGAAATTTAACCCGTGATCTCATCGGGTACAAGGAATTCATTCACAGTAACAGAAAATTACATACATAGATATATATGTATGCATACATATAGCTTATTCTTGTACCCTAATTCGTTTTATTATGTACGTCATTAATATAATAATATACTAAACTCGCTTCATTCAATGTAATTTTAGTTTACTTATTTGTTTCGTTAATGTTAGTGTAATTGAATAATCGAAAATATAGATTTTTCAAACCTCTTGAGACTTCTTTCATAATCATAAATTGAATAAATTAAAGAGTAGGTGATTATCACGTGCTGTTAGTAACAAGAGTTCAAGGTCCCATCATAACAAATGATTCTGATTGCCGATACTTGTGACTAATTATAATAACTCAGTAAAGTAAACAGAGCAATTTGTTCAATAAGAAACAATTTAAGAGGCACAATATATTTTATTTTTTATGCATTTACGATGTTATTTTTGTTCTAATAAACGTGATACACTAAATATTTGTTCTTTTTGTTTATTTTACAAATCTTTTATGTTTATTTTTGTTATAAAAAAAATAAATAAGAAATAATATTTTACCAAACTTATACAACACAGAATCACATTTCTTTCCCTCAATTATCATACAGTAGTTTAAAAAAAAGCAGTATAATATCGTGACACTGAATGTTTAATCTTGAGCAGCTAGTCACGTACTTCATTATTGCTATTTGAATTAGTAAAAAGCACATAAATAATACACCGAGTATAATGCAAAGTAAAAAAAAGCAAGATAGTAGTTATACATACGTACTCATTATATGTCAATGGTTTCATGGAACTGATAACAATGCCTTTATATAAGGGTTGTTGTGCGATAGAACTTCTTCTTTGTACATTTGTATTTTGCTTTCTATTTCTGATTCTGATAACGATAAATCGAGCTCTTTACATCTAGCTGTAAAATTTTCGATCAGATCTTCTCCGTCCTGAAATAAAACAGAACAACTTTATCTTTATAAACTGTCAACCGGGATTTATAGATTGTATCTTATCACTTAGCAAGACTCATAGTGTCTGATTCCATTTCTTATATCAGTTATATTGGGCTTACTTTTATCATCTTCCTTTTCTTCTCTTGATCTTCGGACCCTTCGAAATTCACTTTCTGACAATCTTCTAATTGAGCAAGTTTCTTTTCAGCGACCTATAACAAGAACATCATTTTTAATAAGCGTTAATAATTATTTCTGGTTCCAATTTAAAATATTGTTTCTTGTATCAAAACATAGAAGTAAATGAAACTTTGAAAATATTATGTATCAACAAAAAGTTTATATGTATTTTAGGTCTGGCCATTACCTGAACAACGTCGTCTGGAAAATTTGCCATCTTAGCAACATGAATACCAAAACTTTGATCGCAAACTCCCGGCTTAACACGATAAAGTAAAGTGAGTTTATTGTCCCCGACAACTGCGGTTACGTGGAGATTTTTAACTGTTGATACTTCTTCGGCTAGTCTAGTTATCTCATGGAAATGAGTGGCAAAAAGACAGTAAGGCTTCAGTTCCCTCGCCAAATGACTGTAAAGATTTACGAGTGATTATACTGTGCATTCGAGATACAGGGTGGTTTTTCTTTCAAATCTGCATTAAAAAATAGGGGTTTCTGTTGAAAAATACCAGAATATGCTGTATATCTCCTTCAGATATTAGAAAGGCAAAAATCTGATGAGCCAACGTTCATAAATATACAGTAATCATAATTACGAAGTAAATGATAATGCAAGCTAAAGTTACCCACTCTGCTATAGACCAAGCTATTCCACAGCCTTCGTAAGTAGAAGTTCCTCTACCAAGTTCGTCTATTATAACAAGAGAGTTGCAAGTTGCGGTCTGAAAGTTGTAATCATTGCGTTAAAAAAAGGTTGGGGATTTTATACACAATGCTATTGAAATCCTATTTGAGATGCATCGATGTATCAATAAATAAATATTAATAGATATATAGATCAGGATTCTTGAGTATGTACCCTCAAAATAGCTGCTGTTTCGATCATTTCAGTCATAAAAGTAGAAAGTCCTTTGGTCTGTGAATCGTCAGCTCCAACTCTTGCCAAAATGCAATCCAGTATTGATATAGTTGCTTTTTCGCAAGGCACGAAGCACCCGATATGGGCTAGCAAAGCCACGACCCCTGTAGTTCTTATGTATGTACTTTTTCCGCCCATATTAGGCCCAGTAATAATGTGGAAAGTGCATTCGTCTGTAAATATAGAAAGAAAAAAAAATTATCATCGTTCTAGTTCGAAGTATATTAAATTATCTAGAATTGACTCAGTAACTAAACAAAGCCACGTAATCTCGGCGATGTCTTACCTCTTTTAAAGCTGACATCATTTGCTATGAAATCAACTCCTTCTTGAAGTTCTAGGCAGGGATGTCTTGCCTGGGTAAGAGTCAACTCACCAACATCACTTGTACACATTTTTGGACGAACGTAAGCCCTCGGAGCATTGGCCGATGCCAAAGCAAATGCAGTGAGTACGTCAAGGCGTGCTGATACAGAGCCAATGGAATGAACTGCTGCGGTATATCCAGCTATACATAAAAAAAAAAACTGATTAGTTTTTGATTTTTAATAAAAATATGAATGAAAATTAATTTCTTGTCTTAAATATTCTGTTCATCTCTACAAACCGGCAATATTTATAATTTCAGAAACGACAGATTTTTGCTGTTGAAAATACTGGTCTCTGACGCTTATAAAGTCCTCATTAAGAGACGTAAGCTTTTGATTTGTAAAGCGAACACCGCTTTTGTTTGAGTCTATAGTTGTGTAGCCTTTCTTATTCCTTATTGTCTTTTCTTCTTTCAAAGTTACTCGAAAATAGTAGCCAATTTGTTGATTAGATTCTAATTTGAGAATTTTTCCAGCATCTAGAGACAAGTCCTTGGAAACTTTGTTCATTTGGCCTTGTATCTCTTCTTCCAGTTCGTCCATTTTTAGTTTCAACTCTGGAAGAATAAAAGAAAAGTATTCTAAGTGCAGATTTGTCCTGTGTCGCTCTTGAATTTGACTGAGAATCTAAGTCGCACCTTGTAAATCGTTGTCAAATTCAGGTTTCACCATGTAATCACCCTTCTCTGCTGCATCCAAGTCGATAGTCTGCTCTACCATTTGCTGATATTTATCCATATCAGAAATAAGCTCTCTCAAATGATCTATTATCATCGCGTTCATCGCTGCGCAACATTTTGCGTTTGATAATTGCTCTATAAGTACTGGCAAATGAGAGACACAGAAATAAATTCTGAAAAGGAATTAATATTATTTCAAAACTTGTATTCTTCTTAGTTTTTATATTCTACACGTAATTTAATTAGTTCACAGTCTATTCTATAGAAAATAATTTTTCATATTATCATAAACAAGTAACTAATTGTAAGTTTCTCAAAACTAATTTTCAAATAAATCAGTTTCTCTCTCTCTCTCTCTTTCTCACCGGCAACAATCTTGTAGAGTGGCTTTTTTCTTAGCCAATTTTTTGGCAAGTTGTTGAAGGTCTGGTATACGTCTTAAATGATCCTCCATTAAAGTCGATCTCAGTTCATTATCTTTAACTAATGTTTCTACAATGTCGTGACGTTCTTTTATCAGAGCAAAATCTCTCAACGGTTGTCTTATCCATTGTGCTAATAATCTGTGCCCTTGAGGTGTCCTACAACGATCTAACAGATTTAAAACACTGTTGGGAGCGCCTGTGTTCGGTCCAGATGGGGCATCGGCTTTCGGTTCGATGCTGAGTGCTCGTACTGCTGCCGCATCTAATCTAACGTAACGAGACTGTTCTAATTGTTTTATTTGAAACTGATTAATGTTTCCTTCGTCGGACGTTAGCTGAAAATTAGGGAAGGGTTCAATTACTGAATAATTAAATGAAATAATAAGTTATAAAAGTTTCGTTAAGCAATAGAATCAATACACACTTCAAGATATTTGATTATCGCAGCTGTACCAGCCATCGCAACTTTCAAATTCATTTCCACAAGCGTCTGAGCATTTCTTTGCTGACCCTTTTTGAAGTGCAGAAGCGTGTTCATGTCTTGAACTATAGAGTCGGTTGAAAAATCGCTTTTCTTTTTCAGCGTAACCATTATGTTGCTTCTTTCCATCAACTACGATCATTGTAACATGTTTGATAATTTGAGATTGATTTTTTTTTTTTTCAGCAATGTAAAACGTGAATGTCAGTAATTCTATTACCTGTTTCAAAGTTTGAAACTCGTGACTTCCATCCCCTTGGATTAGTAAGCATTCTTTTGGACCGAAAGAAATCACGAGCGCTTCTAAATTTGAGAATAAATCATCGTCCGCAAATTCACAAACGGATATTAATCTTTCAACGGCGTCTACGCAGCTTACCCCAACTATCTGAAACGATTAATGAGAGGATTTATTCATTTGTATCAAGGCTTATTGGTTTCATATTCTGTAAAAAGTATAAAAATTAGCTTCAATGATATAATCACGTATAATTACAATTAGTTCTGACTATATGTTTCATTTATTCGATTGTAATTTTTCTGGTAAGAATTGTTTTGAAATTGAAAGTTCTTACTCTGTTTTTTGTCTCTCCGCCAAGTTTTACGGCAATTACCGAAGTTCCAACGGCAATGTCGTTATTGCTGAATAGGATATCCTCAAATTGAGTCAAGTTTCCTGGAGACCCTTTGAACTCTGCAATCCAATCCTGATTTTTTGCTGATCCCTGATTCACGAATACCTCGACTCTGTACTGTTTGATTAACAATAAATCTCGAATAAAAGATTCAAAGTTAGACTTGCTTAAAATTAATCCTTCCGTTCTGTATGGCTCTGAAAAATAAATTAGTCAGCGTGATCAAATGTGAAATGAGGAAAATCAACAGAAATAAATCTTCTGATCTATTTCACAATTCGAGGAAATCAGCATAAGGCATTTTTATCAGTTTCGATAAAATACTGCTGATTAATATTTAATACAAAATTTTTTTCTCACCAGCGCCGAGCATCTTGCAAACTGCTGTACTTTTAAAGATCTCCTTGGCAGCGAACAAAGCGTCGTTGCCATGCACCGTGTAATAATCTGTCCTGTTGAAAAATCGGATTGTACTTGATGGTTTCTGAAAGAAGATAAAAGAAAAATTCCAGAATCATATTTATTTGGATTAACATTTCTTTCATAAATTTAAAGCCTAGTTAAAAATTGTATGTATATAAAGTGTATTTATGTATATGATCTAGGCAGCATTTGCCCAGGAATTGTTTTGAGATTAAAAATTCACCTTGACAGCATTTGATAGTACATGAAACTCATTCGCAGATTTAAAATGTATAGGCTATTGAATATGGCGATAAGAAATTATGTACTGCTTTCTTGGAAAATAAACCTTGACACGTATCTGTAGGCTAGCATTTATCAGTGGGTCGCAGAGGTGATAGGTCAGATCGTCATAGTGTTTGGTTTGAAAAATAGATTCACGGAAATTTCAGCATCGATGTGCGCATGGCATATTACCACAAAATGCACAGAGTCAAATTTTTCAAAAACTATCAGTACGGGGAGTCCCCGCGGGGAATACTTTGATCATAACAGGATAAATAATATTATTTATTATAAAAATTGTAAAAGATTATCATGTCTAGTTTCGAATACTCAAGCGCAATATGTTAATGGTACTGTAAATCCATATAACACAATATCAGTACATTACTCATAATTAATGCATTAATTTTAATCCGTGGTATAATTTATGAGGATGCAATATACTCGAAGCGAGTTAATTGCGTTTTTTCAATATTTAACACAATGAGAAATTGAGACATAGGATATTATTGTATAAAAAAAAAGTAAATTAATTCAGTTAGAATATGAATATGATTATATGAGGTAATTTTATGCATCGTTTAGGATCTGTGGACTTTTGATAATAGTGATACATAACGGTTTGAGCAAATATTAATGGTAAACTGAAAGTTGATATAATAATAGGGATATTAAAGTGTAAAGTTAAATAAAAGTAAAGAAGATCAAGGTGAAGTGGTGTCGTTTCTCAGGAAGAACTGACACATCAATCCATATATAGATAGTATAGTGCATTAATAATCTGGTTGGTAATGTTCATGTGTTATTCCGTAAGCAGGGAATGCATGTACTAAGAATAAAGAATTTAAGTATCATGATTTATTTATAAAAATGAGCAATAGAATAAACGTTAAGTATAACTATATTTATATACTCGTTTTGTGATCATCGTAACATCTCGATGAATTTCAAAAATGCATCCTAGTACGTCTTGTCTCAAGGTCGAAATATGACTCAATAAACGGACCATGCTTTTCCCTTGAGTCAAATTAAAGAGGATGTTGGTCTGATGCTTGTGGTAATTATTATTCTCAGAATGCTTATAATTCTAAAAGACCTTGACAGTCAATGTAATCAAAAAAAAGTCGGTTAATGGGACTGTTCCTAATTTTGGGAAGTACACACACGATTGAACTTTCTGTGAATTTGTTAATGAGCGGTTCCCCTTGAATTAATATTCAAATTATTGAGAACTATTTCATAAACAACGTCATTTGATCACTACTAAGAAGATAACGCCAAGCAAACAGGGGGATAAAGGGAGATGTCTGACAAACGAAAATCTTATCGTCTATAATAACTACAGAACATCTTCTGAGAGTTCAAGTTTCAAAGAGGGGGGAATACGCATATAGGCAATCACCAGTGAGCAGTACAGCCAATAATCCGCTAATTGTTTGAGTGTTAACATCTATTGCGAATTAATAAAATAAGTGTCAAGAAGGAGGAACTTTAGGCTTTTTTAATAAGGTAATTAAATTGTAACAATACTTCTAATGCTACTGTCTTCAATTTGGTTTCTTATGTAAATTTTATTGTGATTTAAAATTTTTTATTGTACAATACTTCATTGAGTTCTATAATTATTTTCCATCAATAAATAATTTTTTTTTTGTATTTAATATCTTAAACATTTTATTATGGATGAATAAACTAAGCAGACGTCGCTTCTGTTTGAATTATGCAAATCTATTAAATCATTCACATGTGATTCATTCATATAATGCTGGAAAGCTGCACTACCGGTTTAACTTATTTTGTTTCATTGCATATTTTTGAATATTTGCATATTTTTGACTGTAGATATACATGTACCTAAAAACGAGTTGGAGATGGAAATTCCAATAAATAACTGTAGATATACAATTATAACAAGAAAAAAACTACTAAAATGTATGATACCGAAATTTATGAGACAGACTCAATCTATCCATCTTTGTGTTTCTTATAAAAATGCAAAGTGAACTTCTAATATACAATGATGAAGAATCATCAGTCATTATGTAATCGTTAATTATGACGATTCCTGAAATATCTAATCTACTGTCATTTTATTTCAAGAGTTCGTCGACGTTCCAATCATTTTCTGAATTATGATAAAATTATTATTGTTTCAGAGGTCAAAGTTCATAATCATGGCTCCCGCGGTGGTGGCAATTTTTTTAATCACTCTATTCGTGGAAGGATTATCAGCTCCAAGTTGGTGTGGAGATTGCCAAACATGGGAATCGCACAGTGGCTCTCAGACTCATAGAGGATTTGGGAGGCAAATAAATCCCGAAAATTTGTCTCAGAGGTCAGAAAACTTGGAAGATTTAACACAACAAGCCGAAACCGAGTTAAACAGATCTCCCAATCAATTACCTTTCGATAATACAAGGCCTGGAAATTGGACCGATGTTAATCATTACAGAACATCGGATGGCCATGGAAGAGTATACGAAGAACAAGGCCAGCGTGTAGATGGATCAAATCGAATAAGATTCTCTAGAAGAAATTTCACTTCCAGTTATAGCAGTGGAAGCTTAGGTTCCTTTGGAGAAACTAATCTGGGACATATATATCCCAACGTTAGACAAGATGAGAGCCAGTTATTGAACCGCGAATCTTTGGATCAGTCACAAAATTCGGCTTATGATCGATTCGCCACTGGACGAAATTTCCATACTACACAGGACTCTTTACACTCTACAGAAAGGGTGAACAGTCATAACGATGCATCCAGATATTATGAAAATCATGGCAATAGTGGTCGGATCAGTGGAATTACTTCTGGCCAATCATCGCAACAAGGAATCAATGTATTGGATCGAACAAGACCAGGAAATTGGAGCACGGTTAATACTTTTAGAACCAATGAGGGTAATGGCAGAGTTTACGAAGAACGAGGGCAGATTGTAACAGGGCCGAGGCGAGTTCATTTTTATGCAAGAAATTACACTTCAAGTTATGCCTCTGGCGGAGGTATTCCGACTCTTGGTTTGGAGGGCGACAATACAAGGAACATCGAGAGTACCGTGCAGCAGATGCAGAGACAATTTGATAGTTATGGAAGAGAGCTTCATCAAAGTACTGAAGGTTCAACAAATGGTGATTACACTCAGCATTATCCTGGAGATTATACATCACCTAGTCAAACGTCGAGACAAACAAACTATAGATATGTATCAAGACCCAGTAACTATGAATCGCAAAATCAGAATACTTTGGATTCAAATTCTCACCAAACGTACCAACACACAACTAACTTAGGAAATCGGCATGTGTCTCAGTCTAGCAGTAGTTCTTTTGGTGGATCTGGACAACTTAATGGAAGAAATCCAGATTCTGGATACTCAACGGGCAGTTATACCAGTGGTAGTGGATACAATCATCAGGGAACTTTGGAAATACCATCTTCAGGACACACTGGACACCAAATTCCATATTACAATCAATTTCAAACCACCTCTGACTCCTCCTCTGCTGCCTTTGTATCTCGTCCCGATACCGATCTAAGAACTATTCAATCTGGTAGCGATCTAGAAACACAGCGAACGCTTAATACACACAACAGCTTTGATCAAACTACTAATAATAATCGGATTTATAGGATACAGAATGGGCAACTAGTTACACAGGGTATTGATTTGGGACAAATAGCACAAGCTCCTGATTGTGCAGAAGGTACAAATGGATATAGCTCATACGAACAGTCCTCCCGTAGAATCTATAGAGGGGCTGCCGAGCCTCATGATCTTTCGCAACAAGTGCAAGATCTTACCCAGCAGACGGAGGATCTTACCCAGCAAACGGAAGATCTAACTCAGCAGACACAGGATCTTACACAACAAACAGAAGATCTTACACAGCAAAATCAAGATTTTGGACAACAATCTTCTTGGAGACCAGGTAAATTGGAGGTTGGCAGTCAGCAGGTTGAAGATCTCACCCAGCAAACAGAGGATCTTACCCAACAAACGGAAGATCTTACCCAGCAATCGCAGGATCTTACACAACAAACAGAAGATCTTACACAACAAAATCAAGATTTTGGACAGCAATCTTCTTGGAGGCCAGGTAAATTGGAAGTTGGTAGTCAGCAGATTGAAAATCTCCCACAACAAACCGAAGGTCTTACTCAGCAAACGGAAGATCTTACCCAGCAGACGGAGGATCTTACTCAACAAGCTGAAGATCTGACACAACAAAATCAAGATTTCGGACAGCAACCTTCTCGGCGACCAGGTAAATTGGAAGTTGGTAGTCAACAGGTTGAAGATCTCACCCAGCAAACAGAGGATCTTACCCAACAAACGGAAGATCTTACCCAGCAAACGGAAGATCTTACCCAGCAAACAGAAGATCTCACTCAGCAAACGGAGGATCTTACACAACAAACAGAAGATCTTACACAACAAAATCAAGATTTTGGACAGCAATCTTTTTGGAGGCCAGGAAAATTGGAAGTTGGTAGTCAGCAGATTGAAAATCTCCCACAACAAACCGAAGGTCTTACTCAGCAAACGGAAGATCTTACCCAGCAGACGGAGGATCTTACTCAACAAGCTGAAGATCTGACACAACAAAATCAAGATTTCGGACAGCAACCTTCTCGGCGACCAGGTAAATTGGAAGTTGGTAGTCAACAGGTTGAAGATCTCACCCAGCAAACAGAGGATCTTACCCAACAAACGGAAGATCTTACCCAGCAAACGGAAGATCTTACCCAGCAAACAGAAGATCTCACTCAGCAAACGGAGGATCTTACACAACAAACAGAAGATCTTACACAACAAAATCAAGATTTTGGACAGCAATCTTTTTGGAGGCCAGGAAAATTGGAAGTTGGTAGTCAGCAGATTGAAAATCTCCCACAACAAACCGAAGGTCTTACCCAGCAAACAGAAGATCTTACTCAGCAAACGGAGGATCTTACACAACAAACGGAAGATCTGACACAACAAAATCAAGATTTCGGACCGCAATCTTCTTGGAGACCAGGTAAATTGGAAGTTGGTAGTCAACAGGTTGAAGATCTCACCCAGCAAACAGAGCATCTTACCCAGCAAACGGAGGATGTTACACAACAAACGGAAGATCTGACACAACAAAATCAAGATTTCGGACCGCAATCTTTTTGGCGACCAGGTAAATTAGAAGTTGGTAGTCAGCAGGTTGAAGATCTCACCCAACAAACGGAAGATCTTACGCAACAAACGGAAGATCTTACGCAACAAACAGAAGACCTTACTCAACAAACAGAAGGCGAGACGCAACAAAATCTTATACCACCTCATTTCCAACCTTGGCACCATGAAAGATGGCAAGCTGCAGACCCAAATTATGTACCCCTACAAACAGTGTACGAAGGAGCAGTGAGACCTGAAAACTCAGATATCACCAGTCAACAACCGGAGGATCTAACTCAACAAACTGAAGATTTTGGGCAACAAACACAGGATCTTACTCAGCAAAGTGAAGATCTTGGTCAACAAACTGAAGATTTTGGTCAACAAACACAGGATCTTACTCAAAAAACTGAAGATCTTGGTCAACAAACTGAAGATTTTGGTCAACAAACACAGGATCTTACTCAACAAACTGAAGATCTTGGTCAACAAACTGAATATTTTGGTCAACAAACACAGGATCTTGGTCAACAAACTGAAGATCTTGGTCAGCAAACGCAAGGTATCATCCAAGAAACTGATGGCCAATCACAGCAAAATGAAAATTTTAATGGTTGGAGGGAACAGATAACAAGTGGCCCAGGATTTGGACAGGAGTCTCCTTGGAACTCTGACAATCTGGAAATTGGAGGTCAACAAACCGAAAATTTTTATCAAGAAAATCAATTTGGCAAACACCAAACAATCATCCATCCCGGACAACCGACAAGACCAGCACCAAAGCCTGCACCTAAACCAAAACGTCCAAGTCACGGGAATTTCCATCATACTCAAGAGATTAATATAGAGATTGAAGAACCAACTGTATCTAATGCAGATAGTCATACGGTGCAACATAATGATCAGCAAAATAGTGAAAAATGGGTATCAACGGGTGTTCCTCCCACTCCACAAAGAGGTGATCAAGGTATCAACGTAAACTCTAACGAACCTGAAGAAGCAGATATTAATATTGAATCAGATATACCCAAGATACCTGAACATCAAATTCAATATGTGTACCCGTACCCGGATTCATCCAGCCAACAAACTACAAGTGGAAATCAATTCAGAGAAACTCAACCTACTAAAACTAAGACAAGTCGCCGAAGAGGGAATAATGCTGTTCAATACCAAGGTCCACAAGGATGGCATTCTCGTGATTTGTCAATCAGTCAAGACCCAACAATCAGACTTGTTGATAGACGTATAAACTCAGGTGACTTAAACTTGCCGCAATCAGCAAATACCGGACAAGTTATACAAGACTTTCAACAACATTTGACTAATCCTAAAGAAATTGAACAACTTGAATCTGGGCAAACAGTTCAGAGAATTCAACCTCTTGGTGCGGCTATAGAATCAAGACAACGGAGCAGTGGTCAATCAGAAAAAATTGTCTTTCCCGAATCTTCAGAAGTCTCTTTTAGTCCTAGAATTTTAGAGGCATTTGGAGCGAATGGACCATACGGCGAACATGATTTGGATATATTTGATTCTGCCAAACAGTATCCTGACACTACAACAGTTTTAACACCGCCTGAAAATGGAAATGATTGGGATATTCGTGAGGTTGATCGGATAGTTACAACCACAACTGAGGCTCCAACTCCTTTACCATCAACAACAACAACTCCTCTGCCAACAACAACACCACCTCCGCCTCCAACTCCGGCTCCTGGATTTTGGAAAAAACTGGGTAACACGTTTAGTACTACCGTAGAAAAAGCCAAGGACAAGGCGAGAGACTGGTTCGGTTAATTACTGCGATATAGTTTCTTCATTAATTCATATTAATTGAATACTCATATAGTCATATTAAGTTACCAGGCAATTTGCCAAGATTATGTAAGACGTCTGATCAAAAGACCAAAGAAACACGCTATGGATGCTATGGATGTTTATAGAACTGATACATCTTTCTTAACTTTTAATCATTCCCAAAACATATTTTCAGCAGCTAATTAGTAAAAATAATATTTGATGCATAAATGTTTGTAATATCTCAACCAGTTAATCAAACAGAGTTTTAATATACATAGTTACTGTAATCTATTTCGTCTGCGATATCAACGCTGGTACCTATGTTGTAGAAAAAAATTTGATACTCTGTGAATTTTGTGTTTGTATATGTGCAAGTAAATAAATCTATTTATACAAGTGACAAACAGTACTACAGGGTGGTCCATTTTAATCAAACCAGGCTAATATTTTCGAAAGTAAGCAAGATACAGGGAAATATTTCAGACAAAAGTTATAGGATTATGAGGGGGACATTTGATAATGCTATGAGTCTTGAATTTTTTATAGGGTTCTATCGGGTTTTTATGAGGTAACTTTTGTGTCTTACATGGAAAGCTATATTTTTTAGTACAGATTCATAATCTTAACAAAGAAATACATTACTTTTGTAAGAAATTTTCTTGTGTCTAAAAGTTTAGAATTGACGAAAAAAAAGTGAAATAAATAAATAGAAAAATAAAAAAACAAATAATATATGAGGTTATAAAAATAAAATCGATTTACTTACTTCGGGAAGGTTTTTGAAAAACCTGACAAAACTTTGCTGGGTCGCATTATCTGAAAGATAAAATATTCTGGTACAATCATAAAGCCGACGATCATTAAATATTGAAATTCATTGGTTATGTTATTCGCACTACGAACCCATCACGAATTGTTGATTAGGTTGTACAGCCATTTTGTTGCTTGTTTTGCAGAAAAGTCGTTAACAAGCAACAAATGAATAACAATTAAACACTTTACTGAGTTTTTAGTTTACTTTATACGAAGCAAAAAACCTATTCGAGGTACACGATCTCTTCATCTGTCACAGAACTGCACAGCATGTCGCAATCCTAGGTATACTCTTTGGTTGCAATTATGTTGCAATCACGTTTGGGCGGGAAAACATTCGCGGGAGATGAAACACCTAACCTAAAATTTTTCTTTGTATTATTTCAACAAATATTTTTTACAAAATTTTTCAGCCCACTGAAAGAATAAATAAATAAAATAAAATAAAATATTTACCTCGTGATTCTGGACGTTGAATCGCGCTTTGAAAATGTTTTATTGATATTTTTAAACGCTATCTTGAGCGATTCTCCGTTTGGCGGGAAACTGCGATACATTCAAATAGAAAATGATTTTCAACTCGTCGCAGATTTGAAGCCCGGTTAAATAACTAAGTCACTGCTTTGGGTGTTTAATTATCTCAGCAAATAAATCAAATTTACTATTTTTTACGGAACTTTTCAACCCAATGAAAGAATAAATATATAAATTTAAAAAAATATATACTTCATGATTCGGGACGTTGAATCGCACTTTGAAAAAGTTTTCTTGATATTTTTAAATGCTATCTTGAGCGAGAATAAACTTGAAACCAGTTTTGAATAACTTTAATACAAAATGTTCGTTGTAAATGATAAATATTAATATTTTAGATAAAATTATTTTATTTTCTATACCTATTTCTATTTACAAGACATGTGATGTTGTGATTTGAAGTTAAAGAATAGCCGATGAATTAGGCGGCGAGTAATCCCAATGTTTGTAGACATATTTGCGCCGCCTCTGCTTTAGCTTGCTTTTTATTTGGGCTAGCAACGCTTGGTTTATATTCTATTCCGTTGACTTTCACCTGTATTAATATAAAATAATGTTTAAATAAATATTACCGTTGAAAAAGCGGTCAAGTTATTTGTTATCAATTAATTTATCAAGCCTTTTTTACCTTGAATAGAAAATTCTTCCTATGATCGGGTCCGCACTCGAAACACAATTCGTAAACCGGAGCCCCAAACTTCCTTTTCGAACAATATTCACCCAACAAAGAAACTGGATGTTTTCCTATAAACACAATAACTCTCTGCATACAAATATCCATTAATAAATGTAATATTTACTTCTTTTTCTGTTGAATTAACTACTCTTATATCCACCTTCGAGAGTCTTGATTGTCGGCATGACTGTCTTGGCTGTTTTGCCAACTCTTTTTCCAATATCCTGATCCGAGATAAGACCTCTTTTGTCTAGCTTCACTTCTAGTTGCAACGGCACCAAGGTGCCTTCTTTGTTTTTCCCTAAACCCTCCCCCGGTCGCCATCCCATTTTTTGTAGCAAAGCCATTCCCATTCCACCAGATACAGGTTGCGCAGTTAGTAATTGGTCCTAAGTAATGATTATAATTTGATTGTAAGTAGTGGAAAAACTCATTCAGGTTCTGATAATTAAAAATTTTTTTCATGTGAAGAGGAATTCCGATGTAAAGCAGGACTCGCTTTATTTCTGGGGAGGTGTTAGGCGATTAAAGATGATTTAAAAAGTACCTTAGTTAGTAACAGTAACAATTGATATTGATAACGCAGTTTTACTCTCAAATATCTAGTACAACTTTGGGAACAATTTTGTATAATCAGATCCCGAGTATATTCGACAGTGAATTTTTTTTGGAGCATAGAAAAATAATCTTGCATATTGATTGAACAATTTCAAGTTTTGTTTGTCAATGAATTTCTTTTGTGATAACAATACTTACCAAAAAAACAGATCAACGATCATCAGGCAGCCGTGGTTGTTTCTTCTTCAATGTAGCTAAGTGCCTGTAACAAACCCTCAGGTGGATATAGACTACTGCTAATCATTCTCAGCTCGTCATCCTTTTATTTCAAATAAAATTATGTCAATTGACAATTATATTTAGTATTTTAATTTTTTTTTTTTTTTTCTGAAATTCGAAGATGCGCAGCTGAAGATTAATTAGCAATAATCTCACAGGAACAAGTTGCCGTTATTATATGTATTATTCTCTCTTATTGTGAAATGTCATCAATAAAGTGAATCACAATTAGTTTTAACGAAACTAATGAGATTTTAAACCAAAAGTAATCAATAATTATTGGCAACGTCGCTCTTGTGTCCGTGCAGACACAGAGTCCACCTCTACGCGAGAAGTGGTCTGTGCCTGCAACACAGTCTCCGTTAAACCAAAAACATTTATTATAGATGGTCTGGACTGAGACTGTACCTGAAAACTTGCTATAGGCAATTTGAGTAACTTATAGCACTCGATACTATCAAACAGTGAGCCAAAATAGTAATATGACAAGTCGATAACATTTTACAGATCAAATAACTCGCAACTCTGAAGATATGATCAGGATAGTAATCAATAGGCGTTCAAACTTGATGATTATATTACAATTTTGGCTCACCAAGATAGCCAGTTTGTTTCTACAAACAAACATAAACTAATACGTTTACATATACACTTGAATTAATACTCGGCTGGAAATAAATTGTTTGGAAATATCGAAAGAATTTGATATTTTTGATCGAAAGATAAAGAGAATTTAGCTGAAAGTAGGAATGAATATAAAAATTGTATGATTGTATAGCGTTGTGTAGATGTAAACTGTGGAGCGATAATTTTCTCCCTTAAACAAAATCTTTGTTTATGATATATAACTTTTTCTTTTCTTTTTCTTTAATCGGAATCTATAACTTGAAAGAGAGCAATAAAAAGTCAAGAAAGAACCAAAGATAATGGATGATTTTACCTTGCGGGCCCAGGCCTGATAGCCTGCAGCTAATTCAGACGCTGAGAGCACTTTGACTCCAGTGCTACCAGTGAACTGACCCGGCATCTGTTTACTCTCAGCCCAAGTTTTCATCTGTAAAATAAATTTTTTGATTCATATATATTTTTTTATTTTTATTTTCTATATAGATTGAATAATAATATAATTTTACCCCGCTTTGAGCTCTGTACATTTCGGTCAACGCTTGTACGTCGTTTGGATTTTCCCTAAGTTTTCTCATAGCTGCTAATCTCTGAGATACTATACAACCTATGTCAACATTCTGAAAGATAAATTACGTCAAATGATTAATAAAATTCAATGTTTTCGGTATGTTATTTATATATTTATTCTCACCAACCTCTAATGAAGATGCTTGCGAAAATACAGGCGGTTGTGACATGGGTACAGGTACAGGCACAGGGACAGGCACAGGTGCCGGCACCGGTGCAGGCATTATGGCAAGAGGTTCGGACGGAGTTATGGATGGAATTATCACCTTCTTTGGTTCAGGCTTCTTTGGAGTAACTGGCACCCATTCATTTTCTACGGATAATAAATAGAAGAAATATTAGATAATTTCTATTGTAAAATTTATCAACGATATTAAGGAAGTACGAAAATACAAAGAATCATGAAAAATTATAGCTTCTGATTTCAATTAATTGATTATCCCACCAGTTTTTCTATGATGTTGTCCGCTAGAAACTGGAAATTGTAATCTCAATTGGGTGGACGATTCGGCTGTCTTTTCTTGGAATGTTTTTGTCGGTAGTTGCTTTGCATCCTAGAATAACAATGGGAATAATAATCAGTAAAGTGTGCTTGTGCGCTACGCTCTATCTCTATCCATTTGAATATCTTTTAATGAAAATTTAGAGTCATTAGCAAAGCAGTTTCTTTTAATTTCATATATTTTATACATACCCGTATATTCATAATTATAGAGTTTGGCCTATCCTTGACAAGAAATGGGTGGTGAAAGCCTTTTTCAGAATTGCTACCATCGTCGTCGGATGAAATACTGGACAGTTCTCCCAAGGCTTCAGATTTGGAAAGAGATTTGCAGAAATCTGAAGAAAAGAAAAAATCGAGATTAATCAAATGTTTTTCTACAGAGTTAATCGGATATCAAAAAACAAGAATTCAATTATTACCTGTAAGTTCATCAACACTCTTTCCTCCAGCTTGTATAGCTGCGATTGCTTTGTCTTGTTGAGCCAGTGGAAGCGTACCTTGCTGAATCATATTTATAGCATTTTTCCTTGCGATCTCAAGAAGTTTCTTCTTGTCGATTTCTATTCTTTCTCTGGAAATTTGATTCAGAAATAAATAAATTATGATTGTAGTTACAATATGCTGTGGCAAAAGAGGCTAAAAAATTTTTTCACATCAATTTAGAAACTAAAAATTGTGATATTTAGATAAAAATTAGTTTGAAAAACTTTTTAGAACTTTTGGAGCTAATTTTAGCTTCTGTTTTTCAGATTTCTATTTTTTCTCAGAAAATTTGATACGGTACATGAAGTTGAAATTTAGAACTAGAATTATTCGGTTAAAAACAGTCTTTCAAAGCATTCGCGACTTCTAAAACAAAGAATACTACCTAGAAATTTTCTAAGAAAATATTACTAACTTTCTTTCTCTACTCCTAGTTCTCCCACGATTATTTCGTCTATCTCTACTCCTGTCCCGACTTCTGCTTCTGTATCTATCCTTATCTCCATCTCTGCTAGCCCTTCGTTGCTGTTCTCTATTGTGTTCCCTTTCCCATCTGTCTTTGCTTTTCTCTCTATCTCTTCTCTCCCTACTTTTTTCTCTAGACTTTTCATTTCCGCTACTCCTGCTGCGTCGAGATCTGGAATGTGTTTTAGACTTCGATCTATTTCCATCGCGAGATCCACTTCTGCGATTATATCTATCTCCGTAATCTTTGTCGTTTAAATCTTTACGGATTTGTTCTTTGTGTGCTTTATCCTCTCTACGATCTTTCCCGTTTTTAAACTTCGACTTATTTATCTCTTCCAGCCTCTTTTTTTCTTTCTTTTTCAATATCATCCGCAGATCATCTCTAGGCACTTTTTCCAAATGTTGAAGTCTTAATATCGGACTAGGTGTCCTAAGATTGGATCTATTCGATTCTGGGCTCAGCGAAGGCGTCTCAAGTCTGTCATTGTGAGATGGACTTGGACTCAGAGTTGGTGTTCTGTTATTTCCACTGCTATCAGACAACTCCCCATCTTCCATACGCGCAGCCTTTTCTCTCGCCTTATTTTCAACTTCTTTTACAACTTCGCTGTACACTAAACTGTTTTTTAAATCCTTTATTTGGATTTTTCCTAGGGCCACTGGTTTTGTTGTTTCTAAAAACAAATAAACAAAATGAGCTGAAGGAAAATCATGTAAATAAAAGTTATACCCATATTTTTGTATTTTGTATTAAATAATTTCCAAAATTGCTAAATTTTATACAATTTTTGGTGTTATTAATTAAGAAAGTTAGTTATTTATTGAAAAATGCTGATATTTTTATAAAACCAGTTTCAGCGGTAAAAACACTTTCGATTAGTTACAATTTCAATGTTTTATACTTATAAATATACACAAAAGCGCAAAAATTCCTGGATTAAGGACAGTTTTTGATGTTATTACTAATCAGAGTCATTCTTCACGTTGCTATTTCTTGTAGGTCATCAAATGTTTTCATAACATAGTAAAAATGTAAAAAAAAAAACTATCTTTTAACTATCTCAATCCGAAAAATGAGCAATTCTGACTACTATATCAAGTTTTGGTGCAAAAATTAAAGTTTTCTTTTTGTAAAATGTCTCAATTCGTACAAAATTATTAATAACAAAACATGTAGACAGCAGCAAGAAGTCTAATCTTCATACCCACCGTGTAATCTTGGTATGATATCAGCCTCCAAGGTATTTTCAGCAATTTTATTAGCGATGAAAGGTAATTTAATATTAGGGGGTTCTGCGGTAAATATTTTTTCCTGTTCGATCAATGATTCATTAGGTTTCTCGCCCGGTTCTAGTTTGACGATCATATTTTCCTCGAAGCTAGAAACCACTTTTTCTGCATTGCTTCTATTAGCTATATCGAATTCATCGCCGATCTCTTTTTCGAGAATATTTGAATCCCTGTCTATATCCAATTTTTGTAGTTTTGACTTTTGCTCGTCCGATTCGGAAGATTTACTAGATGTAGATCCTCGCCTACGCTTAGACTTTTTTTTGTGCTTCTTTCGCTTCTTAGTGCCTATTTTTTCATTAATAAAGAAAAAAGAAAGGAAGAGTATAACAAAAAAAGTTTTCAATGTGAAACATTTTGTGCTCTAAGTAAACTGTGAAAATTCGGTTTTGGTATCTTACCATCTTCAGCTTCGCTCTCACTGTCAGATGAATTTTTCTTAGTTTTTTTCTTGTGTTTTTTCTCCTTGTGTTTGTGTTTCTTTTTACTTTTTTTACGTTTAATAAATTTCTCCGATTTTTCACTCTTTATTTTATATTCAGTTGATATTTCGTCACCAGTTTCAGGTGACACTATACCCTCGTCAGCATCAAACGTGCTGAAAAGTTCGGTTAGAATTTCATTCGATGATTTTTCTGGCAGTCCTGGCTCAGGTTTTATTTTAACAGCGTCTACACCCACCGTTGTTATCAAATTAGCAATGTCAAATAAATCTGCCATCGATTAACTTAGATTTATTTTTTATTTCAATTTTCAACTGACAAAAACACTTCTGTTTTTTTTCTTCTCTCATCGAAAACATCAGTTCTGAAATAAAATAAAAATAAAATATAGAAACATCAGTAATGCCAACTACACGATATCTCGTTTCATCGAAGAAAAAAACCCTACATTTAAAACGAGCACACAAAAAGGTTGATAAATTGTCATCAAAGAGCATTTTTACCATTTCAATTCTCAAATGGAATTTCAATCGATGTGCTTGTGTATTTTTTTCATCACTAAATGTAGATTTTGCCCTAAAAATTACCAAAATCGAATTGGACACGGTAAAAAAGTTTTATTAACTTGGTAAACGTAACTACAAATATTACTAGAAATGATATTTTACGGTGTATTGATAAAATTGGGCAAGGTTTTGACTCGGTTAATAGTATCCTTGAACTTGACTAGCGTATTTATTTTCTTAGGGAGTGTCTGGAATATTTTCACCATCGAGCTAACTGTCAAACCTAATATTTTATATAGAAAATAAAATAAATATAATTTGTTGATCATGGATCCGGCTGTATTCCCTGAGGAAATATGGATAAAAATCCTCCTATACTGTGACGTGCCTGACATAATTGCCTTCGGGAGCACCTGTAAATACCTCAGAAAAACATCGGACACCGATTACTTGTGGTGAGTGATTATAGGTTACGTTACGTTACCGAAAAAGAAAAAAAAAAGAAATGTTTTAAAGTAGAAAAAAAATTAGAAAAAATAATAAATTTAAATTAATTTACAGGAAAATCAAGTGGCTGCAGCTTATATCAAAAGTACAATTTAAATTCCCAGATATGAAATGCCTCCAATTATTAAGCGTTAGTTTTAAGGCGATGTGTTACCGCCTTCACATGGTGGTTACATTAGGAGAAAGTGCGCCATTTCCAAAATGTTGTCACTGCAGCGGTTATACTTGTCAAAGAAATTGCGTCGAAGGATCAAGTTCTAAGGTCGTTATTGAGATTGGTAATAAATACACGTGGGTAATAACTCCGCACTTTGGTTTAAGGCGGCATTTCTCAATGTTTGGTATACCAAAGTACAATACGACAAATGCTGAGGTCCAAATACAGGCTCAAAGTATAGCTAGTGGTAGTAGCAGGATAAAAACGGACGCAAAATCAATAGCCAAGAAGCTTAAACTCCTGAGGTTATCAGAATTGGCAACGGCAAAGATCCCGAGACCTAGCGGTCCTTTTTGCGTATTTTGTAATCCTGTTAAATTATATAGAGAGAAAAAACGACTCGCTTCGCACCCAAATGACGTACAAAAATACTCAAGTACAAATCCTATTTATCAAAAGTTATTAAACGGATATTGCACGGACACTGTTGAAGTTCTTGGCATACCTAATGTCGATGTTGTTAGTCCTGCCGAAGCTCTGCTTAGCGACGGTACTTTTCCTGTGCTCAAAACATTCGTCGATCATTTATTTCATCAAATGGGATTGACAGCTACATTAAGGAAACCAAACGCGGTACTTATGTTCTGCGAACCACTTGCTATGCATCCTTTGCTCCGGAAACAACTACTGCATTATTTATTTCAGGAGGTCAAAGTCGCTAGGTAAATCAACGTCATATTTATACAGTTTTTTTCAATACAGGGCGTATAAACACCTTCCATTTGTATCTATTTGGGTAAATTTACATAATTATTCAAATTATTCAATAAGAAATCATTCTCAAATGGCTTTAGTTTCCTAAAAACTTAATTTTCTACAGTATAATTCCATCTGAAAAAAATTTTACGAATTGATTTGGGAAATTTTAGCCCGAATGATTGAATCGTTTTCTCTTTAAACTTCTACCAAAGGTTGAAAAAACGTTTTTTTGGGAAAGTGCAACGAGTGAACAGCTGCATACCAATAATTATTCAAAATATAGAGCTCCCAGTCTTAAGATGATTAATAAATTTAATCCCAAGGTGTATATACCCCCTTAGAATAGTAAAAATCTCCAACAATAACTATAATAAAAACATAATAATTTCAGAGTTTGTTTAGTTCCAAAACCTTTGGCAGCTTGCGCGATGCTCGATGTAGAGACATGCGTAGTAGTAGATAGCGGAGCTCTGAGTACAACGGTGGCAGTAGTTATAGGTGGTAGAGTGATGCCTGATCGATGGCGTCTTTTGCCAGTTGGAGGATGGCATGTAGCTCATCATTTGAAACAAGCTATGCATTGGCAACCAAAAGAGTATCACCAGATTCCAATATCTTACTTAGACACTATGGCAGTAAAGGAGAGATGCAGATTGAGTTACAACATTGAAAATGAAGAGAGAAAGCGAGGTCCGACCAGGCGAGAACACATAAATCTACGAGTCGATAGCTACGCTGATTACAAACAGTTTTGGGTAAAAATAAACCGTTTTTTTTTTTGTTTTTTATCATTTCTTGGAAGGTTTAATTTTCAAATAGTTTAACAGACTTTTCTTCTATTTTGTATTTAAAGAATGAATAAATATATAAATGCATTGGTAGAACGAAGAAGCTATCGTTTTAGAGAGTATCGTTGGGACCTGAGTTGTACGTCGCACCTGAGATGATGTACGTTAGTCTTGGACTACCCCAAGTCATTAAGGAAGTTACAATGGGCCTTTCCGAGGAACTGACTCAGGATTGTTTATCGCACATTCTACTAACTGGAGGAAATACGGACTTGGCGGGATTTGAGCTTAGACTATCTAAAGATTTACGGGAATTGCTTCCCGAACACAGTCCTATATTGGAGGTCAGGAGTTGCCCCGGAACTCACAGTTGGAACGTTGCTATGGGCTCTACTTACGTACCCTTGGCTATACATCCCGGTAAGTTGATGTTGTAATGGTTTAAAATAGAGTTTGAAATGATTGCAGGATTCTTATTCTCATTGTTCTTGTTTTTTTTTTTCTTTTTTCCTTTAAATTATAGACAAAACGCCACCGGAATATGTGGAAGGAAACCCGTTCTGGCTATCGCGTGAAGAGTATGTTCTATTTGGTTGCGAATCTCTGGAACAGTAGTTAATTAATGAAAATGTTTTTTTCATAGATATCAATGACTAGTGAAATTTTAGTCATGAAAATACTAGTACCTTAGCAATTATTATGCAAATTAGTAAAACCAGTACATATTACATCGTAATATCAAGACGAGAAATGTTACCACTGTCAAGTATATATTCTATCTCATATTGTCTATGAAATCGAACGTATGAATTTTACAAGAAAAAAAAAAATTAGTCATGTTATATTAGATCTTATTTATTCATTATTGAATGCATGTATCGTAAATGGTTCGAATCCGCGATTTGTTGCCATGTAAGTAATCTCGCGAAATTTTTTTTTTTTTTTCAAATATTGAACGCGAAATTACTTTATTGACTACTAACTCTGTTGCATTATTATGCATTCTGTATCTAATAGAAATATTAATGCATGACAAAATTAAACAATTCATCTATTAAACTGAACTTTAGTTAATTAATGTTACTTTAGTTAATCAAAGCTGCTACAATTACAGTAAAATTTTTCTTCGTATCGGTTTTTAGCCAGACTTTCTATGTTCGATGTCAGCTAAAGTTTGAAATTGAACAGAGAATTAGAAGTATGAAATTTATCGATGAAAGTTGGGTTGCTCTGCTTCGCCTTCTTTTCTTTCTAGTAAATTGAATTCACTTATGTATATCCCTGGCAAGACTTGAATGTACCACTCTGAGGCAAGCTTCATGAAAGTTAACGTGAAATAACATAAGGTGTAATAAGTAATAATCTTTTGCTTTTCAGAATAGTAATGCGATATAAAGAATTTCATGTTAAAGATATTAATTGTATCATGATTATTTATTTATTTTTTTTTTGTTTGATATACGTTTTTAATCATCGCCGTGAGGATGTAGAAGTTTGAAAGAGTTTATTGAAATTTTTATTTGGCATTGCGAGATGAATGAGTTGGACTTTTACAATAGTATTTTAAATAACTCCATTTGTTATTTCGTAAATTTATATCTGATATATCTTGCCAAAAAGAGAAGAAAAAAGAAAATAAAAAAATAAACTCATGAGAACACAATAAGAAAAAAAGATAAATAAAACTAAAATTAAATACATATATATGTATAGAGATTTTTCTAGTCAGAATAAAACCTACCTAGATCAATAAGAGAGTATACTTCCAAAATATATATATATATATATATATATATATATATATATATATATATATATATATATATATATATATATATATATATATATATATATATATATATATATATATATATATATATATATATATATATATATATATATATATATATATATATATATATATATATATATATATATATATATATATATATATATTCACTAATAATAATATTAATAATAATAATTAGTAATGATAATTAATAAAAGAAAGAAAATATTAGAAATCATGAATCTCTCGTTTATACCTTAATAGGTTTTTACAAAGTAATAAGTAATTGTTATAATAATTTATACGTGATGTTTCATAATATTTATTATTATTATTAACTACTATAACTAACAAAAAAAAAAAAAAGAAATAAAAACAAGCTGCTTACGCGATATCATACAAAATAATTATTATATATAATTAATATTAGTTCAATCGGCGACAAGCTCAATGAACATATTTTGTTACATATTACCTATAGCAGATTTTTATCAGCTTACAAATAACTATTATTCCATCAATGAAACAAATATTTTCGATAAGATATTATATTATAAATATAATGATGATAGGTTTCGTTCAATTTTAATAGCACAATTGTTTAATTTTTTTAATTCTATTTCAATTCGTTTTTTAAACAGCGACCATAAACTTTTTTTTCTAAAGGAACTCGCAACGTTTCAATGATACATCTTTGCTTTGTTTATCAAACCGATATTTGGTTTTCTTCTATTTTTCGAATAAATATATATATAAAACTAATATTACAACTGTAAAATTGTTAAGATGAATTTACGCAATTTGCATTTAACATATAATTCAGTATCTATCTTATGAATATCTTCCTTTTTTGTTCATATCTCCACACTTGTTGTGATTTCCTTTAATTTGTATAACTATTCAATGTTAATGTGTTTTTTTGGCTACATTCAATTGTGTATTATTAATTAATGAATAATATTCTGCTACGCTGCTACTACTACCACTACTACTACTTCAATGAGCAAAAAGCATAACTCTGTTGTGAAAATAAAATCACTTGTATAGAGACAAGAAGATTAAAAATACATATTATGGCTCTGGCATTCCAGTGAATATAGCTGACGAAAAAAAAAAGAAATGTTATATTTAATAATTATCATTATTTTAATTTCAGTCTTTACCATACGTAATAGTTAAAACTATTTTTGCTTGGCACAGTTTTTGTGAATTAATATATATATATAAAATTAGCAAATTGAATATATATAAATGAATTTAATGAAAAATTACATCGACACAGCTGAGACAGTCTATTAGTATACTTAAGCGTTTGATAATTTGTATATGTAAATAACAAGAAAAATCATTTATTAAATAATTTATTTCACATTTTACACATCAAGAATTATGATTCTTATTTATAATATATAAAATAAAATACAATGGGATGTGCACACACATGCATACACACACACGCTCGCATACATACATGATATTACATATACCATGTGTACGTGTAATTTATTTAAACGCACACAGAATATGTATACATGCATAGAAAACAGATACACCTGTTCTTTTTTGTTTTGTTCAATTGATGTTCTATTATGTATTATACGACGCTGTATATTTTGTGAATAAATCTTCTTTTTAAAAATTCTTCTAAATCTATTTCTCCTCCCCGCTCTACACTCATTTTAGATCTTTCTCTCACAGTCCAAAGTCTCATGTTTAGTATTTTTTATTTATTTAGTCATTTTTTTTCATACTTTAAATGAAGTCCTTTTTTTTATTTTACTAATATAATTAGAATTATTCAAAAATTAGAGGCCTCAGTTGTTATGACTAAATCTGCAGAGATAAAAATACGTATATATTTAAAAAATAATAAAACGATTTTATGTTAGCAACGCAGTTTTGAAGAGAACAGACTATCGATCAAAAAGTCAGCGCTTTATTATGCTTTGGATAAATCTGGTAACCATTATTTAGATTATTCAAAATAGTATAATATAATCAAGTACCTATTTCAGATTCGAAAAAACTTAGTGGTAACAAAAAAGTTCGTTAGGAAAGTACAGTTTTTAGTTATAAGATCATATTATCTAAATAATATTAATTAAATAAATTATTACTAACAGTTAATCTTTCATTTTATATTTTTGTATTTTTCTTGCATTTTTTATTTTTTTTTGGTATTACGCAAAACTACAACGAAAATCCTAAACTTAAATCTTTGTTACATGTATCAATATATTTATAACAAGCCGTGTGATGCCCTGAATTATTCAAAGAAATGGGCAAAAAATAAAAGATAAATAATAACAGAAAATTGGCGGTGAGATTTTTTTACCCTGGAAGCAAAAGGAATTCATTCATTCTTCTTTTCTGTTACAATGGAACTCTGCGCATTTGGGTGGATTGAAATTTAAAAAACTAACTACTTTTATCTAAACTTAAATACAGGATTTGTATTTATATTATAGGATATATGGGTAGATAATAATCATTCCAAAGATTAGATCAAAGTCTGTTATCTGTTAGATTGAAGAATCGTATAAAAAGTATGAATTTATCTATGTCCTATTTATTATTACAAGTTATACGGGAAATTGTCTTTTACGGATCAACAAATAAATATGAAGACATAAAGAATCGTCTTCTTTTGGCATTAGAATATCCTGTTTAGGATGCATCGACTTCCATTAGTATATTCGCACTATCGTAAGTCGTATAAAGTGATGAATTAATAAAACAAATGTACTACATATGTTATTGAACTTTGTGATGTTTAAATTTATCCTATTTTCATAATATATAGGTATGTATATAAGTATATGTATAATCAATCAGAATATACATATACATATAAATTGTTCAGCAACATTTCTGATACAAATTATTTTTATCTTTCCTGTTTTTTTCTTTTTTTTCATCATTTTCTCATTTTGCTTATATTTTGTTTATTTTTATTTTTGTAAAATCTATTTTTTGTCTTATTCAATCATCTAAAAACTGTCAACAATTCAGACGTATCAAATATTCTTTCTTGTCGTTAAGACTGTACGAATCGTTAAAAATCTTGACTTTGACTAATCCTACTGCTATTTGTTATAAATTCTGAAATATTCATTGTAAAATACGTTACAATAAGAAATCAAAAAAGGAATAAAAAAAAGTAAATTGAAAACGTGGTTATTATTATTCTATTGGCAAAATTCTCTTCTAAATAATTAACGAAACTTAAAAAGATTATCTACATTTACGTTATCTATGGTATCTATTAATTAAATAAAGAAAATATTACAAGCCATTTTTTCTAAAAGATTTAGAAAGAAATATATATATTTTTCTTTTTTTTTCTTCAAAACTTATCAATCTATTTGATACTTCAATATATATTATACATAGTAGTATTTCCTCAAGTATATAGTATATACAAATTATATACAAAAACGTGATTATAATAAAATCTCGGCAACAATTCTTTTTTCTTTGTTTTTTTTTTTCATATCATTTTTCGATGCATTTCTTTTATAAATTGTTAGTCTTTTATCATAAGAATAATAATAATAATAATGAAGCAGTATTAACATGCGATCAATGATTTATGAAATTGATTGAGAATAAAAAAAAAAACTAAAAAAATAGAAATAAAAATGAAATTTCACGGTATTAAAACTCTTTCCAAAATCTTTTACTTAATCAAACCGAACAGAAGAAAAAAAAAAAAACAGCCCGCAAAACTTATTATAATAAATACATTTAGTTTTATTAGCAGCAAGAACTCCTGGCAGGCTCAGCTTCAATGAGATTAAAATCCAATCCCGGTCTAGCAAATCCAGTTTTAATCCCGTCCCATCCGTCCTCAAGTTTATACTCACCAGTTTGTATTCTGTTGTAAACTTCCTGAGTAACAGTTCTGAATGCTTCTTCAACGTTTACTCCGGTTTTAGCACTAGTCTCTATATGGTGAACCCCGTGTTGATCTGCAAACGCTCTTGCCTCTTCCTTAGACACTTCTCTTCTTCCTCCGTTGCTAGCTAAATCGACTTTGCATCCTACCAAAGCAAATACCGGACGATGTGGTTCGATGTGTCGACGCGCCTCCATCATCCATTGAGGTATATCCTCAAAACTGTCTCTGTTACATATGTCGTACATCAAAAGTGCTCCGACTGAATTTCTGTAGTAAGACTTTGTTATTGCCCTGAAAAAATTAAAGTTAGAATAAAAAAAAAAAACCCATTAATTTATTAATGGCTTCGCTTTTGAGAATCTCAATTCAAGCTACCTAAATCTTTCTTGCCCTGCCGTATCCCATAGTTGTAATTTAATCCTCGTACCATCTTTGACCTCGATCAACCGAGCGAAAAAATCTACTCCTACCGTTGGGTCCGACAGCTGTAAAAAAATTGAGTTGAAAAGAAAAAAAAAAAAATTTTATTGTACCTATTTTTCGATTTCTTTTTTGTTTTCGTTCTACTTTTAATATTTTATCGAATATATTCAAATTTTCGGAATTTTATCGGACACAGGAGAAAGAAATAATTGAGGGGTGGTAATCGAGTTAAGGTAAGATATAGATACAGATATAGATGTAAGAACAAAGAATAGAAAACTTGTTGGAAAAAAAGAAATATGTAATGATAATAAAGTAAAGAAAAGATGTGCGTGTGTGTGCAGTTTGGTTATAAGAGTGAATATAATATTGTATTTATTGTAATTTAAGTGACTTATGTATACATACATACATACATGTACTGCGTATACATAATTCTGTATTTTACTAACCTCCGCAAATTTACCATCGGTGAAATATTTAAGCAACGAACTTTTTCCTACTGTACTATCTCCGATGAGAATTAATCGGAATTGATAGTCGAAAATAGGTTCCACCATTTTGAGGTTGATTATTATTTGTTGATAAAATAACAGAAAAAAAAACAAAAACTTATAGATAAATAATCTTGGAATATTACGCGTTAGAATATTATGCGCATTGTATTATATTATTGGTTTATTTATTTTTACACTTTTGGATGCGTATTATCCTGGGCGTGATAAAATTTTCAGCAATTCTCAGCTGACCGTGACACATTAATTTGTAACTTCTTACTACCTAGCTTGCTCGTCACTTCGTATGTTTTACTTTTATCGTATTAATACACATGTAGTAGGTATGTAGTATGTATATTTATAGTCCAGTCTTTAAACTGCGCATGACGTTTGTACAAAGTATGTATTATACATATGTAAATCTCTCTCTCTCTCACCCTTGGACGCTGTGAATCATTTTCCTTCTCTCTTTGACTAGCAGACGAAATGTTATGATTTTTTATTTCTCATATAAATAAAATAAAACAAAAAGATGAAAAATAAAAAAATAAACCTCCGATTCAATTATTGATTATAACCCTTCATAGTTATTATTTTTACCATTTTCCAAACTTTTCAAACTTAATGTGTGGGCACAGTTATTAGAACGAGATTTAAATAATTACGTAAGCGTTTTAAGGTTAATTGAACAAAAATACATGTTATTATTTTATATTAATAATAAGTTTTTGATTCGATGAACTCAAGTGGGGTTAACTTTCACAGAAAAAACACGTTCGTCGCATCTGTGGCTGTCTTCCATTCAGACGTCAATTGACGAATGACAAATGTATCAAATATTTTATGAAATATCACGATGCGCATATGTTCTATTGTTGTGAGAAACCTTTCGCACAGAAAATTCTCCCCTCTTCCTTATTTTCCGCTGACCCATCCAAAGATCATACGTTTTCAAACACTGCGCGATACCTACAGCGCACAGCTCGTAATTTCAATTGAGAATTACAAATATGTTATAACCAAGATATACATAAATGGTAGCAAAGCATAAAATAAATAATAAATAAAATAAATATTACCAGATATTATTATATACCGAGAAATGATTGAGGAGGAATTAATACGAGAAATAGCCGAGCTGAGAAAATTATTACGCGAAAAGGAACATAACCTAAAAACATTAAGACAAGAAAAGCAGATTATTCAAAAATGCGGATTAAACAATGAGGAAATAGCTAGATACAGTAGACAGATTTTAATGCCTCAAATTGGCGTCAAAGGTAGGTAGCGAGAGAGAGAGATACAAGAAAATAGAATAACAATTAACGATCAGTAATTTCCTCAATGAGTTATATCTATTCATTTTCTGCAGGACAATTAAAGTTGAAAAATTCATCTGCGCTGATTGTTGGAGCCGGAGGTCTGGGATGCCCTGTAGCACTGTATTTAGCTGGTGCGGGTATTGGGGAAATTGGTATAATCGACTACGATGAAGTTGAATTGAGCAATCTTCATAGACAGTTATTGCATTCTGAGGAAAACATTGGTCTTTCCAAAGTAGAGTCAGCTGCTTTAGCTTTGACTCGGTAATGGCCATCGTGAATTGTTTATGAAAAGTTTTCAGTGCTGTTGTAATTTTAGGGTTTCTTTTTTGATGGATATTGTAATCACAAATGAGAAAATTTTCTCATTATTTCACATCAATAATAATTTATATTGGGCACTTGCATGATAATTTTATAGGTATAAAAACTAAGCTGTGTTAAGCTGGTTTCAGTAATTTCACAACAATACTTGTCTATATCACACATTTTGATGTTGAAATTAGACAATATTGAAGAATCTTTAGTCATTTTACATTCTACTTGATTCATATCGAACAATTTTCCACGATTTTACATAAAAACTGATCAATATCAAGCAATTTCTTATGGGTTTCATATCAAAACTACTCAATATTATTCATGATTTGATGTAAAAACTAGTCAATATTAAGCAATTTTCTATGATTTCATATCAAAACTAGGCAATGTTAAGCAATTTTTCATGATTTGATATCAAAACTAATCAGTATTGGGCAATTTCTTATGATTTTGTATCAAAACTAATCAATATTAAGCAATTTTTTATGATTTCATATCAAAACTAGACAATGTTGAGCAATTTTTCATGATTTGATATAAAAACTACTCAATATCAAGCAACTTTTTATGATTTCATATCAAAACTAGTCAATATTGAGTAATTTTTCATGATTTGATGTTGAAACTAATCAATATTAATCAATTTTTTCGGATCATTCACAAAAACTAATAAAAATGAATGCAATTTCGTACAATTTCAAATATTAATTATAATTTCCAGGTTAAATAACAACGTTAAAGTTACCCCATACAAGATTCAATTGGATAGCAGTAATGCTTTGGAAATAATAAAAAATTACGATGTTATTTTGGATGCTACCGACAACGTAGCTACTCGATATTTGTTGAACGATGCCTGTGTGTTGGCTGGAAAACCATTAGTTTCTGGTTCTGCTTTGAAATTTGAAGGGCAATTAACTGTTTACAACTATAATGGACCCTGCTACAGATGTCTCTTTCCGAAACCACCCCCTCCTGAAACTGTTACAAATTGCGGAGATGGAGGCGTGCTAGGCGCAGGTAATTATAAAGACTCTCGTTCTCTAAAAATTCACTGCTAGCAATTGAGCAGCGGGACTCTTGAGAATTCAAATTCTAGTAGTTTACTGTCCTCTGTAGAGAAATATCAACAAAAAGAAATTTTTCAATGCAGCTAAATCCAGTAATTACTCATTATTTTTCTACAATTATGATTTTTATCAGGTTTTTCTTGCCGAAGTTACGATTTTTTCATTTCGTTATACCAAACTTACTTCTACAATTATTTTTAAAAAAGTTTTGATGTTCGTTGTACCAAATTTTTTTCTAATAAGATACTAAAAATTTGTGCTTTTGTCTAGCTGTTGGAACAATAGGACTTCTGCAAGCTTTGGAAGCGTTGAAGATAATTTTGGGTATGCCCGGGGTATTGTCTGGTAGATTGCTGTTATTCGACGGAACAGAGACATTGTTTAGAAATGTAAAACTTCGACCTAAAAATCCGGGTTGTTCAATCTGTGGAAATAATCCAACGATTGATAAACTTATTGACTACGAACAGTTTTGTGGTGCCAAAGCAAACGACAAAAATCCAAATTTAAAGCTACTCAATGATTCAGAGAGAATTTCTGTGAAAGAATATTCTAAATTAATTAACGAGAAGAGAAGGCCTCAGGTATTAGTCGACGTTCGATCTAACGAGGAGTTTGAAATATGCAGATTGCATAATTCCGTTAATGTTCCGTTCACAAATATTTCTAAAAAAGACGGACTTGAGATTGTAGAAAAAGAAATTAGGAAAGTTGAAAACGGCGATGAAATTGTGGATGGTGAGAATTGATATTCTAGTCTTTCCAAAGAATTTGATTTTATATATTATGTACAATACACGTTACATTTCTTCTTTTATTCAAACATTTTTCTGTTTTACAGTCTTTGTGATATGCAGACGAGGAAACGATTCTCAAAAGGCAGTTAAACTGCTAAAAGAATCGATTGACTACTCAGCTGTTAATATAAGGGATGTAATTGGGGGTATTCATGCCTGGACTTATAACGTTGATCCAACATTTCCTATCTACTGATAAATGACACTATAATCTTCCAACTGGACTTCAAGATCGAATAGTCTTTACAATATTGAGGCATGAAAGCAGCTTTGACAGGTTTTTTTTTCGGTCTTTTTATATCGGTTTTACTTAACTTATGTACAAATATTACTATTATTCATTATTTTGTACATACATATCTATAACGTTCACTATACAGTTTGAAAATATATTATATCATGTTATTTTCTGAACTAAAAGTCTACTTCCAATAATAATTCTTTGGCAAATATTTTGATTACTATTTATAATAGACCTAAACGTATTACGGATTTCCGTCAGAAAGTAAACTGGTCTCTGGATGTTTGTAATGAGCGTCAGGTAGTGCTCTGAGCTTCTCAGCAGCTTGTTCAGGCGTTAGATCTCTCTGACTTTGAGCTAAAAGTTCGTAGCCAACCATGTGCTTCTTTATCGATGCAGAACGCAGTAAAGGTGGAAGATATATCCCGTGGAAAGTCCAATAGCGATAATCCTCGTTTAAATGAGCTCCAGTTGGAGCACCTGAGGAAAAATTAATGATGAAATGAAAAGATTATTTGAGGAGTCTTTCCGGTCTTTTATAAAAGTTTCTTTGTTTTTACATTTTTATTAATCGTATTTGCCAAAATACCCACCATGCCATCCCATAGAGTAAGGGAACGAACATTTAAACAAATTATCATATCTGGTACAAAGTCGCTTCATTATAACTGCCAATGATTCTTGTTGACTCTCCGTCAAATCCTGCATTCTGATTACTTGCTTTTTGGGCAAAACCATTGTTTCATAAGGCCACTGTGCCCAGTAAGGAACTAAGACCACCCAATCGGAGTTTTCGACTACGATACGTTCCTGCGAAGTGAATAATTAAGAATAAGTAACAGTTTTGTATGATTTAAAGAACATTTGGGTATGATAGTGATATGCAAATTAAGCACCCTTTTGACAAGCTCTTTTTCGACGTAATCAATCAATAGAGGCTTTTTATTACGAGAGTAATAATCGCAAAGATGTTTGTCCTTTCTTTTAGCTTCGAAAGGTAGGAACGAACTGCTCCAAATTTGGCAATGCGGATGAGCGTTACTACAGCCCATAATCGCCCCACGATTTTCAAATATTTGTATCCAAGTCCACTTCTTACTTAGTTCATGCATTTCGAGTATCCATCTGAAAGTTGGCCATAAGTTTATTATGTGACAGACCCCGTATCTGTCCCTACATAAGAACGGTTTCAGTTAAACTCCATGAAACTGGAGAATGTTGCATTCTGAACCATGCTGGTTAAAATCTCCATGGGCCAAAATCCTTAAAGTTAAGGCTTTCCATACTTGGTCCTTGGTTTTGAATTAGATCCGCTATTTTATAATGAAACAACTTTAAAGCAAGGGACTTACTGCTTTATCACTTCTTTTATATCGTTAACTTTCATTACAGCAATTGTAACGTTTGACTTTGGATGAAAACACATTACTTTACAGTTTCCCATCGCAGGACCCATCCTAAAAAGCTCATCCTCAGATTCTGGGGGGCTCGGAACAGACTCTAACAAGGCGGGAAAATCGTTATCGAAAGAAAACGTTTTATTGTAATGCGGATTCACCTAAAAGTGAATAAAGATTCAGAAAAAATTCTTCAGCACACCGAGTGTGTGTATCTAATGATTCTCAAACAGTATTAGGTATATCAAATTTCGAAATTTCAGTTGCTGACTATCGAAGAATCCACAACCGACTAGATATTCATTAATTTAGTTTTAAAATTCAGCAAATCAATAGTTTTCCCTCTTCACTAACTCCTGCATACTTTTCCATTCGATCTAATGTTCCCTGGACATAATGGATTCTTCGGATCATACTCGGGAATATCTTCATCTAGATTATCTTCGACTTGACCTCCCCAAGGTCGTTTCATTCTATGCGGAGATACCAGTATCCATTCACCTTTCAGAGGATTGTATCTGATGTGTTGATGTTCTATAAAAAGACGAATTCATTGTAAAACTTAGTATCGATTTAGAGAGGATAATAAAAGCCCTGGAATAAATTCTGCGATTGTCAAAAATTGAGTAGAAAAAATACATCGTCTTTATTTTCTATAATTTTCTTAGCTCAAATACTGATGAAAATTGTTCGTTAATTTACTATTTAAAATTACGGATATACCTGTGGGATCGAATTCAACTTTTGTCAAAGTATCACCGCTCGTTTGGCCAGAAACATGCGCTATGCTTTCATACGAGTCAGATTTTTTCTCCTTTCCTAAAATAATATCTGGTAAGAAAACTTCTGGCTTATAGTATAGTTGAAACTGAATAGAATGAATGTTCAAAGGGATTATTTATAAGATTATGTTACTTAACGATTTTACAAAATTACCTAAGAACCTTGAGATAATGAAAAAAGGAATGAGTTTATTCTATGTATAATGAAATATTTTTTTATTATTTTTTATTACCAATTTTGCAAGATTGTTCATCTTTGTTATTATCATCCTTGTCACACTTTTCAAAAGAAGACATTTCGACCTCTGCAGAAAATGAAAATGACCTTCTTTCTTGGTTTTGATCGATGTGAGAGATCGACTGATATACGACGTTGTTAACTGATCAATGTACTATCTCCACACATGTAGAGTTATATCATTTAGTGATATGTAAGATTCTTAAATTGATTGTAGATAACATGAATGTTATGTCAGACCTCGTTGATAACCCTATTGCAACTATTGACTGCAATCATTTTTAGAGCTATAGGATAGGATGAAATACGATAAGGAATATGCAGAAATAAATAATATAGGTTGTTGTAGTGCTTTACTAACGAATTAATCCAAAAAAAAATGGTAAGAAACTCCGAAAATTACGAAAATTGATGCGTTTCTATTAAATAATTTATTTATACTTCGAAGCTAATAAGCAAAATTGCTTTTTATTTACATGATAAAATCATTTACATTGGTTATCTTACTTTGACGTTTATGTATGTACATTGTATGTATGCTACGCATAATATACCTAGGTTTAATTTTTTATGCCGACTGGATTTTTCGGCGTATGAATTGATGGGTGTAAGAAATTGCAACAAAAAATTTCTATAATTTTTATCGAATTTTTTCCGCATTTGAATCTTTTAGAAAAATCTAGAAAAATTCTAAAAAAATTTTTAGAATAACTGTCACATGCATACAAAAATAATAAAATCATGTATGACTTTAAATGCATGCAACAACGTCGGCCGTTGAGCGACAAAGTAGGATGTGTGCAGTTGATTGGCGTTGGTTGGAAATGCATCCCCACCTCCTTTAGTTCAAACCAATGAATACGGCTTATCTACTTTACGTCGCGGAAGAGCTGACGTTGTCGCATGCATGAAATATAACCCCTAAGTTTTATAGTTTGAACGCAACCCTGAAGATTCCGCGTATGTTTCAGTCCAAAATTTTCTATAGGTATAATTTGCTCTCTATAGATTCGTATAAGCGCAGTCCGTCGTGCTCCAAAAAAATCATCAAGCGACAGGCCCGGACAGGCACAGGCAAAAAACGAACTATCAAAGATGTCGCGAGGTAGTAGCGCTGGTTTTGACAGGCATATTACGATATTTTCGCCCGAAGGTCGGCTGTATCAAGTAGGTAAGTAAACTGAAAATGGTTCATAAAAATATGGAAAATTTTGTGCTAAATCCACATCAAGAAACGCCCGAAATATTCGACACTTTTCATACCGTGTTTACGATCATGACTCGGCGTGATTGGCATTTCTTATATTACATTCATTGAAATTCTTTACTTATTTCCTGACCATTTCTCCCCCACAGAATATGCTTTCAAAGCTATTAATCAAGGAGGTTTGACTTCTGTGGCTCTTAAAGGCGTTGACACCGCAGTTTTCGCAACACAAAAAAAAGTGCCGGTAGGTTATGTTCTCTAAATCTAAATTATACACTTGATCCTTTCACGCAGAAACCCGTATTATTATCCGACAACTTAGCTGTTCACAATTTTCAGGTTTCGTTCTTCGTCAAAATTAAACAAAAATAAAAGAATAAAAAAAGAAACTTGTTACAAATATTTACTCGATTTTTAACTACCCTTTTTTTTATTTATTTTTTTTGTTTAAATAGAATAAGAAAAAAAAAGATTTTTATAACATTAAGAAAAAAAATGAAAGCTCACATATTTTCAATTGATTTACTAATCTTTCCCTTTGTTATTACAGGACAAGCTCCTCGATGCTTCTAGCGTAACTCACGTTTTCCAATTGACCGAAGATATTGGTTGCGTTATGACAGGGATGATAGGTGAATAAATTCTAAATGATATTCTAACACTCAAAGCCATACTCTAAACAAAAACGAAAAACAAAGTCAAACTTTAAAAAGTAATTGATTATCGAACCATTTTAGATAAAACTTATTTTCTTTCCAGCTGATAGCAAGTCTCAAGTACAACGAGCTCGGTACGAGGCAGCCCATTTCAAGTATAAACATGGCTACAGTATTCCGGTAGACACATTGTGTCGCCGAGTGGCTGATATAAGTCAGATTTATACTCAAAATGCTGAAATGAGGCCATTGGGATGTTCTATGATGTTGATAGCTTACGACCAAGAGAAAGGTCCTTGCGTTTACAAAACTGATCCAGCTGGTTATTTCTGTGGATACAGAGCTATTTCTGTTGGGGCTAAACAAACCGAGGCAAATTCTTACTTGGAAAAAAAATTGAAGAAGAAACAAAATTATGAACATGACGAAGCTATACAACTCGCCATTACTTGTTTGTCTACGGTTTTATCCGTGGATTTCAAACCGACTGAAATCGAAGTCGGAGTTGTTTCAAAGAGCAACCCTAAATTTTGGTAATTTTTTGATTCTCGTTTGAGGTGTTCTTTTATGGTCTGAGAATTAAGTTTTAATTGTGGTTGTTTTGTATTTTTTTTTTTAGCGTTCTTAACGAGCAAGAGATCGACAAGCATCTGACAGCAATTGCAGAAAAGGATTAAATAAATTCTGTAAAATTGATGATAATTAATCATTGAGTAAAGCTGATTATTCTTTCTCTTTCTTTTCTACAGTAAATAAAAAATCAAGATAATATTATGGATATTGTGCGTAAAATTTACAATGAAATAAAAAAAAACAAAAAAACACTAAATATTCTTCGTTTGTTTTCTTAAATTATAGTATTTATTATTTTATCGTAATTTTATGGTGATTCGTAGCTTGTAAAAAGTAATTACAAAAATTTTTTTTGTTTTATTTTACAATCGTACAAACTGAGGCAAATTTTATTATTTTCCCGACGCTGTTGCCAATGGATTTTTTAATACCAAAATAACCGAATCTCCTCGAAGAAACATCTTTGATATAAATCGATCTTTGTTCACTGGTTTTGCCTGGAAGAAAAAAAATTAATATTATTTATTTCAATCATTGAGAAAGAAAAGAAACTGTAATTGAACACAACCTATAATTTTATATGAATATAAAAAATTCAACATTTCTTTATAAAGTGGTACAAATATAATCAATAAAAGACTGATCATCACCTTTTTCTTTCCTTTTCCGGTACGTGGTAATTCGGTCCACATTTCTTTAACATTTTCAAGAACCATATTACAGTGTCTATCGAAAGCCTTTACTCTTCCAAGTAGTTTTTTGTTGTTTCTACAGTTTATTAATACTTGAGTATTGTTTTTAACTGACTGTGTTAATACAGACAATGGACCAGTGTTAAACTCCTCTTCTTCTCTCTTGGAAAGTTCCTCGGGAGTCATTTCTGACTTTGGCTTTGTTAGCGATGCCCTATAATTAATTCAAAATTTGAATCAACGAGTTGTAAAATTCTTAAATGTAAAAATAAAAAACACAAAAACAAAATAAAAGTCTAATAATAATTTCTTTCGAATGAATATTCGTATGATAGCATTTTTGGGTTTTTAGGTTAGTTCCGATCGCAGTTATTCAAAGAAAACTCCGCTTTTATACGTCGAAACGATTCAACAGTAATTTTATAATTATTCTTGATATTTACTTACATCTTGACCACGGACTTTGTTCACTAATATCGACTCAAAATCAAACTATTACTACAAAGTTATTGGAAATTGTATTAATAAAATTATTAGCGTCTGTCGTGCCGGATCGACCAATGTATACATGAAACAGTTAAGATTGTTCACTCAACAAGTAATCGCCTGAATATTATTTAGGGATGATTTGCAGAGCCGCCAACATTACTCTCTAAAAGTTTTGACAGAAAATTCCACTAGGGTGAATGTAACCTCCGTTTGACAACTTTTATCAAGTTAAAAAATAGGTTATGTTACATTATGTTATGTTGATTGTCGATTAATAACAAGAAGTTTAATCACTTGATTGTTTGTTGCAAATAAAAACAATGGAAGTTAAACCAAAGAGTGAACATTTGTTGGCTTTGAAAGGTAGGCTTAAATAACAACTACGTTAAAAATGATTATAAATAAAAAGAAAATTCACTACTCACCATGTTTATTGGTTACAATAAACTTTCTCAACTTGATTCGTTTCTTTCTTTCTTTCTTAAGACAACATTAATTATTTTATTCATTATTTTTAGTCATGAGACTTACGAGGCCGACTTTGTCTGCTCCAATTATCGTTTCTTGTGATTCAACAGACCTTCCTGGTAATACTTTAAATAATGAATTAAAAAATGATAACACCTCACTTCAAGGAATGGAGACTTTAGCCGTCGGTCAATTCATGATGTTGCCTCAAAGTTTTGGGTATTATTTAATCCCAATTAATATTTTTTCTGAGCATAAACCTTAACTGTAAATGATACATTAGCCATTATTCATATTTCAGTAACATTTACTTAGGAGAAATATTCTCGAGCTACTTATGCGTTCACAACGGTAGTTCTCAGCTGGTTAAAGACGTTATTGTTAAAGTGAGTCTTGGGCTTAATTATCCAGACCTTTTTTTTGCTTTTTGGGGGAGCAGTATATTTAAAATTTAAATAAATTACAGGCAGATCTTCAAACCAGTTCACAAAGAATACCTCTGTCTGGTCATAACGGTGAACCGAAAGAATTATCACCTGATAATACGGTAGACGAAGTTATTCATCATGAAGTTAAAGAGATAGGAACTCACATGTGAGGATGGTATAATTGATATAATAATTATTGTCTGTTGGAAATAATTATATGAATAATTATAACGTTTTTTAGACTCGTCTGCGAAGTTACTTACACTCCTACCGCTCCTGTAGCTGCTCCGTTATCATTTCGTAAATTTTTCAAGTTCCAAGTCGTCAAACCGCTGGATGTTAAGACTAAATTTTATAACGCGGAGGTAAACGGCTTTGGTTTTGTGAAATTTTTTAGAAAAAACAAACAAGAATCATTCGATGAAAGAAACTTTAGCATGAAAAACATTGCTCTCAATTTTAACATTGTTTCTTTGATAATTTTCATTACAGTCAGACGATGTTTACCTAGAAGCTCAAATACAGAATCAAACTGCAGGTCCTATTTGCTTGGAGAAGGTAGCCCTTGAATCGTCTCATTTGTTTAATGGTAAGAGGGTTTGAATAGGCTTTGATGTAACTGTAAAAGAATTTTGAGGAAATAATATTGCCTTTTCAGTTACTACATTGAACACAAATTTGCAAGGAGATTCTATATATGGACGTGTCAATCTGTTGGACTCCGGATCCAGTCGACAGTATTTATACTGCTTAACTCCCCAGCCAAGTCTTACAAAGGATCCAAAAATGATGCACAACGCAACTAATATTGGAAAACTTGATATTGTTTGGCGAAGTAATTTAGGGGAAAGAGGACGACTGCAGACTAGTCAGTTGCAGAGAATGGTTAGCTTGGATAAAAAGCTTTTGTAAATTGTCAAAGTGTAAAATATGTATGAAAAATGTTTTGTTCATTAATTTTGAAAACTCTTCAAGGCTCCTGATTTCGGGGATTTGAGAGTAACGATGAAGGAGATACCGGCCAAAGCTTATTTGGAAGAGCCTGTAAACTTCAAATGCCATATAGTGAATACTTCGTGAGTATAGATGGAAGATTTTTCGTTATTTATGAATCAGTGATACTGAGAACGATGTAGATTCGAATTTATAGTAAAATAGATTCGATTTTAGAAGATCAAACACAATATTGGTACGATTTTTTTATTTAAATTCTATTTACAGAGAAAGAAATATGGATATTATGTTGGGGCTTGAGTCTAACAATTCGTTAGCATGGTGCGGAGTCTCTGAGAGCGTTATAGGGACTTTGAAATCTGGAGCTTCGTGTGATATTCCGTTATGTTTGATACCGCTTGACACAGGGCTTGTAGTAAGTATACATATACCTAAGTAATATGTTGAATATTATAATTTTTAGTGAATTAAGATAAATGTTGATCTTGTGATGTTTTTTTTTAGATTGTTTCAGGCCTGAAACTTGTCGATACGTTTTTAAAACGCGTTTATGACTACGATGATCTAGCACAGATTTTTGTACATCAAATGGACTAGGCTAAAATAATTATGAATAAAAATTAATAACAACTGTATTTGTTGTTAATCAAATCCTATTGAAAATAACTATATTAATATTTATTGTATATAAGAATATCATAAATTATAATGAGCGGAATCCGTGTTTCGTAAAGTTGTATTTATTTTCTATTCCTTTGAAAAAATTCGTAAACTTGAAATTCGAAAAATAACGGTCCTAATATTTGTTGTACATTAGAATAAAATAGATTATAATGAACGCAATGGTTTTTCATAAAGTCGTGTTTATTTTCCATTTATTTGACAAGATTTGAAAATTTGAATTGTAATAAAATCGCAATTGCGTTCGATGAATCGAACATCTTCAGCGACCGGAATTTCGTAGCGAGTTATGTAAACGTCACGATCTCGATGTCTCGATAAATATCGATAAGCCTTTCCTTTTCCGGTGTGATTGTGTCACAGGTCTTCGGGTAATATTTTTCGTCTTTCATTCAGTAGATAATATACTCGTCCAACTGCTTGGAAAAACTCAAGTTCTGTTCCATTGGATTGGGTAAATTATTTCTCTTCTTTCAACGTAGATTAATAACACATTTTATTATCAAACTGATGAAAATTCGGCGATAATTTCATACGGATTTTCACCCAGCCCCCCCAATCTAATGGAAAACGAAATCCTTGTAGTTTAATATTACGCCTCAGGGCGGCGCTTTGCACCTCGTATGCATGATGACGTCACTAACACTTTACATAACTACCACATACATACATACATATTAGATACTACGCATTACAAATATCTTCATTACTAATTTTTATCCATTCATCAGATTGCTTCATTAATTAATTAATCAATCAAAAAATTAATCATGAAAATTTGTATAACGAGAGACAAACAGAGAATCCCTGGGCTCATTTATTCAAAATAAAATTATATAGTATGAATTGTCAAGGTATCATATGTAGTTTAATTCTTAACAAAGGGTAGAAATGGAAAATCGTTATTAATTCGTTAAATTCGATACATGATACTATTATTATATCTATATTATGTAATATAGTATATAATATCAAGTATAAAAGAGTCGTGAAAACCGGAAAAAAGTTAAATTAAAAATCGCCGAATATTCTGAGTATTCTAAATTTCATTTCGCGATCAAAATGGTAGTCGATGTAACTTTCTTTTTTCTTTTTCCTTTTTCATCATTATTCGATTCCCATGACCCAAATATTGTGACACCTTTGTCACGCGATCAATCAGTGAATCACGAATTTTCAAATCGTATAAAAATCGATCGATCAATAGTCCATTAAATTCCCCCTAATATTTGTTCGTCCGTATATGATCTGTAATTATTTGTCAAATATAAAATTCATCGCAAATTCGTTCGAATTATGTATGTATGTGTTGTAACATACATACATACATCATAAATACGTTCCATTTAAACGCAGTTAGAAATCGTGACGCAGTGGCGCTAGCCAATAGGGAGGGAGAGGGGGCGGTAGTAGCGCGCGCGTTGCATGACGGTACGTCGTTTCTTCCGTCGGGCGGGCAGGGGGAGGGGAATCGAGGAGGGCGAAGGCGAACAAGACGGGATCACAAAATGGCGGCCAAGCTCGGGCCCATGACCATATAGTACGGAAAAATTGAATATTTTTGGACAATGTCGCGTCATAAATAAAGAGTTTTATCTAATATTGTAAATAGTTTGTTGTTCGATAAATGAAAGGGTAAACATACGTGAAATAGTGATTAAATAACGGATAAATAAGGAGCTCGGTGCGACCTGTATACGGGAATGATGCAGGTGAGTGGACGGGTTCGAAAATAAAAGTTAAATTTCGAGCTTTAGCTACTTATTTTTTATCGATAATAGTTTGCTTTTGTTTACGGTATGAACATCGACTATTAGTTTATTATAACAATTTAACGAATATGGCCGCGGTGTTGTTTGGAATAAGGTAAAATACCCCCTTGACCACATGCGTTTTAGTCATCTTTCACCTAGATAAATATTATTTATTATTGTAAATTATTATTTACATGTTTATTCAAAGGGTTTATAAATCTAGGGCGGGGCCTTGTGCCCCCACAGAGCTCAGGGTATCGTCTCTATGTTAGCCGAATTTATGGAGAAAATACTTTACAAACCTTTCATCAACAGAATAACCTACAAGTTTGTTTACATTTACTAATCAGACGATTTTTCAATTGAAATATCATTGTTCAAACCATATTTTCACGTTAAATCATTCATCACTAATTTACACAGCCTATGGTAACAGTTATTCAAATATTCTTTATGGACCCATTTTTGCAAATTGTGATTAAAGTTTGAACAGCACGATGTTTCCACCATAACCTTCAAACACTTCGTTCGTACTACATAGCAGAGGGAAAAAAAAGTACAAAACAAAGCTTTTTATCGATGCTTTTCTTGTTTTGAATACCTTTAAAAATTCCCTAAAGAATTCCAACAAAAGATTTTAACCCAACAATTTACACATCATTTTTATTCCTTTTTAACACTTCATATCATCTTATTCGTCGCCTAAAATCTCAGTAACGTTGACAGTAACGATGTGTAATTATGGGTATCGATTTAGCTTTGTTTCATCTCTAAACACTGATCAATTATTTCATTATCCACGGGGTGATATTAGACGTTTATTTAAAATATAAAAAAATTCGTTCGAGCTAACGAACACACATATTTTTCTTCATTTTTCGTCTTTGTTTACATAAATTTTGTATTCATTATATACCAAAATGTTGGGCGAGGTACAATTTTGAAATAAAATGCAAAATAAAAAAAAAGTCACTGCGTCCCTTGCAAATTAATATTTCAAGGTGAATTTGGACTAAGAAAAAAAGGAAAAAAAAATAATATATGTGTTATTGTTAAGATTGCGAGAATATTTGTATTTTACTAATTCATATCGAGAGAGTTCTTTATTCCTATTTAACTTGTTTTGTCAAATAGATAATCTAGAAAAATGCTACAGTTCATCATTCATATCTGTGTTGAAAGAACACAATTGTATTTGGCTTGTGTAAAAAATGAAAAATCATATTTTATTTTATTTTCTTACGCAGAAAACTATTCTGAATAATAATCATATTTTTTCTGATTACTTAAATAAACTCAATTGTAATTATTATTTTTTTTTTTTGCTAAATGTATTTTTGTCATTCTTTTACTGTACTATCTCATATTTAAATAGTTTGATTTTGAAGTGAAAAACATTTTTTTTTTCATCATACGTATGCATTATTATTCATATCCCCTGGTTATAAACAGGATAACGAAACCAAAGTTACACAATATTTGCAAAGAATTTCATAAAATCTCTTTGCTGATTTTCAAATCTAAATTGATAGCTGATGAAGAATGATTTATTCTACAAGTAGACAATTATACAAATATCTATACATATATATGTATATTTACATTTTATGATAATGATGAACTATCAAAAGCAAGGAACAAAATATTTGCAATCTTGTTTTTTGCTTCGACGCGAAGCAATAAAATGGTCCATTTCTTTAATTCATCTTAATGCATTTGTGTTACACTTCGCTTTTCATGTGTCCCAAAGTTTTGAATATCTTAAGAATAATCATTAACATGAATTGAATGATTTGAGTGTGTAACTTTCAGAGAAAATATCATAGGAGAACATGATAATCTTAACTAATGCATAATCTAAGATTACCTACCTAATTAATAAAGAAAAAAAAATAGAAAAAGAAACTATAGAAGACTTTGATTATTGTATAAATGTGAAATATAGAACTGATTTGTATCAACAGTAAAAAAAAAAAAATGTTGATATGTAAATTTAATAAATAATTAAATAAACTCATTTATCCACATTTTACGAAAAATGTATATAAATCATTTTATCTCTTTCCTACCTTTTTTACGTAAGATAAGTTTAATATAGAAATAATAAAAAACTAGGAATCTTTTACCTTAACACATACAATTATGTATTCTTTGTCTTATTCCAAAGGCAAGAAGCATACATAGATATGATTTTCAGTACTAGACTAGATCAACGAATATAAGGCAAAAAAACAGAACTGATACTACATTACCTTAGAATAAGAAACTTTTCTTCAAAGTAAATAAGTTTTTATTGTAGAAAATAGAAAGAGATTCATCTTCGTTCAGTTGTGATCAAGATTCCAAATGCCATACAGCAACGAGGAAAATGATGAATGAATATCATTTCCCTTGATCTTACATAGCGTAAACAAAATGGTCGCTGGGACACACAAGATGGCTGCACATTTTACTTCCAAGAATGAACAAATCTGAGTTCTTAGCGAACGATGGGTGGACAGAGAAACGAAAATATCTTAAAAGTTAAACCATTCTTAAAATAAAGTTTTAACGGATAGTCATACTTATTATTGTTATTATTATATAAGAGACGTTGATATGAAAGAATCTGAATATTTTAGATTGAGGTATCCAAACAACACCGTTGGCGTTCTATGATATACATATGTTTATTAAGAAGAATTTCTGATTGTTAGATATTTTTATATTTAATTACAGAAAAATTTAGATTCTGAATCTGGTAAGGAATCTGGTTCAGATTCAGACAATGAGAGTAAAAGCGATAGTTCATCGTCAGGAAGCAACTCTGGATCTGGTTCTGGATCGGACAGGTGTGTATTTAGTATTGAATAATTTCAGTACCCCCAAGACCAAAAGATCGGCTGATATTCTATAAGTATAATCCAGAACATCATCAAATTGCTTATCATACAATTCTGAAATTCCATTTTTATAAGTATTCAAATAATTGCTGAACCTGAGTTTATACAACGGTCTTGTGGTTCTTGGTTCCCAATTTCACCATTATCAGGATTTAAACCTTGTCAGCTTTCTTGATTAAAATCACTCAAGCTACTGACGCACTACAGCAGCTAAAGCTTTGCGATAGCACTAACTTTGCCTTGTTGAATTTTTCATTATATTTATTTCTAACTAATGTTCTGTGGTTTATTTATTGAAGGCTAGTTTAAGTTTTTACCTTTCTACAAGAACGCAAAATATTATTCGATCCATCAGCTCTCTTAATAAATAACTACGCGGATAGTTATATAAGATTTGATCATAAAATAAACTGAGATGTTTCAGTACCTTGAATTAGTATTTAAAAGATAAAATATTCTCATACATCTGGCTCTCTAGAGGGCTAATTTAGTCACGTTATTTTAGTCTAGTATTTACTCGTCGTGTTATATTTGTTTGATCGACCATTCACAACATTGTTAGATCTCTTAATATCCACCAAATTAATCCTAACGGTTAAACAAATTAGAAATCTTTGTTACCACTAATTGATATTCGATAATTTTTAGATCCTCACAGATCTTTCTCATATATTTACTTGGATAATACTCTAAGATATTTGATTACGGAAATTTGGTAACTAGTCCCTATACTTTCAAGATACGAATCCTTTTTCAAATCAAAGAAAAATAAGATTAGTGTAAAAAAAAAATGAATTGCTCGACTGCGAACGCAGTGACTCTAGCTCGTCAAGCGGTTCCGGTTCAGCATCAGGTTCAGACTCTGAAAAATCTGATAAATCATCAAAGTTGGACGCACCTGCACAAAGCGATAGCTTTCAGAGCAAAACCTCTTTACACAGCACAGAGACTAAAGTTAGACATAAGAGCGACTCTAGTCGTGAATGGGATGAAAATCCTGATGTTTATGGAATCAGAAGATCAGGGAGATCCCGCAAGGAACCGGAGAGACTCAGTACTCAACGTGAAAGCGATGGAGAGGGTCGACGAAAAGTTCCAAAAAAAAGGTAAGACAGATTAAAATCCCTGAAGAGATTTTCACGAACAAAACAAAAATAAAATTTCAAATAAGTGGGCAAGTCTTTGATTATTTGAAATCTGGTCTCGGACAAGTTGATAACTTTTTTTATATAAATTGAATTTTGAATTGATCCCGTGTTACACATTAAACGTTGTGTAAACGTAATTAACATACAGTTACAGATGTAAATTTCTGAGTGTGATTTCCGCTAAGCTTTCAGCCTGAGTTGTTACGTTGCATATAACATCTTAATCCGTAATCCCATAGGTAAAGACAAACTTTTATTTATTATTCAATAACTTAACGTGGGGGATACTTTCAGTACACAAAATTCATGGAACTCTGAAAGTTCCGAGTCTGAATCGGATGAAACTGCTAAGCGGAGACCTCCACCAAGTAAATCGATAAATAGACGCGCTGCACAAAAGGTGAAAGAAAACACACGCTCTCGTCATAAACGAATATCAGAATCTTCTGATAATTCATCTTTCGATAGCGATGATAATCGTAGGTCAGTAGATTCTTATTCCACTTCTTTTAATATTCTTCACAAAAACCTCGTAATGTTATTTCGTCATCTATAATACGTGCGGAATAATTATTATTCAGGCAAGTAACTAGGCGATCAGGAACTGCGGTCAGTTACAAAGAGCAAAGCGAAGAGGGCACCGATAGTGAGGATATTGTCGAGGTCGATGAAGCAACGGCGACTCCATTGGAACCTGATAATGCAGAAACCATCGAACGCATTCTCGCGCAACGAAGAGGAAAAAAAGGAGGTTAGTTTGAGCAGAAAATTTGCGTATCAATTTTATCATCTGTTTGACTTTGTTCATAATTTAACTCTTTACGTTTACAGTCACTGGAAATGTGACGACTGTTTATGCAGTTGAGGAAAATGGTGATCCAAATCCTAAAGACTTGGCGGATGAAGAAGCGGAGACACAGTTTTTGATAAAATGGAAAGGCTGGTCACATATACATAACACATGGGAGTCTGAGGATTCTTTAAAGGCACAAAAGGTAGGTACCCAGCAAGCTTTGCGCAGATCCTTATGTACCAATATTATTGTTTCGGGTTTATATTCATCAGGATTGTCATATTATTTTATTGATCAGGTAAAGGGGATCAAGAAGTTAGAAAATTTTGTAAAACGAGAACGAGAAATTAAACAATGGAGAGATTACGCCGGTCCTGAAGATATAGACTACTTTGAATGCCAGCTAGAACTTCAACAGGATTTACTAAAAAGCTATAACTTTGTAGAAAGAATAATTGGTAAAGAATATCTTTCAAACTTTGGGGCAATTGCACCTTCCAGACTTTCTACTTTCAATTGCAAATAAGACCTTCATCCATATTGTCCCTTTTTTCAGCCGAGTATAACAAACCAGATTCTGACCACCCTGATTACTACTGCAAATGGGAAAGTTTACCGTACGCCGACGCAACGTGGGAGGACGGAGCCCTTATAGTAAAAAAATGGCCAGAAAAAATTAAGGAATTTCGAGACAGGGAGGATTCTAAACGAACACCTAGTAAACACTGTAAAGTTCTCAAATACAGGCCCAAATTTCATCAGGTCAAAGGTCAGCCTGAATACATGGGGCGAGGCAAGGAACTAGTCTTAAGAGACTACCAAATGGATGGATTAAACTGGCTGATTCATTCTTGGTGTAAAGAGAACAGGTAACAGAAGCTTATTACTGTTATCAGTAATTACTTATTCGACAAAATTATCCTTGTGATAATTTAAACGCAATCATACTTATGTTTTATATCCTATTTTCATGTTTCCAGTGTCATTTTGGCAGACGAGATGGGCCTGGGTAAAACTATACAAACTATATGCTTTCTTTATTACCTATTTCATACGCAGCAGCTATATGGACCATTTTTATTAGTCGTTCCTTTGTCAACGATGACTTCTTGGCAAAGAGAAATGGCCCAGTGGGCACCAGATATGAATTTTGTTACTTATCTTGGGGATGTGACGTCTAGAAATGTTGTATGTATTTTAATCTGTTAAGAATTTTTGATAGGATAAAAACGAATACATTTTTTCTCTGTTATCTTATTTATAATCTCTGAATTTCCAACGTTTTGTTTTTTTACAGATCAGAGAGTTTGAGTGGTGTTACAGTACAAAGAGATTAAAATTCAACGCAATATTAACCACATACGAAATAGTTTTGAAGGATAAAATATTTTTGGGAGCTTTGAACTGGGCTGCGCTTCTGGTTGACGAGGCGCATCGTCTTAAAAATGATGATTCACTTTTGTACAAAGCTTTGACGGAGTTTCATACCAATCATAGATTACTTATTACCGGTACTCCGCTGCAAAATAGTCTCAAAGAATTGTGGGCGCTGTTGCATTTTATAATGCCTAACAAGTGAGCGAATGTCCATTAATTTGCTGACTAATTATAATCTTTTTTCCATGTTTTGTATCACTTTTAATCAATTTGTCTTGAAACAGATTCACTACTTGGGAAGAATTTGAAAAAGAGCACGACAACGCAGCCCAAAAGGGATACTCAAAGCTACACAAACAGTTAGAACCATTCATATTACGCAGAGTTAAAAAAGAAGTTGAAAAATCATTACCTGCCAAAGTAGAACAGATATTACGCGTGGAAATGACCTCTCTTCAAAAACAGTATTACAAATGGATACTTACAAAGAATTATAACGCTCTTAGGAAAGGTGTTAAGGGATCTACGACAACATTTTTAAACATTGTTATAGAGTTGAAAAAGTGTTGTAACCATGCATTCCTGACTAAACCTACAGACGGCGAGAGAAGAGAAAGCAACGAGGATTATTTACAACAGATTATTCGCGGGTCGGGTAAATTAGTCCTTTTAGACAAGCTTTTGGTTCGACTAAGGGAAACCGGACATAGAGTTTTGATATTTAGTCAAATGGTCAGGATGCTTGATATCTTGGGCGAGTACTTGCAAAAGAGACATTTTCCATTCCAAAGATTGGATGGAAGCATAAAAGGTGAACTGAGAAAACAGGCACTCGATCATTTCAACGCAGACGGATCCCCAGACTTTTGCTTTTTACTATCAACAAGAGCTGGTGGTCTAGGAATAAATTTAGCAACAGCCGACACAGTAATTATATTCGATTCTGACTGGAATCCACAAAATGATTTGCAAGCTCAGGCCAGAGCGCATCGTATAGGTCAGAAGAATCAGGTAATTAATTTAAACAATGTATCAACAACTCGGGAAATTCTTACAGTCATAAATTAGCGTTTCTTAAGTTGAAAAAAAAAAAAAAACACGTATACATATTGTACCAATTCCACATTACTAGGTGAACATCTATAGATTGGTGACGAAGAATTCCGTAGAAGAAGAAATTGTCGAACGTGCGAAACAGAAAATGGTTCTTGACCATTTAGTTATACAAAGAATGGACACAACAGGGAGAACGGTCTTAGACAAAAAGGGTCCTAATACAAACAACAATCCTTTTAACAAGGAGGATTTAAACGCTATTTTAAAATTCGGTGCCGAAGAATTGTTCAAAGACGAAGAAGACGGAGACGAAGAACCTACCGTTAGTTAATAAAGAATAAGAATTGTCTACTTGATTAGTTACCATTGATAAATAACTTCCTGGTTTCTATTCACAGTGTGATATCGACGAAATTCTAAGGCGTGCAGAAACTAGAGATGAAGCACCAGCCACGGTCGGAGATGAACTATTGTCTGCTTTTAAGGTAGCTAGCTTTGCAGCGTTTGAAGAGGAATCTGAGCCAGTAGCACAGCCGAACGAAATTGACGATGAGAGTAAGGATTGGGTGAGTTTATTCTTTCGTTTTTTTTTTTATAATTTAACAAATTTTTCACACCCTTTTCATGCACCATGATCGAGATTATACCTTGAAATGTTCTTTCTAGGCTGAGATTATACCCGAAAACTTTAGAATAAAACTCGAGGAGGCAGAGAAGTCGAAAGAAATGGAGGATTTGTACCTTCCGCCTAGGAGTCGAAAGACTCTTCAGCAGATCAATCAGTCTGGTGAAGGTACGTCGATTATTAAATAAATTGGAACGAAAATTGTCTACAAATTCTCTCTCCTGTGATTATAATTGCTGCTAACACAGTATCGAGTTTGTATTTAAAAAAACACTTTTTTTTTCTCATAATTACTGAAAGATTCTAAAATCTAAAAACAAGTTACCATTATTTATACAAATATTACAGAAGGTAGGGGAAGAAAACGCAGGAAGGCTTCGGGCGACGAGAGCGAAGAGGCTGAAGATTCGGGAAGCGAAGCTGACGGCAGCGAAGATGGAAGACCTAAGAAAAGAGGCAGACCCAGAGTTACTCCTAGAGAAAATATGAAGAGTTTTACTGACGTCGAGGTAAACTGATCTGATTTATTAATTATTTAATTAGCTATTGATGAAACAAAATCACTCGTACTGTTTATTTTATTCGTGATTAATTTAAACATCAGATAATTTATTCAATCTTTTAATACAGTATTTGCAGCATCAATCTTTCATATCAATTTTCAGATTCGAAGGTTTGTCAAAAGCTACAAAAAGTTTGGGGCTCCGTTGAAACGACTAGACGACATTGCGGCTGACGCTGAATTGCAGGAAAAACCTATGTCCGAATTGCATTATTTGGGCGAGCAGTTGAGGATCAGATGCGAGGCTTGTCTAGCAGAGTTTGAAACTACTGCTAAAGAAAACAAAGGTGCTGAAGAGGAAGGTAGGGGTCCTGGTCGCAAAAGGGGAAGAGGACCGACTTTCAAAGTTGGCGGAGTGATGGTCAACGCCAAATCACTTTCTGCAGCTGAAAAAGAATTAGAACCACTAGATCAGGCTCTACCCTCGGATTCTGAACAGAGATCCAACTGGCACCTTGACGTCAAGTAAATTTTTTAGTTTTTTAATTAGAATATTTTTCTGAAAAAAAAAAACGAAACATTAATATATAATTTTCGGAAATATGGAGAAATTTCCTAATTGGCAAATGGTCAATCAATGTTTAGATTGAAACCAGCTAACTTTGACTGCGATTGGACGATGGAGGATGATTCAAGGCTGCTAAGAGGGATTTATCATCACGGAATGGGATCCTGGGAGGCAATTAAATTAGATGCTAGCTTAAAACTTGGTGAAAAAATTCTTCCTCACAACGAAAGTAAACCTCAAGTAAAGCAGTTGAACACTAGAGCTGAGTATCTACTGAAAGTTCTCAAGAAACAGATGGATCTCAAACTCGGAGTGGTGAGTTGTCTAGCGATTCATAAATGTCCTATTTTAGAAAATTACTAACGAGCCATTTTTCAATGTTTTATACGAAGATTGGTTCATCTTAAAGATATTAGAAGAGATATCAGTTTAAAAAAAAAACAACAAAAATTTTTACCCACAAGATCTAAGCTTCGCGTATTAAAATTCGGTCTTTTTTTTTATTTATACAACAAAAAGCCAAACTGTATCAATCCTCCTTATTTATTCCACCTCCTAATTTATTCCAATTTATTTCCTTATCATTAGGGATACATCCTTTTCTCCCAGATCCTTACGCGATCCAAGGTAATGCAGTAAACACCTGATTCCTACCTCTATTCCAATTGAGAAAATAAGAATTGATGCATTTTATGGCTAGAAAAAAAATTCTTGAAAAACATTGGTGTGCGTTATTTCAGACGAGACAAAGGAAGCCTCGAAAACCAAAAGAGGTGAAGACAGTCATCACCAAAGAGATTGTCGAGGAGAATGACAGTTCGGGAGATGAAAATAAAAAGCTGAAGTTAAAAGTGGACAAGGTAGTAAGTTGTTTAATTTGTTATCGAATTTAGTAATCACAGCTTCGAAATGTGGGATTTTCAACTATTCAATAATAAAATGCAACGTCACAGCAACCGGTGAAGAAAGAAGAGGAGGTAGCTTGTAAAAAGGAGTCGAAAGAAGAGGGCGAAGTTGTTTCTGACGATAAAAAAAAAGAGAAAAAACTTAGGAAAGAGAAAAAGGAGAGCAGAAGAGGAAAAAAGAATAAACAACCTGTTGGACCGATGCATTTTACGGCCAATAACGAACCGCGAGCTCTTGACGTACTTGGCGATCTTGATCCGTCAATATTTAACGAGGTATATCTTATTTCTAAGAGTTTGAAAACAATTTTGAAAAAGTTTCTCCCGGATTGTATTAATTTTTTGATCAAATTTACAGTGTAAAGAAAAAATGAGACCTGTTAAAAAAGCTCTGAAAGCTTTGGACAGACCTGATCAGTCGTTGAGTCAAAGCGAACAAGTAACACACACGAGACAATGCCTTGTTCAAATTGGTAATCAGATTAACATCTGTTTAGCCGAGTACAAGGATTTAGAATTGATAAAAGAATGGCGAAGTAATCTGTGGTATTTTGTGTCTAAATTCACCGAATTTGATGCCAAGAAATTATACAAGTTGTACAAACATGCGACTAAAAAAGGGGAGACTAGTTCGAATCCGGTATCTAGTCCAGAAAAGAAAGAAGAAACGATAAGCTCGAAGGTAAGTGAAGTTTCATTAGCGATGTTGTTCCTTTTTTTTTGTTGTTGTTGTGAATCGTTTTGTGATGATTTATGATGGTTGTTTTATTACAGAAACATAGCGACAAATTACACGACAAACATAGCGATAAACATAGTGAAAAACATGCGGAAAGACACTCAGATAAGCACAGTGATAATCAAGCTGCTAAAGATGGTAGCAATAAAGAGTCTCGTCAAGTTAAACGCAGGATTGATGATGTTGAGGAGAATTCAAACAGCGGTACTCCGAATAAAAAGCACCAGTCTACTACCTCAACTACAAATAGTACTACTACTACTCCCACAACAACAATAGCTGCCAATACTCCATTGGCAAACTCTAATTCAAATTCGAGTAATTCAAACAGTACAGAACCACCTAGACACAAAGATTCTAAAGATACAAAGCACAAGGATATGAAAAGAGATAGAGACAGAGATAGGGACAGGGAAAGATCTCACGGAGAAAGAGGTTTGGATAGATTAGGTGGAGCTAAAGATGAAAGAGTAAGGAGAGACAGTGGAGGATATAGCATCGCCGGTCATTATAGCGGAGGTAGAGAAGACGATCATTGGGTACCAAGAGATGGAAGAGATCCTCGAGAGGGAAGGTAAAATTAAATTTCACTGTTACAATTTACGCGATGATTATATATCTTCCGCAGTTTGGTGTAAATGGGAATTTATTGTATTACAGATTTGGAGATCATAAACGAGAACGATTTGAATCTTACGGACGCATGCCCAGCGGTTATCATCGGGATAGAGACAGGGAACGTGATCGTGGCATGCATATGAACGAGAAAAGAAGGTATAATACAAGAAAAAAAAATTTCGTGAGAATAATAAAAAATTTAGAACAAAGATGTGTCATGATTATTTAATGCAAAAAAAATTTTATTGCAAAAGTAATTTATGGTTCGATTATTGTACAGTGATTACTATAGATACCCTGGCCCTCCTGCATACGGATATGCCGGTCCAGGAAATTATGGAAGTGGAAGTAGCGGCGGATATCAATCCTCGGAAATACCCCCCAGTCATTTTCGGGGCCGAGCATACCCTGGAGATGGTTATTCCGGTGATTGGAGACCTAACAAAGACTATAGACGTGATTACGACCGTAGGCCACCTCCGCCTAACGCAAACTCCTAGTGCTCCTTCCTCGCCACCGTCCTTGAGTGTGTCGTAAACCGGTTGTAAGACTTGTTTAACGTCTCCTTGTTGTGTATATTCGTTAGAATGTCCGTGCCGTTGTGAATTGTGCTTGAGGCAAGAAGAAGAGGAAAAACAAAAAAATGAAAATAAAAATAAAAAAGAACTCTAGAAGAGTTTAATCGCTTGCCAATATACTGTTACAAGTGTCATTCACAATAATGTTATATGATATAATAACGGCAAATGGATTTGAAATCGAATTTTTAGAGGAACTTGACATAGAGAAGAAGAGAAAAAAAAAATACATAATATCACTATGGTTTTTAAAGAGAGCGAGAGAGAGAAAGAGAGAGAGAGAGAAAGAAAGAAAGAAAGAAAGAAAGAAAGAAGAAATAAAAAATAAGAGTAGTAGTATTATTTGCACAGAGTAAATAAATAAATTTTTATATCATGTAATATTTGTTTGGACAAATTTATCATGTAGTGAAATATATGATGAAATTTGATATTAATTTAATTATTGTACGAATCAGACAGAAAGAAAAAATTGGAGAGAGAGAAAAAAAAAAAATTATTTTCTTTTATCATTAAACTTTAGCAACGACGATGACAAAATTTTTATTAATCGGCGAGATAAGAGTTAAAATAGTTTCAGTCGTAGTTCTTCTACTTCGTTATTGGAGAAGTTAGAATTCTGTAGGGAGTAGTTTTTCATGCCAATTAACAGAAACTTTGTAACAACGTTTGCTTTGAACAGGGAGAAATCTGGAATCAATTTCTCAAATTTCACTACTTGCTGTGCGAAAAATCAAACTTTTTTTTTTTTTTCAAAATATTGAAAGATTCAGCATGAAGCTAGAAGTATTATCTAAAAAATACTAGTTTGCATGATTTTAGAATTAAACAAAACTGATGGAATCTCAGTTTTAAAAGTTACGCCTGTTTATACCTATGTTTGTTCAGTTTTCTTTGCTAAATATCAAACAACGTATTACGATAAGCCAAATGCAGTAATTCAATGAATTATTCTCATAAACTAAGTTAATACACTTTAGTAGAAAATTGCTAATCAAATCCCATCAATCAAGCCAGATAAATTTTTATAAACACTAAAGTTTTGATGATTTGCACAGCTTTGGGTGAATCAGTGAATCGTGCAATTTCAAAAGCATAATGTTTTTTTGTTTTTTTTTTTTTTCGTATCTGATGATGAAAAATGTATTGAACTTGAATATTCTATGTCTCATATTAATAACGTGGAATTAATTATTCGGTTGATCTCGCTAAGCTGCTGCTGTTACCTAGTGGTTTAACAGTTTTAAATTTCTTTATGATTCTGTAAACAAATTTGATACCAATAATGTTTTAAGTTTTATTGATATAAAAAAGAAAAATGAAAAAAAAAAACAAAACAAATCAAATCAAATGGATAAGCAGCTTATTGTGATCAGGGTAATACTTTTTATTCAACGTTATAACATATGTATGTATGTGATTGAATATCAAGTAGAAGGAAACAAAAATGAATGAAAAAGTAAAAAACCGAATATGAAATTTGATGATGGATTGTGATGTGTTATTTTCTCAGGCATCAAATTACCAATCTACTACCTTGACACAAGCTGCTGCCGACAAACACAAACACACGGTCACCTGTAATATTTTTTACTATAACGTGTCTTACATTTTGTTTTTGGTAAATCGAATCGATATATTCTGTCTTATTCATGAGTCATATTTAGAATTGAAAGGTACTTTTGAAGAAAGAAAAGAAAAAACAAAAAAAAAACTATTGGAAATATTTAATGTTGCTTTTTCATCAATACTTAGTGTTTTTACCAGCGTACATTTTTTTTTGCTATTATACCATGAAATTGAAAAAATTGATCTAATTTTTTTTAATTAGTTACAATCAAACACTTTTAAGTACTAGGTCCTCGTAGGGATCGTGTTAAAATTGGATTACTTAGTATTTTATTTTGATTACTGAAGAAAAAGAAAAATAATAAAAAAGTTGTTAATTTCTTATATTATACGACTAAAAAACAAAAATAAAAAATAAAGAAAATAAAAAAAAAAGTAAAAAAAAAAAAAAACAAGAGTAAAATAAACAAGAAAAAAAAATGATAAAAATCATACAAAGAAAATTATTTGCAATTTTTAGTCTGCATTTTTGTGTAAATAACATTATAATATATCTTTAGGAGAGGAAACGAAAATCGTCATTGTATCAAGAGGAAAAAAAAAATGAAATAAAAATGTAAACAATGATATATTAGATTGGGTAGATTGTTTGATGAAACTAATAATTAACGAAGAAACAGAAGAAAAAAAAAGAAAAAGATTCAAAAGTAAGAAACGAACGCGAGAATCACTGCTTAATTAATGGATGGGTGAAAAAAAAAAAAAAAATTACCTGCTGATTGCTAGATTAGATTTATATTTTTTGAAATCAAGCTGAACACACGAATATAAATAATGAATAATATGCAAAGCCGTTTATAATTTATTAATACATAGTCAAACACAAATCATGAATTATGATACATAATACATAAATATGGAGGTGAAAATGTTGTAAATATAGTTAAGTAAATAAAGTAATTATTGATAGTGTAGTGAGGTAGTTTATTATTATTATTATTAATATTATTATTAATATTATTATTATTATTATTATTATTATTATTATTATTATTATATCATAATAGATAAAATCAGGTAGCGACATAATATGATGGTAATAATGTATTTTATCAATCTTCATTGTAGATGACTATAAACATTTCTGGAAATATATTGATAAGAATATGAAAAAAATACAAAAAAAAAAAAATCACAAAAAAAAAGAACTTTTGAATGAACTCAACGCGTTATCTGTGAATAATAATGATATATGATTTTCTCCTTATAGATGTATTATATTTTGAGTTATAAATTTATAAAGACAGAATTTATGAAGGAAAACAAAAAATTGATAAAACGAGATAATTAAGTACTGTAAGTATTTATTAAAATCACACCTAAGAGTAAAACTGTTTAAGATGGATAAATTAATGCTTCTTATAAAAAAATAAATAAAAAAATAAAAAAAAAAAAGAAACAAAGATCAATAAAAAATAAAAAAAAAAAATAATAAAAACAGAAAAAGAAAAACCTGTGTAAAATTTATCGAGCAAAGTGCTCGAAGAAGAAATGATAGTGAAGTAAGTAATGTAAAGGTGAAAGTTCGTAAACAAATTGAATCTTTTCAGATTCATTATTAAATGTTATAATTATAAGTAACGGTAATTATTTACGTTTAATAAATATGCCAACACCTCCTGCAAAGGAAATATCAAAATTCGAAAAAGTTTTTATTTTTTGAATTTTTTCTAAATCTATTTCTTTGGATCATTCTACCATCTCTGTAAGTAATTTCAATGTTACTTCATTCGCTTTGATTACGCGGGCTTAATGAAAAAGAATATTTAGATTTTAATTATCAAAATAATTTGAGAAAATAAAATAAATAAATAAAAATTGATTGCAATTATTTGAGGCAATACGAATATTATTATCAATTGAAGAGATATAAATAAATCGGAATGCCGAATGGGGATATGAGATTAATAACGGCAAGTGTTTGTGAGAATGTTAAAATCAAGGCGAATACAGAGTGCATGTAACGTTCCAAGCGCCTTATAGGTTTATGTTTATTGAAATTATACTCATACGATGACATCATAATATTGAATAATAATTAGAAGTACATGGCGAACAGAAATATATTGTGAATAAAAAAAAAATCTATGATTTACTAGAATCTGTATATACCTATAGATAATACGTAAGGCGTATATGTATACATTGGTTTGCTCCGTGAAATAGTAACATTCAAATAAAACGCTAACAAAATCGTTTCACTAAACTGGAGATCCAAATGCTTTTGGATAGGAGTATAAATATACTTCACATTATATCAAAAAAATACATATTCTTCTTCATAAATATATCGGGCGTGCAATAATTATTATACATGTGCATACTGCATTGAGGATTAAAATTTTTGAAGACAGGATCTTTTTAAATCAGATACGGGTTTTGGGTGAAATATACATAGGTATATACGTTGTATATTCAACTGCATAATAAACGACGAAGAGGTTTTTTATTTGTCGAGTTAAAAATAGAATATTCTGCTGGAAGCTGGTGTATGTATGCGCATGTATGTATACATATGTAAGTATTCCACAGGATATACATATTATTTTCGCTTTCGCAGCTCACGGTCGCCTGTAAACATTCAAAATATACACATTTATGAATGTGTATGTATAATGTATATACTCTACGTAGGTATCGATACATGAATGTGTGATCGCTCGTCGCTGGCCGCAACACTGCGCAGTTTAAACTTTGGAGTTTGTACGGACTGCAGACGGGACTTAAATCGCCCGGTGAAAAAAAGTAACAAAATCGCGCCTGGTTATTTCGACAAATTTATTATTCGATAAAGTTATTGATGAAACATTACTCGAATTAATTGAAAGAACTGAAAAACGAGTAAGTAATATACAATCTTTAAATAACTCGTATTTATTATTTTATGGTAAATCACGTTTCGATCATCTACACAGATGACAGTTGTCGGCTAGTCAGACATTTTCGAGCCTTTTCAAGATAGACACGTATGTATCCGTAGTTGTCATTTGTTCTAAATCTAACGATTACTCTTATCGGACGGTTAACGATACTGGGATTAAAATATAACTATATTTATTAGCGTAAGTTAAATAAAAATCTGACAAATAACTTATTTTACTTATCGCAAATTTGTACTATAAATACGCCTGTATATATCACATCGTAACGACAAGTCGCAAAACACCATACCTACATCAAAATATGTACCGGCTTATTCATTGCAGTCTTATTTTATTCTGAAAGTACGCAATTTCGTTTGTTCATTAATCATCGATTAATACAATAATATGTTCAGGTAACATAGAATCACGATCTTATATTAACTGCGTTTATTTTCAGGGCGTGGCGGTCTTTATATGCGTTTTCATAAATCTCATACTTTTTGTAAAATATATTTTTTTTCGCTCACAGTACGTAGGTGTCAAACTGTCAGTTTCTATCCATTTCGGCATAATGTTTATCGTTAGTTAATCTTGAATTTCTGATCGATATAAATCAAAAACAAAAAAAAAAAATGAAATGAAATAAAAAACTAGAAGATAAATTTATCATAAAATCATTTCGTTCTTTTTTTTTGTTTGCCATTAGAATGGCAGCAGAACGTTTAGACGTCATAATATTTGGGGCTACCGGTTTTACCGGAAAATACACTGTCGAAGAGGCGGTAAGATTATCAACGGAGAAACCATTCTCATGGGGAGTTGCTGGAAGACGTAAAGAGGCGCTGGAATCAATCCTCAAGGAATTTGCCCCTGGCCAAGGTGATTAAAATAAAAAAAAAAAAATCCCAAACATGAAACAGAATATAATTTTTTAGCTTAATAATTAGTGATATTAAAGATAATGCAAAACTCATCGCAGGTATTCGTTTCTGATTTTACAAAATTTGGTTTAGTCTTGTTCAGGATTTATTTTTTCAATCCCTTTGATTCATTTTTCTATTCTTTTTTTGATAACAATGCGTTTTTTTTTTTACTACAGATAACATCCCTATAATCATTGCGGATGTTAAAGATGAAGAATCGCTGAAGAAAATGGCTGAGAGAGCTAAAATCATTGTCAATTGTTGCGGGCCTTATAGATTCTACGGAGAACCAGTAGTTAAAGCTTGTATTGAGGCTGGAACTCATCATGTTGATGTCAGCGGTGAACCGCAGGTGATTATCCAGGGTTGAAAAGCTCTGAGTCAAAGTGGAGTCTTTTAAAATTTCATAATCAGGCTTGAATTTTTTTAATAGACTTTGATGTAATGGAAATATTTTTATTTAATAGATGGCTAATTTTATCCCAGGAATCAACTTGATTTTTAATTCCGTTTATTTAGGAATTTATTCGACTCGTTTACTAAAAAAAAATCATTTTTAGACTCCATTTTATTTTCGATGTATGAATATTTGATGAATAATGACTCTAAAATTGTAATATTGATGATTTTGTTATGTTAATTCGAAACACCATCTCATGACATACGAATTTTTGATCCTCAATATAAAATTTCCAAAATTTATGTCTAAAAAGTAGTATGTTTCTTGTACAGAAATTCAGATATGCTTTGAAATTTAGCTGATTTTCATGCTATTCGATAATTATTGAAAGTGTAATTCTCAGTCGTGTGAAACACCATGTGTAAAAAGCTTATTTGTTGTAATAATATCAAATATTTGTCAAATGTGTGGATTCTGTCGAAAATTCTGAATAGTTATTTAATATATTTTCATTTAAACAAAGAAGTCTTGAAGAACTATCTACCTATACAATATGTATTGCAGAAAAATTTCGAGAAGATCAACACATTTGACAAACATTTATACGTTGAAATTTTTCCAGCTCCTTTACAAATGCGTTCTGTTCTTTTGTTTATTGTTAAGTATGAGGAATGCTTTTAAAATTTCATCCAAAGCATGAAAAACTTTGAATCTTCCAATTTCCATGAAAAAATCATTTGAAACAGCATGAATTTAGTTCAATTTTAAGATCTGTACAGATTCTAGCAAGACACATACTTTTCAGACGTGAATTGTTGAAATTTTTTTCATTCTAAATTGAATATTTGTTTACCTTAAAATCGGTAGGTCTATTTTTATACCAGAATCACGTTATTCGACGAAAAATCTTTTCGAATTTTCTTATTTTTGTCGTACACTTTACTGTTTTTGTTCTCTTTGCATCAACGCTTGAATAATTCACGATTGTATCTATTTTTGTACGCGCTTTTTTTTTTACATATTTTAGTCAACATTTTATTTCTCTTTCGCTTTAATACTTTCAAATAAATATACCCATATATTTATAATATAGATAAGAGAGAAAAAATTCAATGTAAATCTTTGATAATTTGATTCCTGTATTTCAATGACCATCATATCATGTGAAAAGTACAAGAAACTTAGAATATCCATAATATTTCTTTGAAAAGACCTGAATTGGCCTGAAATTTTAATTTTACATTCCCAAAGCCTTTTTTGTGTTTCATTTAATTATTTCAATTACAGTACATGGAACGTATGCAATTGGAGTATGGAAAGAAGGCTGAAGAAGCTGGTGTCTACGTAGTGAGCGCCTGTGGGTTTGACAGCATCCCTTGCGATCTGGGTGTGATATTTTTGCAAGATAAATTCAAGGGTGATGTAAACAGTGTTGAGACGTACTTAAATTCTTGGAAAACAAAGGACGTAGGTGGTGCCGGGCTTCACTACGGCACATGGGAGTCTGCCGTTTATGGATTAAGCCATGCTAATGAACTACGTGATTTGAGGTCCAAGCTTTATCCTGAAAGATTGCCAGAACTGAAGCCGAAACTTAGATCAAAGTAATTTGGAAATTATTGAAATATAATAATAATTGAAAAACAAATACTTTGAAACACGATATTTGGGCGTAATATGAGCCAAAGTATTTGTTTCCATCCGTTGTAAGACTGTCCTCATTTACATTCATTCATTCTATACTTTCAGGGGTATGATTCACAAAAGTTCAATATCCGAAGGCTGGTCTACTGTATTTCCTGGATCTGATCGATCCGTAGCGCTGAGAAGCCAACGATTCTTGTATGAAAAGTACAAGCAGAGACCGGCGCAAATCCAGACTTATGTAACTTTCAAGTAAGTTTATTTTTTATCTATAAACTAATTTGCGTCCTTTGATTACAGACAAAAAAAAAGTTGTTTCTGAATAGACGGAAACAATCTCAATGTGATATCAATTTTCTTTTTTTTTTCAGGTCATTTCTTGCTTTTCTCGCGACCGCGTTCATCGGTGGAATATTCACTTTACTGACAAAGTTTGAATGCGGTAGACAGCTGCTTCTGAATGTAATTATAATATTGATATATGAATAATTGAATGAGAGAAATAATTGTTCTGAAAAATTCTCAAGAAACGAATTTCTCGTTTCTCTTTTTCAATTTACAGCATCCGAAGTTATTCTCCGGTGGATACGCCAGCCATGAGGGTCCGAAACCTGAAGCAATGAAGAACACCCACTTCTCTTTGACTTTCAAGGCAAATGGTTGGGCGGAGAAATTAACTGAACCAACTGATGTACATGCAGATCCTCCCAACAAAGAAATGATCACTAAAGTTACAGGCGTTAATCCTGGATACGGAGCAACTTGCACTACACTTTTGATCGCTGCGTTAACTATTTTGAGAGAGGCTGATAAAATGCCGAATAGGTGAGGTTTTTTTTTTTTTTTTATATATAGATTTGGTTTTAAAAAGAGGAAGGAAACAGTTCTTTGTTTTTTGGAATCTAAATCATCTTTTTTCACGGTTTTCGATATTTTAGACTTTTTTTTGAATCAGAAAATTCAGTTCATTGCCAATTATAAGAAGGAAACAAAAGTTTGGTTTCAAGCTAGTATACAGATTTTATTTCATCGTTAAATACTGAGTCGATCTATGCGTAACTATATTTTGTATCTATTTCAGTGGCGGAGTTCTTCCTCCAGGCGCAGCTTTTGGCAAGACATCAATTATCGAGGAATTGAATAAACACGATTTGAAATTCGAAGTGATATCATCGATCGAAAAGTAAAGGTAAAAAATTTCGCTTTTCCAAAAAAAAAAAAAAAATTGATGTTTCTTCGTTAGTCAATACTGCGTCTACCTATAATGACCGAATATATGAATCTAAATTTATGACTTTTACCTATTTTAAATATTCTCGCAACCAGGAAATGGTTCACTTAATTTTCAACTAATAAAAAAAATATCTAATTAAGTTTCCTTAGTTTACAAAAAAAAAGTAAACTCTATAATTTCCAGAAGCTTTGAACCGTATCATATTATTATTAAAAGTATTTTCAAACGGGGCCAAGAAGCTGTAGTCGCTCTACATGTAAACCAAAGCCTCGTAATTCGTCCAAAGGAAAAAAAAAAAAAAAACACTTCAATCGATTCCTTACTTGATTTATTCTTTTTTGAAGATATTTAATTTAAAACTCGTTCTCATCTTTTATTCTTCAGCTATTTAGAGGCTTTGCTTTTTCTAATACGACATAAATATTATTAATAGCTTTATAAATTATTAAAAATTTTCTTATTTAATTAAAATTTTAGTATCAAATGATATATTTATAGCTATTCAGTCAACTATTTAATGCATATGGTATATCATCTTATATTTTTGTGAAATTTGACTGATGTGCTACATACTTATAATGTGAATGAAGCGAAGAGGAAAAATAGGAGACCTATACACGAACAAAAATAATAATAATATATTTTAATATAAAACTTTACGCATAATTCTATAATCTCAAGATATGTAGAATTTACGTTCCGCTTAATAATATAGAGTTATACAAATGATATTATTGAAAATGGGATACGAAGTCTAATTCATAATTTTTTTTTTCTGTTTTTTGTTCGCTGTTTTCTTTTTTTTTTTTTTCTTCTATTTATTAGAGAAGCTCTTCTTCATTGTATTCAATTCCAGTGGTGGAGTTGAATGCGACTGACTATGAGCAATACTTTGAAATTTGTTTAAATAATTCTAAGTGTATACCGATATATTTTTTCTATAAATACGTTGAACACTATCTTCGACATTGAACTTAATATAATATAAAATTTGCATTTATTATGTAGATATAAAACGTGCGTAATTATTAATCATATGTATACGTATGTACGTTATATATATAAAATGAACAAAAAAAGAAAAAAAAAAAACACCTATATTCACATACTTATCCATGTATTTTATAATATAGGTAATATCTATAATATTCTAACGTTGAAAGTTTTTATTTGGTGTTCATTTCTTGAAAACCCGAAAAAACCGAAAAAAAAACAAACAAAAAACGAATAAAAATACAAAAAGAAGCGCTACATTATTTTGTACAACATTGTATTAATAAAAGTGTTTGATAATCATTAAAAAAAAAAAAACAATAATGATTCCTTTTATAGTCAAAGAAGATCACTTCCTGCAATTTCAAATCCATTTGCTTTTGTACGCTCCATATAAATATCGCAGTAATAAAAAGCTTCATATTATTATATCCTTACAGAAAATGATTTAATTTCATAACAATCGTCTAGGAAGTATATAGGTAATAACAAAAGATAATAATCAATTGATTGCGAATCTTAAAAGAAAGTGTGTCAAGATCAGATTTTTGATGTTGCAAATAATGAAATCATATCATCAGCTATACCTTATTACCACTAGATCCATGACCTTGCTTAGTATACATATATTAACTATGACATTGATTATACACATACCAATAATACATTTGTTAAGTAGATTCAATTCGTCCAACATTTTTATATTACGATATTTTTTTTATTTTCATACAAGACCTTGAAGCAGCAAAAGGTTACTGTCCTCTGTTTCACTGGTACTTGAAATTAGAACCAAGAAGTGAAGTTAATTTTCAATATAGTATTTTAATAAATAGCAAATAATTGGAAAGAAACAAAAATTTCACCGATTTCAGATCAGAATCAATAAAAGTCAAATAAAAAAATATGTTATACCATTTTGAATTGCAGTTTATCGGAGGTCATTCATATTACATACTTTAATAATTGCAACAAATTGACCTACTTATAAACAGCATATGTTGTAAATGAAAAAAAAAAAATTGCACATTGTATTCCGCAAGGTTTTGTCTGTTAGATATCTGCGCTCTTCAAGCTACACATACTACATACATACATACACTGCTATCGACTGACCACTCATATGATCTTTACCTGGAACTAAATCTGTATCATAATTAGTTTTGCCCGAGGGTAATAGATCATTGATTGATTACTCATGCAAAGATCAAAGTGACCAGGTCTACCTCGAACTATACATACCTGTTTAATCTTAAACGTTAAAAAGTTCATTGCCATTTACAAATATTGAACCGCATAAACTGTAATTGGCGTTCTAATATTTATTCAGTTTTTGATAATTTGTCTGTGAGTATGTATATATTTCTTCTTTCTTCTTAAGTAATACTTAAACTTAGCTTCCAACAATAATTTACAAGCCTCTTTAATATCCTATAATAACTTTTTTATTCAGTGAGTGTGATTATAATCAGTGATGAAATTATCGAGTGGTGAGACGGTAGGTATGTAACATATAAAAACTCGTGTCGTCGCGCTGCAATGAAACTGCAGTTTGTTGAACTTTCTGGGTATTTCCGTGACCTGGGCCCGCAGTAATAATTCACGATAATATTTCAAAAGGTTTTTTTTTTTCCTTAGCCAATAGCAGACCCTTCCTCACCACCGGGCGTAATTTTTTTTTTTTTTTTCTCATAACTATAAGTTCTGCCGATGTGCAATAGCGAATCGCTTAAATTCTAAGAAAAATGAATCTTTGAATAAGGAAAAAACCTTTAAAATAACTGCGGCTAAACTCGCATGTAATAATTAATGGAATTGAACTTACCGGTGTACTTTATTATTATTCTTGGAAAACTTTATACGTAATCTTCGAAACAGAGAGAGGAACCAATTTGTTGTTTGTACAATAAATAGTAGAAACAAATTATAGATAAAAGAAGAAAAATGAGCTAAAAAAGTGAGTTTTTTTAGAACATTTTTTCGTCACGAAATCGCGGGATTTTGATTGCCCTGTATAGATTTAGTCCGTTATACATATTTCTCATAAACGATTTTCGGATATCCGATGCCTCGCTTATACAGTTATCACGTTTATTATATCTCGATAAAATGACCCTGACTATAATACATATAACTTGCTATTCTTCGTGGTGGGAGCGCAAACTCCCAGGATCACTAGTCCTAATAAGTTTACGTAGTGGCCTCTGCGGTATATAAACCCTGAGAGTTTCTCAATCCAAGCTTACTTCTCGTTTTAATTTCGCGTTGTGAACAGCCCCGAAAAAAAAAGCTTCACGTCGAATTATTTTATCAGGTATTTGAGAATTTCTTACCTGCAGTAAATATTAGAAATAATTCCCACTCGTCAATTTTTGGTATTTGTTCCTCATTTCATTTATGTATTTTTTGTATTTTTTTCTTTTTCTTTTTCAACCGTCCGGCTGCTGTGTTGCGAGAATAGAAAACCATGAAGGACCAAAAGGAGCTAAAGAATCGAGAGAACGGGACCGAGAATGGGAAAAACCGGTGCCTTTGCGTCCTGAGTAACGGAAAAGGTAAGAGAATTTGTTGAAAAATATTTTAGAGAGAATTTCCAACTGTTATAAAGACAATAACGAAATATAGCTACGTTAGGTGAAAACATAAAAGATTGCAGTATCCGTGTTAACAAGGTCGACAATTACTCGCAGCAATTGCCACCGTTTAGGATTGATTCGTTATTATTGTTTATCACGTAATTTGAATAAATGGTTAGGATATGTTATGGATATTTAATGCGATAAGTTATTTGCTAAAAAATATCCGGATCTGTAATTTCATAATTAAGTTGGGTAATTTATTTTTGCGCGCAAAAGTTGCGCTGATTTAACAATTAATTAAAATCTCTCTTCCTTTCCAACAAGGACGTCGGATGCTCGATATTTCATTCCCTATAGTAGGTGAATAGAGAAGCCTTTTACGGCCTCGTGTAATTACAGTACGAAAATTTCGCAAGCTCATCGCGTCGTCGTTGTATTACGAAAATAACGACGGATTTTAATTCGTTCTTGCTCCAGTACGTGCCCAGATGAATCTGCTCGATTGCAATTGAAAAGCAGCTTACGATTACTGATTTTTGATGCCAAACGGCTGACGACGCTACTAATTACAAAATCAATGAAATATTTCGGTAAATTGTGTTCGGAATGATAGTTATACTACTCGATTTCCAAAGAACGATTTATTGTCTTAAGTGTATACATTAATTTATATTGGATTTTTATCGGGTCGATAAAATAAAGTAACAACTACAATATAAAACACCAAATAAATTAATCGGAATCAATTATCAATTGTCCACAGTTTATTCGGAGTGAAAACAAAAATCGTAGTAAAATACGTATGTGGTCAGACATGGCGCCTAACTGATTGGCAATCTTTCATCACCGCGGCGTGCTTGTTGTATCATCTTAGGCGTTTTCATTTGAATTATTTTATTATTCATGTATTATTTGATAACGTATTTGTATATTCATTAATATTGTAGAATATTCTGATCTGATTTTACTAAACGGGGGAAAAAAATAAACAAATAAATAAATCGAAAAACATACGTGAATTGGGAATTTAAATTCGTGTCAAAGTTCTTGTTAAATTATTTCAAAAAATGAGTAAATAGTTTTGTTCTATATCGATTTCTTCATAATCTTGTTCCTTTTTCTTTTTCAATTTCTCTTGTCGGATAGACAAATCATCTTATTGGTTTTCAGCCATGCAAAAATATCAAAATAATCACACATGAACTGTTACATTTAAAAGTACAACGATGCTATTGCGTATTATTTGCAATCGCATTGATACGTGAGAAAAAATTTTTCTTTGTTTTACTTATAGTCGATTATCTCAATGATGCTGATGCAACTGCGTCTAGCTGTGATCGTAAATTAGAAAAGAGTGTGCTATTTGTTGGAATTTTTTTGCAGTAAACTCATCACGGTGGTTTGAGAGATGGAAAATTACGTCAATGTTATTTCCTGTTATTAAAAAAAAAAAAAAAATCAGCGGTCGGAATAAAACTAACAAATTGAACTAGTCCTAACATTCCCATAACTACAATAGGTATACGTATGATGTTTATTTCTATTCTTTCGATTAACAACAACAAACATAGAAGAACAAAATAAAAATCTTGTCGTAACTGCAGGGTATTGGATATTTTTTTGTCAGAACAACTGCCGGATGAATAGGAGACTGTTATAGCTATAATAGGTGACCGAGAGAAGTCACAGGCGGTCAATAGATCATGAATAAGATCTATAGGTATAAGGATCTATAGAGCACGAGACTATTTCGGGTGACGTAAGAAAATTGAAAATTTCTAGTAGTTGAAAAATTTTTTATTACATTTATGAGAGATTTTTGTATATGATGATTGTCTGCAGTTCAGAATGAATGAAAAAAAAAAATTAAAAATCAAAAAACAAACCGTCCTAGTTTCTGCAGCGCAATAATTAATTGTCAGCGTACGTGATTTATTTGAATTGGAAATAAATATATACTATTTAAAAATCTGCTTGATTAATAGTATACCTATATGTATACCAGTCTAGCTCAACTACTGAAAATATTTCATCATATGATACGTTTATCATTATTGTATTATACACTTGAATAAATTTTCTATTATACTATATAAAGAAAAAAAAAAAAAAGAAAAAAATAACAGAAAACGAAAGAAAAAGATACGAATAAAGGCGACCGCGTATATCAGATTGTTTTCAATACACAAATGCACATCGATAACCGCGGGGTACAAAATTCTTTGATTTGAATAAATGGCGACACAACCTTGCCATTAAATAGCTATACATAGGTATATACTATCCTGTATGCCTTTATATCTATATTAATTCTCTTTTATGATTATCTTCGGTTATCTCGGTCAATTATATTGTTAGTTTAGCTTATTGTTATGGTATAGTATGTATAGACTGCGATAGTTGTTCAGACAGAGATTTGTCCTGTTCGCAATAAAACGCTTCCTGAGAACCTTGAGATGTAATATTATAGGTATATATACCTATAGGTATATCGACGTGCTACATAGGTATACCTATATCTATAACCAAGGCCCTAGCGTTGACGTTGTCGACGTTAATATGACGCCGATCGATGACGATGAACGGTGTAACCTTATTGCAGGTTTTAATTATCTCAGAATTAAATCGCTTCGTCACATCGAATCGAGTCGAAATAATTGAAAAAGTGTAGAAATCGTGAAGCTGTTGATTAAAAATCGTATTATTACAATTTATTGAATTTCGTGTTAAAATTACGATTACAATAATTACAATATATTCGTCTTTGAATTGAGGTATACGTAAAAAGATAAACGTATATTTACAACGAAATAGATTAAACATTATATACCTGCAATTAACGATGATTAATATGTTACTACAGTTGATTTTTTTTTTTTTTTTTTTATTTACGTAAGAATAATTGCACTGGCTTTGGAATTATTTAGTTGCAGATCTATAAGTTCTCAGCTATTTCCTCATTGATTTTCCCATTATTTCAAATTTTAATAATAGGGCAATTTGCGATATTCTCAGTAACACCGCAGACCCGACTGACGTATGTACTACGTACACATGCGTTGTTAAATAGTTCCTTCGACTTTCGAATTCGATTCACGAGTATCACAATATAATATACATAAGAACGATAGAAATCGGGGAATCTCTGCACCTTGGGAAAATTTCTGACGCGTTAAAAACCTCAGCGTGTGTCATTCGCGAAAGAAAAAAAAAAAGAGAAAAAAAAAAAGTTGAATTTCGCAAAATAACGGTGAAAAAAAAAAACAAACAAACGAAAACAATGGAAATAAATTATTTAATGAAACTGGAAAGAAAAAAAAAAAAAAAATTTCAATTTTGAAAAGTTTATATTATATTCGATCTCCGAAAAGATAGAAATGATGGAATCAACACACTTTATTTTCGACAAGGAAATAAATAAATAAATAATTCGCATCTCGGTAATTTTTTTTGTTCCCCATTACAGTTTTACAGTGTAAATCCCCCCCCCCCCCCCCCCCCCCGCCGCCGCCGCCGCGGCACTTGGATTTTTCAAACCCCCCGCGGCGTTCATTCGATCGTTCGGTCAGTCGGTCGGTCGGTATCCGCACTAAGTAGAAATAGCCAGTCAATTTCAGACAGTCGCAACGCGGCAGTCGAGCGAGCGACATCGCGTTCCGGTTCTTCTAATCTTCGGTTTAAATTTACGTTTGATTTACAGTTTTGGGTTTTGGCTATATACAAGGAAAAAAAAAAACGAAAACAAATAATAAAACAATAATAATAATAATAATATAACAAACATATCAAAATAAATAAATATAAATTATATTTTATTTCATTATTATCGTCCGCCGATACCACATTTGACAAATTACACTATACACTAGAAAATTGATAGAAAAAAAAAAAAAGAAAAAAATTGTATAAATTCTTTACATAAGAAAATAGAAATGACCTGCAGACAATACATTGAATGAAGTAAATTTTATTCGTTTACAATAAAGAAATTGAATCAGAACGTGTTTATCGATTGTCAGAAAATACAATAATTAATAAAGAAAAGCCAAGAGTATATAATAATTAAAATTGATCGGTACCATTTGATAATTCAATTTTATTAATCAATAATTTAAATTCAGTACATACATACAGTATACCTATGTCATCACTTTATTATTACAATATATAATTGAATAAAAGTGAATGATTTTTCTTTCTTTCTTAAAAATAAATAAATAAACAATTTTTTTTCCGAATCTGTCGAAAAAAGAATTTCCATACCTAGTGGGGGTTCTTCTTTTTGATAATATTTGAGTATCTAACAAATATATAAATCGCCCGTTTACACGCGTATTAATAATCGTCATATATACATAATGAACGGGGTTAACAATCAATGCGAGAATGGAGCCGGGGAGACAGCCATTTACGATATAGAAAAAGATAATAAGCAAAAAAATATCGTCAAAAAACCAGGATCACTTCGTACAGTATCTTGGAATGAGGCTGTAGAAGATTCGGAACTTGATATACCGGGGACACCGCGTACCCCAAGAACATCTACAACTCCAGGTACAAAACGAGAACTCGATGGTCCAAATCCCCCCTCCCTGCCCCCTGAAAGAAAAGAAAGAAAGAAAAAAAAAAAAAAAAAACACGAAATTTCTTTCCTTAATTTTTTCATTTCGACAAAAATAACAAAAATTCTCTCTCACCAATAAGAAACCACGTCGTCTTATTACGTATTACGTAATGTAACGTGTAAGCCTACATATGGAAATTCACTTTGGTACAGCTGGTGCAATAGTGTAGACATAACATTTTTATTGCTATGTCGGATTTGATTTGAATATATATGAAACATTTTCGCGAAATTTTAGTAATGATATAATAATAATAATGATAATGATATAAATTATATCTCTATAACTGATTGCTCTATGATGCTTTTATTTACTATTATAGATAAAATATATATTTACATACACACGCAGATATATGTATATAAATATATTTTTACGATAGAATTGTGTGAAATGAATACTAAGATACATCGCGCAGATAATGTATTATATCGTATCGCAGATTCAATTCATTACATAAAATATGGTCATGAAATTTGAACGGCCTTATCTACTAAGCGAGAGAAAAATCTCTGATCTATACTATAACGTGGTATACGCACAGTTTGGGGTCCGTGATTTGTCGTGACGAAAAACACGATGATAAGAAAGTTTATAATTTTATTTTGTAATAATAATAATACGCACGTTAAAAATTGTACAAATGATTTCGTTATTAATTTATTATTAGTATGTACGTACGTATGTAAATGTTTCATTGGTGTTTAATTATCAAATCTGTTATAACGACGCTACGGATTATTGATCAATATTTTGTTTATCATATAAACCGACGAAATCTAATATCGTAGTCTTCGAACGTTCAGAGGAAATCGTATATTAAACGACTCTGAATTTTATCTACAGGACATGAAAAGTGCACTTTTCATCACGATTTGGAACTCGATCATCGTCCTCCGACCAGAGAAGCTCTGTTACCAGAAATGTCGAGGAGTTACAGGCTGCTTCTCAGCTCCCTTGGCGAAGATCCTGACCGTCAAGGTCTCCTTAAAACACCGGAAAGAGCCGCTAAAGCTATGCTTTTTTTCACCAAGGGTTACGACCAGAGTTTAGAGGGTAAGTACTCTCCGTTTGTCGTCTTTTAATTTAGTCTTTATAGCAAAATTTATTGGATTTTATTATCTTCTTTTTTTATACTTTTCATCGCGAAGTGATAAGAAAATATTCGTTTCGTGTCAAAAACGACTTTCGCCAGTTCAAAAATTGATGTCCCATCAAGTTCGGACAAATGATCGTGCCGGAAAAAATCATCGAATTCTAAATGAAATAAAAACGAAATTGCCTAGTAATCGGGAGCATAGCCCGATAGAAAAATAAAAATTGCATTCAAATCCTTTGAAAATAAATGGTGACGAAAAGTCTAGGACAACCTGGTTGACCAAATATATATAAATTTTTTTTTTTTTTCAATTATATTTTCCACGCGTTCTATACAATTAATTGTGTTTGGAAATTTTTACGAAGGTTGTTGGTTTTTCTCTTGTCGATCATAAATGAATTTAGCACAAGGTAAAGAAGTAAGAAATGATCTAGGAATTAATAATAATAATAATAAGAATAAATTTTCTCACTACTTGAATCTATAGTCTCATACTGCAGCTATGGTATATAGATTTTTTTGTTTGTTTCGTAATTCGCTGTAATCAACCCCCCGTGGTTTTTTCAATCATTTTTCATCGGACTTCACCGGATATTCTGCGGAGAGTGAATGTAGGGTTTCGTAGTTTAATTAATTAACAACAGCGTCCGAATTTTGCCAAAAGGTTACGAAACCTTGGGTTTTCTTTCAGTTTTTCTTTTCTGTTAATTTGAAAAACGTTTTCTACGTCTTCGTTAAATTTGTTGTCACACCTAGTTAATCGAGTTAAATTCATTTTCACGTTTTATCATATACACTACGAGAAGAGAGTTACCTCTTTGGCCTCTTTTTTTTCTAACAGTTTTTTTTTTGTTTACACTCGTTTTGTTTCTTTGTTTTTCACCCCCGTTCCAAAAGTCTTGAAAGAGTCTTTTTTTTCCATTCGTTTCAATTACGACTCTTGTTTTATACTTCAATTATACTTTCGCCCTTTACCACAGATTTTTATATTCTTTGTTTAAACTCTTTGGCGTGAGAAGTCGTGGCAAATTTTATCATTTATTTTTTTTCCAAATGAAATTTTACCACAATTTTATACGTATAATATTGATTGTCAAAGCATCGATATGATTTAGTCGTTGAAAGTTTATGTATTCGAAAAATCTATACATACACATAACTCATCTGTCGTGAAATCTATTCAATATAGTAATATGTATATAGCCACAGGTGGCAGCTGATAGAGAAGGGCAAGAAAATCCTTCAACGAACTTTTATCCCTCTAGAATAAATTCACCTCTTTTTTTTCTTCTTCTTCTTTCCTTCTGCTTCTTACTCTTTCTTTCGTCTTTTATTTTTCTCTCTCTCTCCCTCGCTCTTTATCTCATTCTCATTCTCGAGATTCGCTTTACTTATGGGTATATATATATCTATACCTTAAGTAGCTGGCCTCCACTTCAACTCCACAATCCAGTGGCGTAACTTCAACAGAAAATTTCTCAATTCCCGTTCAAATGCGGGTATAAACAAAAAAGAATATGATGATTTCCATATTTTTGTACAAAATAATTTTATATAAAATATACATATTTTATTTGATTTAGTTTCGTTATTTGTTTCAATTTTCGCTCAAGATTTCGTTCGATGACGTCTTTTTGATTCTCGTCTTATTTTTATATAAAAACTCGTTTTTTTTTTTTGCTCCCATTTTTCTTCTTTTTGAGCCGATTCTACGCCGATGGGAAAATCTGGGCGCACGGAATCCTGTCACAAGCACTTTGCTATGAAAGCTCTACCAACCCACCCCCCACCGCCGTTTTCCACCCTCACTCGATTTATTCTCCGCTCTTTTGGCTCTCTGTCTCTCTTTTGCTCTGCTGTTTCATTTCACTTCTGGCTTCCTTTTTTTTTTCGTTTTGCCTTTATTCTTTCTACTTTTCTCTTTTTTTTTTCTTTTCTCAAGGGTCCTCATCCGCACAGCTCTTTATATTCTTTGTCCTTTAATTGACACACGATTCTGCAGGTACGGATTTATTTTAACGGGTCACAGCGTTTTATCTTCTATATCCATATATTATTCGATTCAGGTAATTAGATAAGACCGGGGAAAAATATGAGGCACTTAAATAATTTGGTAGAAAAAAAAAAATCTACTGCGAAGTATACTTCAATCGATGTCGACTTAAAATCAAGACTTCGATAAAAAGAATAAATATAATTGATTGAAAATGAACAGAATTCGCTTTATAATATCGATTTTTTTCTTAATTTTACAAATTAAATTTGTGGAACGATTCGTTTCAATTACGATTTTAGTTAATGTCAATTATTTACTCAAGTCATTTAAAGCTGTTTTTTCTTTTTATAATATATTGTATAATGAATCGATTTGAGGAGAGGGATTCGTTTCTCAAATAGCAAAAATCGTAATATCATATCACATCATTTCTCTGCCTTTACTGTCTTCAGTTGTTGGACATTGTAAAGGTGTTTCCAGTTAAGGGTTGCCGTGGTTACGGCAGCTGGAAATCAGCCCCATTTCTACAACCACCCACTGCACACTAGTACATATGCGTATACATATATTTATAGGGCATATATCTGTGGGTTGAAGGCTTTCATCCATATCTCGCAATTCTCAATCCTCTGCAACCCTCAGGAGCTTCCATCTTCGGAAGTTTTTTTTATTTTTTTTTTTTATCTTTTTGAAGTTCTGTATTAAGCAGGTCAATAACGAATAAATCACGTCTCGCGAGAGAGAGAGAGAGAGAGAGACGAGGAATTAAGAATCAGAAGTTGCTATCGTTTTATGCTATGTCAATAATTATTGCGATGAGTCCATTATTTTTAACATCGTTTATATATTGATTTTCTTATCATTCATTTTATGAACTGTATTAAAATCTCCTATAAAAAAAGTCCTACTATAAAAATCATTATACACTTCCGATCCCTTTTTATAGATTAATTATTATACTTATACGTATTATTGATATTATTCTTAATTATTGTATTCATATAGTGCAGTCTTCGTTGATTATACCTACTATATATGCTTAATTTCAAAGAAAAGGTATCTTTATTAATAAATGCGTGTGTTAATTTAGGCATGATCAAATCTCGCGTGAATCATGTATGTATGTATGTACATATATATATCCTAATTAATTATTTTACTTTCTTAGATTGAATTTTAATATACCTACTCGTTGTCACATTTACGTGCGATTATATTGGAGGAAACATTTTTTTCCATTTTTTTTTTTCTTTTCACTTAATTAAATTCGATTTGTGAATTTACTACAACTACTTATTTTTTTTTTCTTTTTTTTTTTTTTTTCTTTTAAGAAAAGAGATTGGAAAAAAAATGGATCGTAGATCTTGTATTTTGTCACGGAATTATTATAGCAGACATTACGATTGATTTTAAATATTGAATAAATTGAAATTATTTCATTTAGATTTTTTTATATAGAATATATAGAGTGCTCCTGCATTTTATTATACATATAGCTACATATACGCTGCATATAATTAAATATATTGCAATTTCTTTCTAGATGTTATCAACGACGCGGTATTCGACGAGGATCACGATGAGATGGTAGTAGTGAAGGACATCGAGATGTTCTCTATGTGCGAACACCACCTTGTTCCTTTCTACGGCAAAGTATCAATCGGTTATTTGCCCTGCAAGAAGATTCTTGGACTTAGTAAATTGGCCAGGTAATTATATAAATATAAACGCTACATATACATATACATATAGATATAAATATCGTATAATAAACTAAAAACAATTATAGCGTTATGATTTCTTTGAAAATGAACGCGATATATCAAATGAAGATTTTTTTTTTTTTTTATTCCTCTTTCTCTTCCAAATTAGGTAAAAAAGAATATTGTACATTTTTTTTCGACAGCTCTTTTTAAAACCGAGAATTTTATGTCCGCGCGTGTTATTATACCGGTTTTTTTCGTATCCACGCAATTATATACACATACATATATATATATTTATATGTATGAATGTCGGTTTAAATCTTGAGGTAGAGATTTAATCTAGATTTAAAAGAATCCAAAGGTCGTATTACAGTCATGCACGATCGTCGTTGTTTCACTTCTCGACACAATCATATATTTTATATATTTAATTGTAAATTGCATTATTTTATATTATACGATTTGCGTATGTATACACGGTCGCGTTTTAAAGCGTTGAACGATCCGGTACATGACCTTGCGTCTCTCTATATTATAATATGTTATTCTTGCATTATAGCGTAAAATATGTGTCGAAGGAGCCAATTACAAACTGGAATTGTTCAGACTTTCACGTCGTCACGGGGTCGGACACAATTCTCAGCTATTTATTTAATACTATACATATATATATATATATATATATATATATATATATATATATATATATATATATATATATATATATATATATATATATATATATATATATATATATATATATATATATATATATATATATATATATATATATGTATGTATATGCGTATATCTTTATGTCTTTTTAACCGTGATACTAATTCTACCTTGAGTAAATACGGGTATATAGGTATGGATATATAAAGTTTATATATCTATACTATAAGACATATACAGAATGTCGGGCAGGTGAAGAATTATAAAAACAACGAAACACCATTGTGCCTTGTGCAAAGTGGCAAGGCTGCAGACTGTAGGTACACGAGTACAAGTATATTCATACACATCTATTATAATAGATTGTATGTCTTTATCATTAGCGCAGTGAATATTATACACATGTATATTCTGCTGCAGTTATGATATCGCATTTCGAACATAATGCTTAATTCGAATCCAGTTCTAGATGCATATATTATATAATTCTATATGTATATACTCACATATATTGTAATATCTTAATAAGATATATGTATGTAAATATAAGATTGATTCAATAGTTATTCAAATCGTATGCATATGTATATGATACTATTATTCGTGATGAGAAAAGAAAAAAGAAAAAAGAAAAAAAAGAAAAGATAAATCAACGCTAAATATAAATTGTCTTATATTGTTGTGATCGTTGAAGTTGTTTTCAATCAGCTATATGCGTTATATAGTTCGAATTGTAATTTATTATTTTTTATTGAGGGGAGAAGGAAAAGAATAATTGAAAATTTATTTTTAAGAACGAAAGAAAATTCAATAAAGTTGTAGATATTAAATTTCGAGATATATTTGCAAACGGGGCTATTTACGATGATCTTCTGTTATCATATTATATAATTAAGTTTTGCAGTTATCGAATTCAACGGACAGCTCATTATGATAATTCAATCATATTTGTTAATACGTAATAATTATAGCTATTTAAACGATTGACTAATGGCTGCAGTGTAATCTGCATAATTGTTATTTTAAGTATATTAAAATTGAGATTCGGTCAAGTATACGTTCTACAGATTCAAACTCAATTCAAATATCAAAATCAAATTTTGAATATCGAATTAAAATTAAAATGCAAAATTAAATACCAATAATCTAAAGATTCATTAATCTAAAGATGCGGGGTAAAATAATATCTGGTGAATATGATTGTCTCATGAAATCTATAGAAAAAGATTACTTACTTTTATCACTAACATTGAAAAAATGATTTACCAAATTTTTCAGAATTAATTAAAAATGGGATTAGGATTTCTATATTGAATCGTTCCATTCCGTTATTCACTATAATCCATATTTTTCGTTTTTATAATTTTACAAGTATAATAATAGTTTAGTTAAAATTGAAAAACTCTTAGGATCGATAAGATCGATATATACATACACACACCTTACGTGAGATACTGCTATGATATATAATATACGAAAGGCAGAGCTGTTGAATAAATTTGAAAACCAGTTCAAATTTTTTTGAAGAATAAAACTCTAAACTCTAGAATCTAGTTTTGCAAACTCAAAGTTAAACTAATGAATAATTTACGAGGTCAAGAACAAGACTTGTGAAATTGAATGTACAGCTTGTTGGACAGCAAGACTTTAAAACTTGACCTATTACAGCCGTCGTTAACTTTTTTCGTTTTCTATTAATTAGGTGTGTAAACGTGTAATATTGAACCTTTGAAATTTCAATACCACTGATCGATTCCAATTACAACAATTCTATTTTATCTGCAGAATTGTAGAGATCTTCAGCCGACGACTCCAAGTACAAGAACGTCTTACCAAACAAATCGCCATCGCAGTTACCAAGGCTGTTCAACCTGCCGGTGTTGCAGTGGTCGTCGAAGGAGTGTAAGTTTGATTCTCTCATTAAAATGGCAATATTATTTATTTCAGGATAATTTTCAACAGTTTTGACACACTCCTGCGTTCCACCATCCATATTCAATTTGTTACCAAGAACTATCAGTCTCATACCTTTTTTAATAGCCTGCAGAGTAGTTTTGGCTTTATTTACGTAACGATCCTGTCGTTGCATAACTTAATGTTCACTCCTAGATATCGGTTCTATACCTTTCACTAGCGCAAGGATGTGTATCGCATGTATACATATTATGTAGATTTCTATCATCGAAGCAGAAGAGCTTATAGTTCAGAATTAAATTAGTTACTGTAATTGGATTGGAATATTATTATAGCTGAAGTGATTTCGACAACGAATAATTTCTATAGTCAGATATAATGAGTTGTTTTTTTGATCTATTTCAGACACATGTGCATGGTAATGCGAGGCGTTCAAAAAATCAACAGTAAAACAGTAACGTCTACGATGCTTGGCGTATTTCGCGATGATCCAAAGACTCGCGAGGAGTTCCTCAACTTGGTTCATACCAAATAGAAGCTAGATTATTTCTTTAATAATTTCCAGACTCCAATTAGCGAACTAACAACTGCGTTTGGTCTTTATTATATATCGTATTTTGCAGTTAAGGCTATTGTGTTTATTTAACGTTTTAATTGTTTACCTGTATAATTTCTGAAAAGAATATATTCACACGAAAGTTTCGAGTAAAGAAAAAAAAAAATCTAACAATATTAGAATTGTGACAAAAATAGTTAGAAATAAAATTCTATATCAGACATTGGGAAATTGCATATAATATAATATATCTCAATGTTTTGATATCGTGAGGCGTCTGAAATGATGAGGCGTACTTAAAACTGCTGACCAGTTGACAAAAAGACAATATCATAGTATTTTATATTTATGATTTATTGAAATCTAGGAATGCATCAAATTTTTAATTTATTGTTTGTAAATATTTGAACGTTTAGACAAACTGCTGATTGGTATGTATATTGTTGATCGTTCTTTATTATATACAGATAATTTAATTATCAAAAACGAAAAAAAAAATCTTACAGAGCTCTATAATTTTCGATTAATTATTATTTTTGTTCTTTCACAAACTAATAATATATTATATACATATATATATAAATATTATGAAGATGATAAAAGATTCATCTCATCAACGTGCTGGTATAGCAGCTGCTGCAACTCTGCTTTAATTTGACCAAAACAAAAAGTGCAGCTCCGATGCGTTGAAAATTTATTTTAATACCAGAAATTATATTTAATGCTAAATTGAGAGAAAAAAAAAATTCAATAACTATATATTAAAGCTAACAAGGTGATATCCGCAGGATGGTTAATCGTGGAAGGTCACAGCCAGACTTTTCACGACTTCCAGCCTTATACCTAGATATATAGGTGTTTAATTGTATTTTATTATAAGTATATACATTATATGGATTTGGAAATTGTCCAAGTAAAATATATATTTAACATTATTTGATGTCCCATCGACAAGATATAATTAACGCTGAAAAAGACCTGCAATGGGCTATGTATATCGGCTCTATGAGGTGAAATTGTTCTTATATTAATTTATTATCATAATTGTCTATATTATATTATATTATATTACTATAAAATTTTATTTCTTTCAAATCTTTCTGACATGTTTCAGTTTGATTATATACATATACATTCTCATCATATAATATGGATTGCGATTAGGGGTAATTTTTCAGCAACTATTGTATAATTATGATTATACGTCCTCATTCAGTGGCTATAAGTTATTGCTGTATTTATACATCTGATTTGCAAATACTCGTAATTATACCCTGAATAATTGTTTAGATTGAAATTTTTAAATCCGATTTGATATATCTCGCTATTATTATATACGCTTTGTTGATATACACTTCAATCTTCAATACTACAAAACATGAAAGTTTTGTTTACGGTTGAAATATATCTGATCGGATTTTTACCTTCACAAATGAAATTCTTCATAAAGTAAATGGTAAACGCAGACTTTTATCGATAATTTATATTGTTTTGTCTGCAGCATGGTTTGGGGTAACTCAGCCACTTACACTGCCCATGCCGATCATATAAATATAGCTATAAGTTTAATACCGAAATTATATTTGAATGATATTTAATTTTTACCTATCATTTTTATATATTACATTTAATATTTATAAATTAATATCTCTATATTATTTTCCCTCTGTTATATATCATAAAAAGTATATATTTTATACATAATTAGACACTTTATTCACAAATGCTCTGTTAATTGCTATTAGATATTATTGCCTGTATGGAATACTTATCAATGGGTGAACAGTATTCACCTTGCATAAGTGAATATAGTGTCTGTATAAATCATATCGTTTTGTGTTTAAACTATATAGTATCAATTTTTTTTAATAGCGTCTTATGCCATTATTATTCATATATGTATCTACGTGCTACTTATGTAAGTTAAACATTTTTTATTACATATGGTAAACTTGCGGGATCAAATCATAAGGAATTATCGAGAAACATTATTTATTCAATACATCTAATATACATATACCTATTGGTATAGACCTGAACTATTATACGTATACATTCTATAGGTATACTATAAAATAAATGGTTTTCAATTCTTTCGCAGCTACCTACGCATAAATGGTAAATGTTTTATTTCATATAAACAATTAATGTTTGATACTATATGTAGTTACAATTGACGATAATAGTAAGACGTGTTTACAAATTATATACAGAGGTTTCATATACGTATTTATTATTATAATGTAAAGATACAGGGTTCATATGATATATTTACTTTATAACTACAATTTATTAGATTGTATATATATTATCAGTATAACTCATCTATAGAGTGAAAATTTTTTAGATTATTTTACAGAATTATATAGGAAAATATAATTGAAAATTGAACGTTAAATTTACCAAAAGTTTAAGATGATATACCTACATACTATAGGTATATACTGTTATAGGACCAGATTTTAATTAAATGAATAATAGGTTTTAAAAGTTATTTATGAAAATTATAAAAATTTGATATTTATGATATTTTATTATATTATATTACATTACATTATATTATATTATATTATATTATATTATATTATATTATATTATATAAAGTTATATTTATATTTTAAAAACGTTTTCTTATCCTTTCATACATCAATACTTTTATAGAGTATGTTAAAATAGTTTTAAGAATCGGGGCTCCAGTTTTTGCTCATCAACAACAGATTTACCACATTTCTTAGTTTTATTTTATTTATTTATTATCAATCACGATATGATAATTAGACAAGCATTGCAGAACCAATGAAGATGTACAATAATATCTATCCACTAGGCACAGCAAGAGAATACGAACATACATACATGATGGTACAACATAAATCAGTCCTCTCTGTTGCGACGATTTCCATTGCAAGTACCACATCGTTTTGTTACGAGAGTATTCTTTCTAGCTGTGCCACTCTCACCGGAATCTTATAAGTAAAGAATGAAACATATATTTTGACAAAATTAAACTATTCCGGACCTATATTGGATATAAAATTTAGTCAAACAGTTACAATTACCATCTCTGTTTCGAACACATAGATCGTACGATGCTGGACGAGACCCAGGGGATCTTGTTGTGCATGAAATCTTCTCTTTAGTACTAGTCGTAGATCCAGGTTTCCTGCATTTACCACCAGCACAAACAGTGCCCTTGTTACTCGGACTCCCTGCGATCGACAGAAAACTATTGTATGTATATTGAAATAGATGTTGAATGTGTAAAATGAGATACCTATTAGTTTAAATTAGTCTTCTAGTATCTTTCAATGCAGTAATGTATATATTTGCGTTTAGAACAACATTCTTTTATTTCCATTATCTACAAATTGTTGCAAATTTAATTTCTCCAGGTTTCGTCTTACCAGTAGAACGATGTCGATTCTGTATACAAGGTTGAAATTGATTTCCTGCGTCACCATGATGCAGTAAAAAAACCATGCTATTTTCCGGACATCTCTCACTGCTTCCGTTGCAGTATAAAAAATTTTCCAACATTGGCTGGGAACAATTCGTGTTTGTAGCACCACTTTTACTCTTAGTTTTATCATTTTTTGATCCTGCATTTAATCCTTTCTGCAGCAACTGCGGTGGTCCAGCATCGCACCTTCTAGTTCTTGGACTACACATAGCATTTGCTTTTATAGAAATCCAAGAACTCAATGAGGCACATAGCTATCAACGATCCTGAGTTGTAATACATTTAATTCCAAATATTATCAACAATTATATTAAATGATTTTGCTAACGGAGAACTAGAACGAGGAGAGGAAAGACCACAGGGAGTGCAGCATGGGATTGGTGGGCACCGTAACACTTTGAGTGCTTCTATATTGAGTGAAGAAACTCCTTTGAGCAATGCGCACTGGATTGCGTTCTCATATTCTACGCGTTCTTTCATCATTCTCTCATTTTCTTCAAGAAGCTGAGCCAACTCTGCTTCGAGCTGTTAGTATGAACATTTTATTAAACGACATTTAGATGAACTCATAGATCAGCTTCTCTATATATATTTTCTCCTTGTACCTCAGCTTCTCTATTCGTAGCGTTTTCTCTGTCGTCTTCAGATTGACACCCTGTATTTACCGAGGTAACTGCGCTTTCTCTTTGCACTTCATCTCCCTCTTCGAGTCTGTCTTCGTCGGTAGCAGTTTGTACAGAAGCTGTTGATACCCTTTCCTGTCTTGTCTGAGATGCTTGTTCCTATTCAGGAATTATGTATATGGTAAAAGAAAATATTTCCATGCCTCATTACTTCAAGAACTATTGAATGACTATCTCTTGCTTCAATTTTACAATAAAACCCAATCGAAAGAACTCACTGAACTGTTTGCAACATCTGGTATCATTTCTACTCGTTGTTTCTGTTGAACGGCCAGTTTTGCTTCCGCTTCACCCAATTTTCTTCGCAATTCAAGTAACTCCAGATCTTTTGCTGTTTGGTCTGAGACATGAGCGATAGATTCTTTTCGCAGGGATTCGAGGTCTGCTTTAGCAGCTTGTATTCGATTTTGTACCACGGTAACCCAGTGCTGAACTCTTCCCATTATATCCATAAACATTAGCTTCAAGTCGTGTTCAAAATTATCTCCCAAGTTTGACAACGATTTTCCGGCCTCGTTTAAATTCTGTATCGCATAGTCCATCATTTCATCAATTTTCTTTTCCCTACACATAACTTCATATTACATTCAACAAGACTGCAGTTTCAGTTTCTTATTTACCCAGACGATCTCGCAGCGTATGGGACACAGAAGCAAATTGGTTCATCATCTAATGATCTTTTCTTCAATAATTCTTCGGCACCTAGAATACTATTGGTACTTGGATACGTTTTAGTCAGCTCGGCGTTGGCCAGTACTCGGAGACTATCAGTACGAGCTTCAACATTCTGAGTGCTACATCGAGATTGTTCGAAGTTTCTTTGGGTTTTACGTGATGTAGGAAAACCAGAAACTGGAATTTTGTTCGACGTCTTACTAGGACTTGCGCTAGCTCTACCATCTGCTCCTCCGGTCATCCGTTTTTGACCACTCGTTGACTTAATAGACTGTTTTCTTTTGCTTACCAGAGTTTCTGAGATAGTGATATTCAATGTACAGTCACAATTCAGACTTTACCTCTATACATATACTGTATTCTTGATAAATTTTATATGATATGATAAAACTGGAATCGATTGTATTTCAGAAAAGAAGAGTGAAAATGACTAAGAGACCTGCTACTTCGCTGCTGATAAATGTGAGAGAGTTACGCATTGGTGGTTCCATTATGTCGTGCCGGTCGTTATTTACAACTAAAATTGTAGCTTAGTTTGAATGAATGTATGTCTAGAATTCGATATCGACATATTTCTGCATATGAATGGGTTGCTAAAATTTACTTATAAATTTGTATAATAATTTTTTTCTCAAATTATGTCAGGTTTTTGATTGCATATTTTGTGTTTGGTGTTTGTTAATGATTACTTCCTTGTTTTTATTCCGTATTGTTGTGTTATAAAATAAAGACATTCATGTATATCTGATTTTCCTTTTATTAGTAATAAATAAAGAAACACATAAACAATTCATTGATCAGGGCGGTTATTATATGTCGTGTGCTTGTATGATCACTGTTGATGGACTATAATTTTCCAAACATTTTTACGAATTTTAATTATTATATTAGTAATTCTACGCGGTAATCAGTAAGTTCGGCGATACAGAGAATTCAAACCAATTCCCGCACAATTTTTGCGGCGAAAGTAGTTCGTTATTCAGTTATTGGGGCCGCCACCTGTATGGGGGACACTAATACTTTTTCTGGCAGATACCGGTCTTATCGACAACAGTAGTTCGTCGTGTCGACCGCGAGATGGCGATACCATTTCAGACCCCGTTGGCGGGTTCCACCGGCTCGGAATTAATTAATTGTGATTGCAAACGTTTGTTTTCCTTTCAATAGTGTCAGCGCCAGTCAACGCGGTAACACGGCCTCGTAGCGTCAACGAGTTCACACGGGAGCCCTTGACGAGTTTGACAGACATCTCATTAGGAATAATAAAAACGCAGAAAAGTGAATAGCAGTATGTGAATTTTCAAACTTATTTTAATTTATTATTTTATTTTATAAATATTATATTATTTTTGTATGGCAATTGAACCACTGACGTGACTGCCAGACAAGAATCAAGAGAAAAATCTCTGTCCGACACAATGTAGTTTATATTATAAGAACTTGTGTAGCAGTAAGAAAATAAAGATATACTCGATAATATGTAGGTATGTTTATTTACTTATTAGAAATAATTTACATACATTGACAATAAGAAATATTGTATCTATGCTGCAGCAATAAATTCCCATATATACCTATCATTAATTACTTCGTTATTTTCCACTTTACTCTTCCTGCCACTCTTTATTTTAGGTACTGAATGAGATAAGTGAATTATAATAATCGTACGGAGACACGGTGTAATTTTTAGATTTACAGCAATTTAGAAAAGAAAAATTGGCTGCACATAATGATGTGGTTGCATGCAATAAGGTGCCCAATTTTTCCCGCCAAAAATTTCAGCACACCTCCTCAGGTCAGATGTTCTCCTGATACAAGGCGCAATTTTTTGTAAGCGAATGAGACATGCAGAGAGAGAGAGAGAGAGTCACATCTTATACGAATGCATGCTTGCTTAGACATACACTCAGGGGGTTTTCCCGCCAAAAATTTCAGCACACCTCCTCGGGTCAGATGTTCTCCTGATACCAGGAGCAATTTTTCGATTTAAAAATTTCAGAAACTACTTATTTTATAAGCGAATGAGACAGGCAGAGAGAGAGAGAGAGCGAGAGACACATCTATACGAATGCATGCTTGCTTAGACATACACTCCGGGGGTTTTCCCGCCAAAAATTTCAGCACACCTCCTCGGGTCAGATGTTCTCCTGATACCAGGAGCAATTTTTCGACTTAAAATTTCAGAAAATTCTTAATTTCGTAAGCGAATGAGACATGCAGAGAGAGAGAGAGAGAGAGAGAGAGAGAGAGAGAGAGAGAGAGAGAGAGAGAGAGAGAGAGAGAGAGAGAGAGAGAGAGAGAGAGAGAGAGAGAGTCACATCTATACGAATGCATGCTTGTTTCGACATACAGGATTGGGCGAGTTAGGAAAGTGCGGTCGATTAGGACTGGGAAAAATTTGCAAGAAGGCAATTAATAATTATTTTCTCAGAAATGAATATGTACCCATTGCATTTGATCGAGTCTCTCTATTTGCTTTTTGAGATACAGGTCATCTTAATATATAAATTACAATTGTATTACATACTACTAATAATACATATACTACAATACAACTATTTTAAAAATGTATATGAAATATCAGCATTGATATATGTATGTACGTGTAATGTACCTGTACGCTATGTTTATGCTTATAATAATAATCTAATCTAATCTAATATTTTAAAACTAGAGAGACGAATCGATTTGAAATTGAATCTCCTAATACAAGTATTTTCTATAAAAAGTAACAAAAGAAGTAAATATCTCTACTTTCAACGATATAAAATATATCCAATTCAAAAGTTAAGTTTTCAAGATTGAGTAAGAATTGAATTATTGATAATTATAACTTCTCATAATTAAATTGATATTAATATTTCTATTAACTTCATACATAATTATTGATAATTATAACTTCAATAAAATATCTGGCGAGAAATGTCCTACGGGGTTCGATTGACGACGCCCCCGAGGGTCCCGACCTCGCAAGATTTGATCTAAATGAATTGGATAAAATATCTGTCGAGAGCCGTCCTCGGAAGGTCCGATTGACGGTCCCCTTGGGTCCAGACCTCGACAGATTTGATTTACATATAATTCCAATCGAATTACCGCGACAATTAATGATATTATAGAAAAATACAAGTATTAACAATTCAATCTCTATCTATGTATCTCTCTAAATTCTAAAATAAAATACAAATACAAATACACGATCGATAGTACGTGAAATGTACCTGTACGCTATTTTTATGCTTATAATAATGATCATAATAATAATCTAATCTAATCTAATCTAATCTTTTAGAACTAGAGAGACGAATCGATTTGAAATTAAATCTCTTAATACAAGTATTTCCTATAAAAAGTAACAAAGAAAGTAAATATCTCTACTTTTAACGATATAAAATATATCCAATTCAAAAGTTAAGCTTTCAAGATCGAGTAAGAATTGAATTATTATTGATAATTATAACTTCTCATAATTATATTGATGTTAATATTTCTATTAACTTCATACATAATTATTCATAATTATAACTTCAATAAAATATCTGGCGAGACCCGTCCTCGGAAGGTCCGATTGACGGTCCCCTTGGGCCCAGACCTCGACAGATTTGATTTACATAAAATTCCAATCGAATTACCGCGACAATTAATGATATTATAGAAAAATACAAGTATTAACAATTCAATCTCTATCTATGTATCTCTCTAAATTCTAAAATAAAATACAAATACAAATACACGATCGATAGTACGTGTAATGTACCTGTACGCTATTTTTATGCTTATAATAATAATAATAATAGTAATAATAATAATCTAATCTAATCTTTTAAAACTAGAGAGACGAATCGATTTGAAATTAAATCTCCTAATACAAGTATTTTCTATAAAAAGTAACAAAGAAAGTAAATATCTCTACTTTTAACGATATAAAATATATCCAATTCAAAAGTTAAGCTTTCAAGATCGAGTAAGAATTGAATTATTATTGATGATTATAACTTCTCATAATTATATTGATGTTAATATTTCTATTAACTTCATACATAATTATTCATAATTATAACTTCAATAAAATATCTGGCGAGACCCGTCCTCGGAAGGTCCGATTGACGGTCCCCTTGGGTCCAGACCTCGACAGATTTGATTTACATAAAATTCCAATCGAATTACCGCGACAATTAATGATATTATAGAAAAATACAAGTATTAACAATTCAATCTCTATCTATGTATCTCTCTAAATTGTAAAATAAAATACAAATACAAATACACGATCGCTAGTACGTGTAATGTATCTGTACGCTATGTTTATGCTTGTGATCCTAATCTAATCTTATTTACGTATCTCTCTAATTTCATAAATAAAATACGAAGTTGAAAGATCCATTATTCCGTGCATTCCTTGTACTGCAGCTTTCTTTTCTTCTGATCCTTCGCACTCGCTGCATACCCATAGTGGTGCAGCATCTGATCACGTACTCGTCTGATTGAAGACAAATTGATCACCTAACAGACAAATTCAAGTTCGATTGTAAAAATAAACTTACAAATGCCAGAGTTTACAGTTTCTCTATGGATTCACTAATTTACAATTCTTTGAAATGTTTATTCAAGACATCTGTAATCTTACCTTCTCTGGTCTTCCACACGAATAGAGTCCTTGTTTCACCTTCTTTCATCAGTATCCGATCAGTTTCAGCCAAGTCAACTTCCGATCCTCTCAGTTGCTCTAATTGCCAGGATTGGCCTGCTGACACGATATTCTGTAAAATGAGAAGAGAAATGAGTAAAATTAGAAATAAACTTCGTATAAATTTGATTTTGAATACATGTAGGAAGCAGTCATATATTCAAAGGAGCTTATCTGTGAGGACAATGCTTCAATTAGTCAATCAAAATTTAGGGCCATGATTATATTATACTGATTATTAGTCCATATATTTCTTGAAAAGATTATCAATTAAATTATTGCATTTTACCTGCTTCGAAGCGCTATAAAATCAATTTTAGTTTTGGTATTCGGTCTCCCTTGGATCCCACAGGAATGTAATTGGGAAATGTTGGCGAAACTCATTTCACTGCGATAAAAAAAAATTGACAAGATTTATCAATCGAATACTCGTACAATCAGTGTTGCGATATTTTCGAGATAAAACAAAAAAGTCGATTATTTATGCTGTGTAATTCGAATGAATAAATGAATACATTAAAATTTATTTAATGTATTCATTTTAATTTAATGATTTAAAAATTCGCCAACAGAAGTGAGAGAGAGAAGCTAGAACTAACGTTACGATTACCGCCTTACCTTTTCTCGTTTCATCGGCGATATTTGATCGTTCAAATCGCCCGAGAGCTGCATTCATGACCTGCTGCAGTCTGTCTCTGTAATCAAAAACATTTTTTCATCAATAAAGGTTGTCGGTACATTAAAAGTTCAGTCAAATTCTCAATACAAGTGGATAACGGTTGTCTAATTATTCTCGAATTTGGTCCAAATAACGACATTCGGTCTATGTGACCCGCTCGCTTGTCTTTACTTTATATTTTTCTCGTTAAGACTTTCTGTACATTGTATATAATTATTATACAGAGATCAATAATTCCACGGTATTATTGAATCTAAACAAGTCTTATAATAATTTTGTCAAAAGATACACAATTGTTATCTACCTACGAGTAAAAATAATATTCGAAGGCAACTGCTGAAAACAATCGGCGGCATAACGAGTAAAAAATTTTGTCTCGAGAATGTAGAGTTTTGTAAAAGGGTTTAGCGCGGAACTAAATTACATGCTCAGACTTGAATTTTATTTCTAATGGTCGTGCAGTACCAAGATTAAACTACTCTTATCTGTTTTCACACGCCACTACGGTTTTCTGGACGATAAATATAAATTCAATCGAGAAAATTAGACGCTGGCTCATATTCAGATAAACTGTCAAAACACTCGACGGCGCAGCGAGTGAAAAAGTTCCGTCTCGGAAATGTATGTTTTTTTTTTTTTTTAAATGGTTTTGCAGGGATAAATTACATGCTCGGACTTGAATTTTATTCCTAACGGTCGTGCAGTACCAAAATTAAACTACTCTTACCTTTTTTTCACACGTCAGCGACGGTTTTCAGGCACAAGGACATAACCTCTTCGCGAAAGTTTTGATTTTTGTTTGAAAACTTTTTTTGGTGAAAAATTTTTAAATTTTAGGTTAGCAAAGTTTGTAAGGGTTTGGATATGAAGATTTGATTTAGAAAACTTCTTCACTGCCAACTTTTTTGAGAAAATTTTGATTGAAATTACGCACCGGCGTTGTAGCGTGACTTGCAATTCAATTGTCAATTATTTTTTTATCCCCGGCGTCGGTTCCGGCACAGAAAAGTAACTTTCTTTTTCTTTTCCTCATTGTTAATGTCCTCTGAGCTTTTGACGGAGAAAATAATTAACTTACGGAGCCACAAGCGACACCCCGACCCGCTCCGTCCCGCTGCCTGACGCCGACCAACGCCGACTGACGCCGGTCGCCACGACGCCACGGACAAGCTCGTGCCTGCGCGAGCCGCCATGTTGAAAGTTCGCATGACGTCACCACCGGTCGGTTTAAATTCTGGCGGGATCAGCTATTCGAGAATCATAGATGAATATTTTTTGACTCTATTGTTTATCGCATAAAATTACATCAGAACTTGATGTCAATTTCAACAAAATTTTTGAAAATAAAAAATTGGGGGAGATTTTAATTTGGCAGCTATTCTGCCATAGAAAATCCCTATTTGGTTTTTCCTTCGTTCTCAAAAACTGGAATTCAGTAATTAACGAAATTAGTGGATCAATTAAGTGCAATAATGGTTTGGAATCTAAAAAATTGAAAAATACTAAACTCAAGGGCCAACTTTATAGGTATACAGGGTGTTTTTCTTCAACCTGACAATCGTGAATAACTCGAAAAATAATCTCTGCCGAACAAAATGATTCAAACCAAAGTTTCTTCATTCGAAAGGCCCAATCTCTTGGCAATATTTTTTTTTATTAAATTACCAGATCCGGGGGAAATTGCCTGGATCCGGGGAATTTCTGAGATCTAACGGAAAATTGTATAATTGTAATTTCCTACTGTTCTTGTGTATTGTGCGCTATTTTAACTTTCGCTTATTCCATATGAGGAGTCATAGGGATCAGGGGGAAGCGGAAAATAATAAGTGAATTGATTATTGCCATATGTGGAAAGTTATCGCTACAATAGACATTTTTTGCGACCTTCTGGTACACGTACCGAAGTGTACCAGTGCAGTTTAGAATAAGATACTAATTAAAACACAAACTTGTGATTCATTTTACTTTCTTCTCAATACTAAAACATCTTGACCAAGGATCTACAGTTTATTTTTTTTGATTTTGTCATAAAAATTAATTGCATATTTAGAAGTTAGAAAAAAAAGCTTTTCACGAAGAAGCGTTAAAATATCCATCTATTTATTCATTTTCAGAAATTTCATACAAATAAGATGTGGTAAACATTTATAAAAATCGAGTTATTTGGTAGAATGGTATAACTCGAAAACTTAATTGTACCTTTATTATAGCAGATTTGAAGTAGGTATTTATGGTTTTATATTTATTCAATCATAAATATTATTATGTACTTATACAATGCTCTGTTTTATAGTATGAAGATATAATTCCAAATTGAATTCCCACGTTTTTCTCATTTATCTCAAGATTAGGTTCTCGAGTTATATACCGTTTTACTGCTCATCCCCTAATTTTCAATCAAATCGCTCTAAAAACTGAAAGAAAATGTTTTTAATCGCATTATTGCATAATTTCAAGATTTTCAGGTCAAACGGTACAACGTGCATTGCAGACATTGTGACATATGAAAATTCCATGTGTCTTCTAGGAAAGGATAAAAAAAAAAAAAAAAAAAAAAACTTAATTGTTGAGGGGACAATTAAATGGAAACTCGGGATTCGAGCCGATCGGTATGTGTAGTGCCGTGCTTCAGCATAAGAAGCTACAATCGATGTGCTATTTATATTCATTTATTGGATTTTCAATCGTTTACATGATATAAATAATAAACTGATTACTGAATACCAAAATCGAGCTGTCTTCTGTTTTTTTTTTTTTTTTTTATAAAACTACTACATATACAAGTATAAACTTCTTTTTTCTATGAATATCTGTTGTACATACATACACACATGCATACATACATCTGCTCATATTTAGGGATGAAATAGGTAATACATAAGTTTTCAAAAAATTTCAAGCTTCATTTTATGCAATTTTGGTCAACACCTATTTTACTTACTGCTTGAAAATATTGAAATTAAAGTTTTTGTCTTCTAATAAAAACAAAGAAAAACACAATAAGAATGTCTGTGTGATTTCGAAAACATTTGCGGTTTTATTTTATGTACTCTAATTCGTAGATTCCGCTTTGAAAACAGCAAACAACGAATTCAAGGATTATGGAATTTACATAATATATAACAGCGCTTTATATCTTGCTATCTGTACTTAAAAGAAAAAAAAAAATACGATCAGCGAGTTATATTTTTAATGAATTTACAATACGGAGTTGCTGTTCGTAATCTAATTCCTAATATGAATCGTTGATGCGTGGCTCTTGACCGATTCAAAACTGTTACAATATTTTGTATCGCAAGGCAGCAGTCACCGCTAGTTTGTGAGAAAGAACCGTCTATTCGGTAAAAAAAAAAAAAAAAAAATACCTAATAATAAAAAATTCTGACTCAAATTAATTCAAATTCAAATTATTTCTTTAAGCCTTTTTAGCAGGTGGTCTAAACGTTCCAACCACCACCGCGTGATCCCTTTCGTAAGGTTCCAGTGTGATCTGTTCTTGTGGTTTAAGTTTGTCGGTTACTAATTTTTTCACCTCAGCTGCAAATACCGCCTCAGGTTGTGCCGTAGAATCGATGCAGCTTGCCTGTTGATAGAAAGTAGATTTTTAACTAACAAGTTTCATCGTTTATTCAAGAATTATTGAAATCTTTAATTTTATCTGATTAATTAAAATTCGTAATATATTTTATCCAGTTTGTTACCTTAATCGAAATAACGAAGTGGCCAGAATTTTTAAGGAAATATTGAGCATTTAGAGCAACAATTCGAGCTTGGTCGGGTTGAGCTACGTCTGCAAATATCGTGTCCACCATACCGACCAACATTCTGTATTTATGAGGATGTCTAGCATCTTCGATTATTGGAATGATGTTGGTACGTTTTTTCGCTACGTTTATCAAATCCCTTCCTGATCTGTGAGAGAATTCTACCGCGTACACAAGTCCTTCCTATATTAGGAAAAAAACAGAATCGTTGTTAAAAAAACAAAGAAATCAAATTTTCAATTTTTGATCACCAAAAATGGGACATATTTTGGTCTTTTAAAGCTGTACACTTGCTCATCATTTTACAGAAGTATTATAATCTGCAAAATATCGGACAAACCAGTGTTAATTTTTTTTATAGCATAACTTCGACACCAAGTAAGTGAAGAATTAACAAACTTGGCTCTAATGTATGCGTGAATAATTTGTTAGTCGGATATTGTTTTTAAAGTGTAACTAACCGGTCCAACAACATCTGCTACGTGCGATACAGTCGTACCAGAAGCAGCTCCGAGATACAAGACCTTACTTCCTGGAGGCATATGAATCTGATCAATTCCACCAAGAATTGCAGCTGCTAGTTTTGATCGGAACGGATTCCACACTCTGTATTCAACTTTCTCGGCATTTTCACCCTGAAATTAAACATTTGTATAAGCATTCTTGCTCTGGATATTGTATAAAAACTTGAGTCGTGGTAAAATGAATCTAAAATAATAATAATAATAATAATAATAATTGTTTTAAACTGTTTTAAATCTTTGAAAATGACGATTTGAGAAATTATTTGTATGCAGAAATCATTGTCCGCAGGATATCATCATCCTACAAATTTATAATCAGTGCAAAAACATTCATCTTGCATAACTTCGACACCAAATAAGCAAAAGTAAACTAATTTGGCTCTAATGTATGCGTTTTTTTTTTGGAGACTATATTAATTAGTGTTGTAAGTTTTTGTCTTCCTATTCAAATATGAGATTCTTTTTATTAATTCTACCGAAATAAAATAAAAAATCATTGATAAGATCTTAATTCCCAAAATTTGTTTGAAAACAAAACATATTCCAAATTGGACGTTTGAATAAAATTCTATGTCTTTTCAGAGGACTTTTTCGGAGTTTCAACAATCCTGAATGATTTATCTGGAACTGTGTAACCAAAAATCAGAATATCGATATAAAACGGTTTCTAATCTTGAAAAAAACATTAATAAAATAAAACTTCTATTCAATGAAGATCACCTCAACGCTGATTCTTTTTTCCCCGTAAACCTCTGATCCAGGTACAAGATTCAAGGTAACTAATGCGTCTTCTTTTCCCCTTGCTATGAACACTCCTTCGTGACGATGAGGTTCGATAACAACAGTTTTTCCGCCTCTAAAGCCTCCGGCTCCACCACGGCCTCGACCACCTCCTCTACTGCCTCCTCTGCCTCTAGGAGTTCCTCCACCACCTCCACCACCTCGGCCACCAAAACCTCCGCCTCGACCGCCTCCTCTTCCTCCGCCAAAGCCTCCCCGACCTCCGCCGCCCCCTCGAAAACCTCCACTTCCACCTCGACCACCGCCACTTCCACCACGGCCTCCTCCGCCACCACGGCCTCCGCGGAATCCTCCACGTCCTTCGCCCGCTGGAGAAAATCCTAGAAATTTGCGAGGTTAGATTTTTTGGGGTTTGATGAGGTAAGGGTTCATGAAAATTAGAGTTTTTAGGGTAATGGATGTTCGATTTGGATAAATTGAAATCGAAGATGGAGACAGAGATATTCGTGTTGATGACAAAAAAACAAGAAAAGTAATGCCAGATGTGGGTTTTGGAGTGTATAATATGAGGAATATGGATTTCTTTATGATGTGTTCAGAGGTTAACCACGATGCGTGAGAGACGCCGTGAGGCAAAAAATAATAGCGTTAACCTATGCGGTTAGTTTATATTGCTTACAGAGAAGAAAGTATTTATTGTTTACATACCTGGTCTACCCATGTTGTTTTACAGTCTATTCAATCTGTTGATATGATATTTTAATAACGTATTATAACTGCATAAACTTTCCTCGTACACGTGCGCCGGAATTATTCTATGGCGCGGAAACCGGCTACGCCATTAGTCATTAATCGAACATTCGAGCTATCGAATATCGAAATGAATCGCATATCAGAGAGAAGAGGTTGATTACCACTTCCGGTATTTGGGATAGGGTTGCGCGTAAAATTAAAAGCTTATTCGAGCACTCTGACTTAATTGAACGATTATAGTAACGATTATAGAAAAGGAGATTCAATGAATGAAAAATGAATACATACGTATAAACAGTACCAAGCTTGTCAATTTTTTTTTCTGCTCTTGCCATGTTCCCGACTCACATTTCTCCACTAGGCTAGCCGACTTTAGATATTCTTCAGACGAAGGTTTACCTTAACAAAAGACATTGACTGTTGTCGTTAGATAGTCTAATGTAACTTGAGCTGAAGAATTAAATGCGTATACTTATAAAATTGTTTATTTATTTATTTATTTATTTCAATTTTTCGCTAACATCGTTGAATGAATACGTAAATGTAATATTGTTGCATCGTTACTCTGTCGGTAATCCAGTTTCCATTTAAATACGCAATAGAAAAATAAATATGGCGGGGTGCTCAGCTGTCATTAAACATTAATTTTCATCCACAAGTTCAAAATGTCATTGTTTCCAGCGTATTCAAGCACCTCGAACAATGAATCGAAATTGTGCGAAGATACGTCAAAGACTGAAGGTAATTATCACATGTTTGATACAAGTATCAACAATTTTTTTCATCTATATAACCTCAAACTGATTTTCCTAATACAAAATGATCAATCTTTGTTTTTATTATTAAACGTAATACATATTTGTTGTCAACAAAATCTGCTGTCAAGAGCTTGTAGACGTTATCCTTATAGTCGAAATAAGAAAATGGAGATGAAATTGAAAAATATGATTTGTTTACTAAATTTTTTTTTCGAATTTTGTACGAAGTGTTCAACAATTTTTTTTTGCCGAGAAACAAATTTTTTTTTTCGTAAGTAATTTAGGCATGCAACAGTAATTTTTAAGAAAAAAAAAAAAATTAAACCTTAATTCGATCTGGGTATATTTACAATTTTTTCGTTGTTTTGTCATTGGCAAGGAACGCCCTATATATTTACAAACAACAATTTTATACAGTGCATTCCATCCCAATTCGATCTAAGTATATGTACAATTTTTCTTTTGTCATTGGCAAGAAACGTCCAATATATTTACAAACAACAACTTTATAGATTGCATTTCATCCCAATTCGATCTGGGTATATTTACAATTTTTTTTTGTCATTGGCAAGGAATGCCCTATATTTGTATATATTTTTTCCTGTCCCATTTTCGTTATATCCGAGTTTCATTTTACGTCTACCGCACGATATAGAATTTCACTTCAATTCACTTAAAGAAAAAAAAAAAAAACAAAGGGAAGACAATTTTCAGAGCAATAAATATCGTTAATTATTTTTTAGAAACATCGTCGAGTCTCTGGTTAGAGAATTCCAGTTATATTGCAAGTGCAGTAAAACTGCCTGTGATTGATCTCTCTTTAAGTACATCATCGGATGAGTCAGTTGAAATTTTACCTATTGAAAATCCTCGATCATCAAATCCTGAGGTGATACCTTTAGAATCAGATACTAGCGTTAGCAGCGATCGCAAGAGTTCAAAGCATGCAAGGAAGCGTAAAAAGCGCAAGAAAAAATATCGAGAAACATCGGTCAGTCGAAGACAGAAGCCTAAGTACGATAAGGAAGTTGAAAATGTATATTTCGAAGACACTACTAGAGACAAAAGAAATTTTACTGTATCTACGCTAGGCGGGATGGCCAGACCCAGATACACCTTGCATGGAATTTATCTTGGGTTCAGATCGTTTAAGAAATTAAATAAACAGACAACGTTGAGGTATTTCGTAACCAATATAGATTCCGTTAAAAAAGGAGATAAGCAGGATACTAGAATCAAGAGAACAGCTACAAGCGATAAAAACGACAAGGGACTAAACGAAACGGAGGATTTTAACTGGGGCGTGAATATGGAACAAGAACAGACGGATAAGACAAGAGAATTTAATGAAAAGCTTGCGGAAGACCCTGACGATGTTGAATTGTGGATAAAATACATTAAATTTCAGGTACTTTGAGACTGAAAATTAAAGTTTGCTATCTTCAGCATCAAATTTGGGATCTGTATCTTAAATTCAACCACTTTTATACTTGCAGGATGTTATTTGCCAGTTCCAAAAAGACAGGGGCATCAAAGATGTCAGAAGTACTACGACTAGTCAGCGCAAATTGGCGATAACGACCAAAGCTCTAGAGAAAAATCCCAACTCTAATAAATTACTGAAGCTAAAGTTGAATCTAACTTCCCAGCTTCTACCCGCCGATCAGTTCTCAAATGAGGTTGAATCCTTGCTAAACAAAGATATGAGCAATATTTTTTTGTGGCAAGCATTAATCATGGCGACGCAGGCCTCGCTAGCCATTTGCACGGTTCCTAAAGTACTGGATTTGTACTCTAGATGTATTTCCAGCTTGCGACAAAGACTGAGAACTAATTCAAAGCTGTACGACGAACAGATATTAGGTGGGAATTAAAATTGCGACCTGCCGAATCCATTTTTTACATGAATAATATCTAATTCTTTATTTTCAGAAATGCTCTATCACTGTCTGACGTTCTTGAGACAAGCCGGACTGTGGGAACAAATGTGGGAAACATTAAGGCTCAATTTAACTCTTAATTTAAACTTAAATAAGGATAACTTTCGTTTTCGGGGTTTTATCGATGAGAGAAAATTAAGTGAGTATACATAATTCGGGAATAACGATAAGATATTCGCTTTGCAATGATTCTAAAAAATTTTTACCTCTTTAGTTGGAATGGAGGAAGTTATACTCACCTCCAGACTTCCTTTAAACCAATTATGGCTGAGGGTAGAAAGTCTGCGGGAAAGTTGCCACTGGATAAGCGTGAGCAGTGACCAATTAGAACTCCTCGGTGACTCGCGTAGATTCGTATTACCTGAAGACGTCACGGACTTTGTACAGCCAATAATGTCTCGAAACTCTAGTCTGAAACTTGCAATCTATTCTATACTTTCATTAAAAGTACCGCTGCTTCCTACGCAAGATTTTGTCCTCCGGGTGAGGATCTCAGACCTTAGAATCACACTAAAGAAACATGACTTTTAGAGCTGTGAATAAAATCGAACAAATATTTCATTTGCAGGATTTGAAGCTAACAGATTTGGAGTGGGATGCGGATTCGATAGAAATGTTATTGCCATTGGCGCATCCTTTGGTTGGAATATTGGCCTGCAGTACAGAGAAGAGAAATATGATGAAAGTAATACTCGAGGGAAACTTGACTTCGGGTCCTCAGTATCTTAAATTTCATCCAGCTCAAGAACCATATCTCGATTTTATAAGAGACACATTTAGGGCGATTGCTGAAAGTTTTACATCGGCAAAGTCTGAACGCACAAGTGTGTATGTGTGGTGGTTGCGGTTTGAGAGATTGTTGGCTTCGTTAAACCAGGAGAAAGACGATCATAGAGAAAAGAAATTAAAGAGTATGGTCAAGGATTTTCTTAAAAAAGATGGAAACAGAAATAATCTTCACTTTTATAGGGAATACGCTTTGATAGAGAGAGAAATTGGACACTTTGATAGCTGCATTAAGATTCTAGAAACTGCTATTGGAATGCAGAGCGATTTTTTGTCCACTATTTCTTCTCCTTATGAAAAAGGGGCTTTGTGCAGCGTGTTCAGAGCTCTATTTGAGTCTCTCCTCGACGATAGAACTTATCACGAAAATCACATGAGCCGTATACTCAAAGCTGCTGCTCGGATGGTGTCGGGGCCAGATGAAAACAGATTAGAACAGGCGGAGGAATTCTTAGAGACAAGCGTTCAGGATTTCTTACAACAGTCGACGCCAGATATCATCGAGAATGCTTATTTTCTTCCTCATTTCGAATGCGACTTGATTACATGCTACGCATACTTTTTATACGCAAAGAATTCCAACATATCAGAAGCTATTAGCTTACTGGAAAAGTGTTTGGAACATTTTAAAGAGGACAGATTCCTTCAGGTGTGTGGCTTGGGTGGTGAAATGTTTAATAAAACTGAAGTTAATGATTATATTCTTTGAATGTTAGTAAAATGATATTGAATTCTCTTTCTAGGAATGTTTGTACGAAAGTACTATTGCTCTTTTGCATCTGGATTGTAAAAAGTCAAAGTTGAATGAAATTTTGAAGGAAAAAATTGATCAGGCTTTAGATTTGTATCCAATGAACTGCTACATCCTATCCGTGGATATGGAAATTGAAGTAAATAACTGTAAATAGATGAAAAAACGTTTCGAAATCTGCGTTATACACATAATTTCAATTTTATATTTGCAGAGTGAACTGCCTTGCTGGAAATTGAGCCGCAATAACAGTGGAAAGTTTCAGTCATTGGCCTCCTGTCTTGCTGGTCGTATTAAAATTGAACGTCTAGAAAAACTTGGGCTTGAAGATGCTGCGATTTCGGCTACTAACAAGCTTTTATCGATTCATCGTAGACTTGCTAGGTATTTGATTAGAACGAAATTTAATTATGAACGTTGTGATTTTGTAAAGCTCTTTGTTTATTTTTCTATATAATAGGTATATGCATATTTTTTTTTTCTTCTACTCGTTTTACAGAGATCCGGAATCGCAGAGATGTCCATTGATATGGAGACTGTATATGCTATTTTTGAGGGAAAGAAATTTATGCCAAGGAAGAGGTGAGGAGGTTTATCATGAAAGCGTTGCACAGTGTCCATGGGCTAGAGGAATTTATACGGATGCTGCTCAAGTCGCGCCTCAATTACTTACGGAAATTCAAGATTTAATTCGCGAAAAAGAATTAAGAATGCACGTTACACCAGAGGAATTAGATATTCTGCGTGGATAGTGTATATTCTTAACTATTTGTCTCTTTTTTTTTTCTATTAGAAGATGTACATTTATGTATAAAATGTTTATATATTTATATTTTATTTTGTCATAAATAAAATTTTTTAATTCTAATGAATATTGTGTACATTGAGTTCAAAATCGTTTTTACAAAATGTGAAAATAAAATTGACTATTATTTTGAAAACTTGAGAAGCTATAATTTATATCCAAACTATTATATAAACTTCTATGTATACAGATCTTCTGCTAAAATTGATTATTAGGAAATCAAATTCGCTGAGAAACAGTACTTGAAACAATAAGAAATCCTAATTGTTTCATTCAATTAAAACGAAACAAACAAAAAAAATCTAATTGAACCTTTTTTCAAATTGAAAATTCAACTCGCGCTCTTTTTCTAAGCGATATGAAATAAGCCATAAAAGAAAACAATCGCTGGATCGAGATCTAGGCGGCATTGCATCTGTGTTGTTTTGTCTCCGTGCAATCATACATATTGAGTTGAAGAAGTATCTACGTAATAGAGGATGTTATTTTTCGGTCCAGAAGTTATTATTGAACATTGATGATCATTCTCATTAACTGTCATTGCTGTAAACGTAAAGAATTCGGGTTTTTTCATCCTGCAACTCGGCATTGAGCAATAGTAAACAAACCATGCTCGCTGGTCGCGCATGGCCGGTGTTATTATTACTCCCACGTGTTCGGACAGTTCGGCGCATGAGGTTGAGAGTTGATATTCGCAGCATAAGAGAACGGTGTTTGTTTCATTGTTTCTGGATTAATTTGCAACTGAACTTCGCTGTGTTGTTTGTGAATAATTCATTCGAATATTTCGTTATTAAAATCGCGGGAGTAATAAAATAATAAATGAGAAAATAGTGAAAAAAAAAACCGCACGAGTTATGCATTGCGCATTTATAAAATCGCCGGCCGGTTTTAATTGTGACGACTTAAAACAGTTTTTCACGTCATACATATTACAATGCTAAAAATAAACAGTTGTCAGTTGTGTTTGTTAACCACAACTAATATCCTAATTAAAGTAAACCCTTGTGTTGAAAGTAAGAAAAAATAAACAAATAACAAAAAATAAAATCGAATCGATGTGTACGCAGTGCAATATTTATCGATAGTGTATATTATAAAACCGAAATTACAATTAGGTAGTGAAAAAACAAATTTTCTTTTCCGTGTTCGCCCTGTTTTTAGTGTCATTTATTATTATTATCGATTAGAAGCAATGTTTTGGAGAATTTTTTTTTCCGTTATATTATTTCCCCGGTAATAATTAGGCGTACTAGAATTTTACAATATAAATTGACGAGAATTTTTTAGTTGTTCAAAAATCGTTCGTACTATTTATTTTATTCCTCAATTTGCTCAAATCCTTTTTTCGATCAATCTTAAAACTGAAAATGAGAATAAAATAAGGTGTAAAAGTTTCAGTGTCAAGATTTTAAGTGAACAATAGACATTTGCAGCTGTTGAAGAGCCTTTCTGCACAAGTGCTAAGGAACACACACAATTAGAAGAGTGAGTCTATTCATTTTAAACGCAACTCATTTTTCATTAGACAGAAACATCTCACAGGTTGATATTTATCTTATAATGTTTAATCGTCTATCGTAGTCGAACTTCTATTTATTTTAATAAAATTAACGTGAAATTAATTGTAGAAAAATTTAATTGTCCGAGAATTTCTTTCAAAAAAATTCGTGAAAATTCGAGAAAAAAAAAATTGGAAATTATATCAGATGTGATATAAATATATTCGATTATTCAAAATCGTAAAGCAGCGTGGACTGAAGGATAACAAAAATGAAAAAAATCGTGACATTTTCAATTTTGTTGAAAAAGTAAAAAAAAAAATTAAAATTGCGCAAATTTGTACATTTTTAAAAATCTATCGCTTTCATTCAGATTCCCATTTTCAAATGAATCATTCAAATCCCGCCAAAAACTTACAGTGCTAAAATACCTAATCCACTTATCCACTAATTATATTAAATATTATCCACTTACCATTAGAGACTATTCATCTTACCATTCGAGTGTCTGAGTCTGATCTTTATTACCATCTTCGTTAACAAGGTTGTCGAAGGTGTCGTGAGTCGTCGTCAAGTTAAATACACGTATTTAAAAATCGTCCATCACGTGGCGCCGTTATTTAATCTCGTGGCAGTTATCCAAATCGATATCAAATCGTGTGGGAGGGTAAGTCGTCAATGATGATGATTGTTGTCAAACATGTGTTAAACCTCGGCTATAAGTACGGCCATACATAAACACCCCGTTTATACGTGATACGTCAAAGTTGCACTTTGAGACGTAACATAAACGTCTGTAATAGTAACATGACCGACTTGAAGCTACCGGAAAAATGTTTACTAATCGATAAGAGAAGTCTAGAGTTATAACTCGCTAGTCTAGTCCCGCGACGTAGTTATCTTATCCACCTTAATTTCCTGAAAAGTGCATAAAGTGCATAAAGTTCATAAGGCCGAAGAAAAAAACGAAAAAACAAAATATATTTAAAAATAAACTAAAAACGTGATAATTATAAATTGAAGAAGTTGAAGAAAATTAATTGATAATATATAATTAAAAACAAATAACAATGGTTATCATGAGATTGTTCCGTAGATTGGGAGAGAAATGGTTCAATGTACAACAAAAAACATCGGAGGGTGTTCAATCGGCACGCGATGCTATGTTACGGGGTGGTATTATCACCGTAACATCTGTTGTTGTCATATGGATATCGGTATTTTTATACGCGGCTTTTTATTACGCTTATATGCCGAGCATATCGCATGTAAGACCGGTGCATTTACAATTCAAGTAAGTAATTCAGTCATAGCCTACGTCATAACGCACGATCAAAAATCATATAATGATTTTCTACATCAGATTTGTTAACGATTTTGAAGAAAACAGAAAAAAAAAAAAAAAAAATTTTTTAGGTTAGAAACACGTTTTTTATTTTGTATTTTTTTAGTTTTTGTTTATCAATTATTTTCACACCCCAGATCTTGCGACGAATCTAAAGGAATATGCAGCTTTCCTTCAGCTCATGTTCAACTTACCAAAAAACAACAACTTCTGATGGTCGGTCAACCTTACAAAGTTAATCTGCATTTGGAAATGCCTGAATCTCCGGCTAACAGAGAACTTGGTATGTTTTGTAAACTGGGAAAACATAAAATAAAAAGTCTGATTTAGAATTTTTACGAGAGATTATTGGTCTCTGATTCAGTTGTCTTAGCCTCCTTTTATCTTCTTCTTTTCTTTTCCATCTTATTTATTTATTTATTCATTTGTTTGTTCATTTATCAAGGAATGTTTATGGTCTGTGCACAATTGAGAGACAGAGACGGAGTATTGGTTGGAAATGCTTGCCGTTCGGCGATGTTACATTATCGAAGTTCCTTGCTGCACGTTATAACTACTTTAATGTTTTCCCCGATGATGATATTGGGAAATAGCGAAGAGAAACAATACATAAGTCTCGAGCTGTTTGGAAACTTTGAAGAAGATCAAGTAATATAATTTATAAAAAATCGCCTCTTTTATAAATTAATTGTATTTTTATTTTCTTCTTCATATATTGACGAATTTTAATCGGTTTATTTTATTTCCTATGAAAACGCAGAGTCATCCGGTCACCGATGTATACGTTGAAATACAGTCTAGATACGTTGAATTCTACTCGGCTACAATGATGATAAATGCACATTTATCCGGACTACGTTACATCATGTTTCATTGGCCAGTGTTGTCTGCCATTCTTGGGATCAGTACAAACCTATTTTTTATAGCGCTTATATGTGTACTTTCTTATTTCCACTTTATATCTGAGGAGGAGATATTGGACGATGATTTTATTTATGAGAAAGGTGAAGATGAAGAAGTAGAAGAGGAAGAAGGACTGAACGACGACGAAGAGGAAGATAAAGAACCAAAGTCTAACAGCGATCGTAAGTTCTCAAAACAAACAAATAGAAAAAACTTTCATAATTACAATTTTAATTATTATTATTATCATATTGTTTGTTGTCTGATATAAACTGAACTAAGAATTTCTTCTTTTTTTTTTTTTTTCTTTTAAAGTTTCCTCGGACACGTCCTCTTTAGAGGACACATCGATGCTTGAAGAAATTCCAAGACGTAGTCAAGAAAAAAAGTCCAGTGAATCTGTAGCGAGAATCCAATCCGTCAAATAGAGAAACAAGATATGAGAAAATAAGGCTGATTTAATGAAAAGAGTAATTCCGGGGTAGAGGAAAGAGTAGAACTTAAAGCTGACTGAAAAAAAATAAATAAAAAATTTCAATCATAATAATATTAATCGTTTGTAGTTTATTTTTTTTATTTTTTTATTTTATTTTTTAGTAAAAAGAATAGAAATGAAAAGAAAAGTAATATAATTACACATATCTAGTTAAATTTATTTAGTTAGGATGTTGCTGAGTGATTCCAAATGGTTTTAATTCAACGGACAAATAATAAAAAAAAAAAAACAAGAATCAAAGTGTTTTGTTTTTATTATTTTTTTTTTTTTTGTTGTTTAGATTTTATTTTCAATGTTATCAATATTATTATTTATACTTAATTTCATGCCTAGTTTATATTTTATTCGATCATTATTAGGTATTAGTAGTTAATTACGTGTCGTTTATATAATATGTACAAAGAAAAGTAAGAAGAAGAGAAAGAAAAAAAAAAGAAACATATTTTCTATCTCCGATTGGTCAGTAAACGTTTTTTTTCTTTCTTTTTTTTTTCTCTTTCAATTCAACGTGATAGATTATATTAATTAAACCAAAGAAGCATGTCACAGTGTAAATTGAATTTTACATCTTTAGTTATAATTAGATATTCTTCAATTAGGATCACTTGAATCAGTTCAATAATTGATTAACAAAAAAAGGAGAAAAAAAAAAAGAAACAAATGGGCAGAAAGGTAAATAATCGTGTAATTAAACCTCTGCGGGGCGTAATTCAATTGAAATTAGTATTATTCAAATATATACCATTTATAAAAAATAAAATGAAATAAAATAAAATAGAATAAAGAAAAAGGAAAAAACAGGTGTTGGAAAATTTCATTCAACATAATACGACAGATTCGTTAACAAACCAGCAGTAATAATAATAATGATACCCGGCTAAAATAGTCAATCAAATCATCCTTAACAATGTGCTAATTGACGGTGATTAATATTCGTGATGGATTGCTAGTTCTTGTTTTTTTTTTTGTATCGTTTTCTTTTTGTTTTTTTGATTTCTTTTTTGTTTTTTGCGGAAATTGTCAAAGTTTCAAAGAACAAAATCAATAAATAAATAGAAAAGATTCTCGATCTTTGTGAGACTGTTTCTAAACTTGGATGAATAAATCCAATGAAATAAACAACAACAATTTCAAAAGATTTCTTTTCGGATAAAAAAATGTTGTGATGAAGAATTAATATAAATTTTATACGTATATATAAATATATAAAGATACATAGGTATATATACACGTATAATGTGTATATGTATACATACATCGAATTGTTACATGATTTATGATTATTATTATTATTCTTATTGTTGTTATTATATTATGTTGAAGGTATTTGAACGGAAGGAATAAATAATCAAACACTACATATGTTTATATCGTTTTTTTTTAAATATTTTTCTTACTTACCTTTTTATACCTATATATATATATATATCGTTAGCTATATAGAAAAGTCACGTAACTACCAAAAAGTACATTTTGTCGGAAAAACCATGACTCATCTCCAGAAAATAATTATGTGATCATTACTCAAATTTTCAAAACGTGGAAATGTTGGTAGTTACGTGACTTTTCTATTTAGCTAACGATATATGTATACTATTTAATATAATTTCTCTACCTCAGCTTTTATAGCGTATCGATATTCTCTCGAAATGTCAAATTCATCCGACACGTTTGAATATTATATTTATTCACATTACTTTGAAATAAGGGTTTAATTAGTATACATATACGATAATTGATGAAAAAATATTTTCTCACTGAATGAAAATTCTATTCCTTTTGCTAATTAAATTTGATTCGTTCGTTGGTCATTACATTAACATATTATTTTTGCAAGTTTTCAAACAATAATAAAAACAAAAAAAAAGAAAAGAAATTTTTATTTTTCAATTTTCTCGGACGTGAACCGCATATGTATAGAGGTATCGTACGTATGCATACATACATATTATGTCTGATCATCTGCAGTGAAAAAACAAGCTGAGATTCAGATTGCGGCTTATGATTAGGTCGGTTACGTATATTATACCTAGATATAATAGCGGAAGATTATAGAGCCGCACCTGCAGCCCATTGGTAGAATATCTTTTAATCCGTGCTTTCGTGTATAGATGGTCGTAAAAGAGAGGTAAAAAAAAAAAAAAAAAAAAAAAAAAAAACAGAAGGACCGAAAAAACAAAACCAAAAAAATAAAATAATAAAAAAAATAAAAAAAAAAAAAAAAACATCAAAATACAGAAATGAAAAGGGAAGAAAGGGTATGGTAAAGAAAATAAAAGAAACAAAAAGAAAAAAAAGTCGAGAAAAAATGTTTTCTTTTCCATCGATTTCTGGCCAGTTGAATAGGCTCGTAATCCAATTAGCAAGAAAAAAAAAAAAAGAAGGGAAAGAAACAGCCCGGGCAAATTGTGTCGTCGTTTCACCCTTGTGCGGATGAGGGGGGGTGATGAAGGATCTAAAATAATAAAATAAAATAATAATAATGAGAGAAAACAAAAAAAAAAAAAAAAAAACAGAAAAGAGAGGAAAAACTGGTTTTTATATACGCTATAAACGGTGAAAATAATGTGTCAATTATCAATTTGACGGTATCTCTGCAAAAGCACGCGATTTAATAATAACTATACTATCAAGGGCGAATTGGGATGCGTTACATAGCAGAGAGAAATTATGTATGCATGTATGTAAGTGTTTATATACTTGAAAACAAACATTTCTATATACGTAATAACGATGCGCATAATAAATTGTCGCGGAAAACAAACTCCTCTACGCTGTCGATGTACATAGGTATGTGTATATATGTATATGTACATACATACATATATATATGCATATTTTTATCGTCCACCCAAAACTCTGCAGTGTATATGCAAATCAAACAGAACACAATAATTGATAAGTCCGAGGAAAAAAACCACTTTGCGAACAACAACAAAAAAAAATCAAAAAAAGTAAATAAATAAATAAGAAACGAACGAAAAAAAATCAACCAAAGTTAGAAGAGAATTCTCATTCCCAAAAAGAGATTCGAATATCAAAATTATTCGAAAATAATATAACCGCGATTCAAAATCAAGGAATAAAATTCCAACACAATTAATATATACCTGTATGTATAATACATATAATATGCGAGATAAAAATTCTTATGTAATTCGCTTAAAAAATTTTAATAATTTTTTATATATACCTCAGATGAATTCCTCATTTTTTCGATTCAGTTACCTAATTCTATTAATATAAAACGGTTGAAAATTTTCTTATACGTCACATTTTGCTACCACAAATGTAACTTTTTATTTGCGCTGATTACTTGGATTAAAATTTCGATATTGTAAAGTTTACATATCAGCAACTGGTCTAATTTTTTGAATAAAATGTCTCACAGATCGTTTCAATGGAAAATGGATCCAGAAATTTCAAAAAAAAAAAAAAAAGAGTAAATTGAATCATTTTTGATAATTGTTTTCTTTGTTGAGCTATAAAGTATTGTTTTCTAAATTTTTAATCTGACTTCATATTTTCTTGAATGTTACGTGACAAAATTTCAGATACAAAGTTTTTTTTTTCTTATCGTCCTGTCTTAAACGTAACTTAAAGGTGACCAGTACAGCTTGGTTTGGGAAATTTGGAGTACTCCAAAATTCATTTATTCGTCAACCAAAGTTTATTTCACATCGAAAAAAATTTTCTTCGAAAAACTTTGTCGTAAGGTTTCAGGCTCAACGTTGGTCCAATTCAACCTCTCAAGGTCTTGCTTTCTTCGGACAGCAATTCTACATCTTACGAACGTAGGGATCGGTGAAAAAAAAATTTATGTGAAAAGTTACGGTCAATTATCGAAAATTTCCAATATTTAGGCAACTAATTTGCAAATAACTTGGTCAACACGAAATTGTAAAAAAAAATCCCTCGTTTACGCGATGAGGATTTCTTTTCTGAACAAAATGAGCCCTTAACGATCTTAATCGGAACAACGATGTGCCTAAAACCTAATACGACAAAGGTTTTCAAAGAAAATCTTTTTTTTTTTTTTCGATGTGAAATAAACTTTGGCTGAGAAATAAATGCATTTTGGAGTACTCCGAATTTCCAAAACCAAGTTGTACCGGTTCCCTCAACGTATACATGTATACGTCTCTCGTGTCTCCTGTATATATCTTTTCCGCGATAAATGTGCGATGTGTAATGTGCGTCGTGCAGTGTCCATTGTACACCCCTACCGCCCCAATCATTACCTCAACTATATCACCGCTGCCGTTTCCTAAGGCGTCAATATCTCTGCCCGATCCCAAGACCGTATAACTCTTCTGCGATTCTTTCGCAAGAGTTGCGGTTTAATACGCAACTTCAATACCTATACCTACGTTTGTGTATATGTACCATGCCTACCCTGCTTCAACCGAACTGCAATGCACTGTACAGTACAGGAGGAGTACCGAAGCAAATTGTTCCGAAAGAGAGTAAAGGGGTAAGGAGTCTGACGAGGGGGAAAGGGGATGGATGGAGGTAGTAGACGGGTAACAGGTTATCTACGAGGCCGTCAAACCCGGTCTTTCGCCATTCCCTAAGCTGCTGTTGATGCCGGTGCTGCCGGTAAGAGCGAGAGATAGATATAGTCAGGTTATAGGTAGGCATAGGAAAGACTACATCCTTAACAACTATGAGAGCAAGGAGTAGCCGGCAATGGTATATATAATGTGAATTTCACTCTATATGAGCGTATCTCGGTGTATCGTATTGAAAGATACGAAGATTGAGAAACACTGTTCGGTAAGCGTGGCTCCTCCGTCCTCTCTCTCTTACTATCTGGATTCCTGGACCGGTTAGGACAGCCAGGCAGGCGTACAGCTTCCTCTCCTGGCCCCCTTGCCGCCTCTCCTCTCTCCAACTTCATCTAATTTCATCTCTTTCTATACCGTACCGTATCTCTCTCTCCTTCTCTCTCGAGATCTCTCTGCCACCCATCCATTTACCTTAGAAGCCCCCAAGCCCCACACGACAGGTGCTGGCGTGCAGTAGTAATGCTATAGAGTGGAGCGCAACCAAATAATGAAATAATAACGAAGTAAAGGTATATATATATATATATATATATATATATATATATATATATATATATATATATATATATATATAATATACGCTTATATATACCGCGACCCGAGCTATATACCACGTCCATTTTTCGTATATTATATCACATTATATTATCATTATCATTATTATTATTATCGCAATAACCGAAGAGAAATTTGTAGAGTAAAACGACAGAAAAATTAATGAAACGGAAAGATCGATCGTTTTTTGAAATTCGCGGAAATAATATGTATATATGTATATCCTTTTTAATGTACTTGGCGCGAGACTCTACCGAGTCTCTTGATATATCGATGAAAAAAAAAAATTTCTTACAAAATTTCTTTCGAGAACTATAATTTTTCATAGTTTTTACAAAATTCATCGATTTAGTTTCTCATCGTCGTTATTATACACCTACCTGTGTATACTCTGCCTCTTTGCAGGGGCCCTGCGCGAACCCTGGGGTCATCGAATCTATCGGAATTGTATCGAGGGGTATATCGAAACCCATAATATAAAAAATCGTGTGTGGGAGGATTGAATAATCGTATACGCGGGATTCCGGTGTTGTTGTTTGTATACAAAATACAGATGTGTATATTTAAATCGTGTATATAGCGTTAATATACCGATCGTATATACATACCGAGAGATTAACGTGAAAGTTAACACTCAGTCACAGCCAACTCGGCAGACTCCACGTTTTCCGGCTGTTTTTCGCAGGCTGGCCATGCGCTATTCTTTTTAATTTCTAGTCAAATTGATGAACATCGGAAAGAATCGAAAGAAAAAACGGAAAGAAAAAAAATAGCGGATGGCTAGCCTGCGAAAAAAAGCCGAAAAACGTGGAGTGTGCCGAGTTGGCTGTGACTGAGTGTTAACTTTCACGTTAATCTCTCGGTATGTATATATGTTAACGTGCGTGAAACATGAACGCGGATATACATATATAAGATTTAATGATTTAGTAATACAGGTATAATAATTGTCCGGTTACTGTGTATAGATATAAGATCGAAAATCCGCTTTGTATATGGTTATATGTATATATCTTCGCACTTTGACACGGATCATCAATTCCTCTCATTATATTTTTTCAACATTTTATACGTCATAAATAAGAAGAAAATTAAAAATAAATAATGATGATATTAATTAACGTATATGTATATTCTAGCCTCGATATATACCGAGTCGCTATATCGAATCAATGAATCGATCGGTAGGATAATAATCTCTTTACTTCGCGGGTATAAAATTTAATTTACAACACGATCGCTATTCAGCGTCCTCTTTTATATTTACGGAATTGTTATTATACTCAACGTCATTTTTCATCGTTTAGATGGTATAATTATCTGCAATAAGGAATCGCATTGAACGCCTCGAGGTGTGGAGATCATTGTTGGTAGGCGACGAATTGTACGATTTTATTTATCGTTAATACTGATATTTTTTTTCCTTTTCTTCTTAACGATTTTTTTCTTCTTCTTCTTCCGCTTCAATTTCTTGGCAACGATTCGGACGGATTTTTAGCTCGATATTTTAGAATTTTTTTTATTTTTAACCGGTTTTCAACCGATTTTCAACCCATTTCAAAACGGATTTTTGCTCTTCTCACTCACCACGAAATAATTCTTCTGATTTGTCGAATTTTTTTACTTTTTCTTTCGGAAAGTTTATTACTTTACTTTCAAACGATTTTTTTTTTTCTTTTTGCCGATTTTAACCAATTTTTTATTCTATAGAACTTTTAAAAATTTCTATTCATCGCTGCAACGCGTGTCTTAGTCGATTTTTGCCGATTTCATAGTCGACTTCATCTGTTTCAGACGCTCGTAAAATCATTCTTTACCATTTTACCTGCATGTGTATAAATCTTTCTTGGAACTAATTTACTCAGGTTAACCGATTTTTTTAAATGTTCCTCCTACCCCAGCGATCGGTTTAGTACTTTTCGACCGATTTCATCAAACGTCAGTCGATTTCAAACGCGTTGCTTATCTATTCTCTCGCACGTCCGGTCAATTTTGAACAGTCTGGGTCCATATTAATGCGTTTTTCTTTTTTTTTTTTTTTTTTCAACGATTTTAGCCGATTTTAGTCGTTCCAGGTACAACCGCCCGTCTCTATGGGAAAATATATAAAGATATATATTTTTTTTTTTCGGTTTATTTATTTATTTTATTGACAAATGGCGTATCGGTATATAACCGCGTATAGTCGGTTCATTAAACATGACCATAAAGTAAAAGTGAAGCGTTTTATTCAGAGCTGTCTCTAAATTTTGAACGCCTTAATTTTTTTTTTTTTTTTTTTCGTTTCTTTTCGTTTTGATTTCGTGGTTTATTTGATTTGATTTTTTTCTTCCATTTTACTTCTTTTTTTTTTTTTTTTTTCTTCTCTTACGCGTCGACATTGACGGATGAATCCGCTCAAGAAATTGTCTTTAGGGTTGTTTCCCGCCTCTCGATTCCTTTATGTATAGTACCTCTTATAGACGTCGGCTTAGTTTTCGTTGAATCGACATTCGTCAAGGAGTTGAATACTGAATAGATGGTTACAGAGTAGGTATATATAGTAGGCAACCGACGAGGAGAACAAGCGTCGTTAGATTAGCGACGGTTCTTCCTCACTGATCTGGGAACAGAAATTTTTCTATCCAATACGGATATACAAGGCTATACAAGATTTACCGCCGAAACCGAACCCGCAGCCTCTCGATAAACTATACATATATACAGAGGTATATATATATCTCACCGCTACCGGTTCCTTTTCGAAGAATCTGCGAAATCAAACTGATGCAGAATTCCGGAAGGTCCGGGACACGCTTCTTTCAGTACCCGGCTTATTTTTCATTCTCAAGAATGCCTCTCTCTCTATATATATAAATACATATGTATATATGTTGTATTTTTGTGTATGTATGTGTACATATATGTATAGTAAGCCCTCCCCCGGCTCGCCCCCGTTCAAGAAACGAATACGGAAAAGCAATTTCGAACGTCACTCAACCGGAAATAAATTCCGTGTCTATTTCTCCCGTCACTTCTACACTCGAAGACCGCATTAGTCCTTATATACAAGGGATCTATATATTTGACGTTTCCGATTACACGCTCCGAAACACTTTCACATTTCTCCTTATAATCACGATACAAAAAAATAATTTACACTAGTACGTGTTACATTCATTTTTTTTTTTTTTTTTTTTATTTTTTTTTATCCATTTCACAAGCATTTTTCTTTTTTTTTTTTTTTTTTTTTTTTTTTTGGAAATTATTTCATTCAGGTGAATTTGGGTATTTTTTTTTTTTTTATTTTTATCGAAAATTGTATTTTTCTTCGACGTATTTTCGTATATGATTCGTTTCGAAACGAATTTTACATACTTCTGGAACCTTTTCGTTCCTTGACATTATTTAATTAGGATCTGGTAAAAGAAAAAAAAAAAAAAAAAAACGAAAGGTAAAATCGTATTTGAAGTATAGACGACTCGATCTTGTCGGTAAAGACATGTCAAAATTAGACAAGAAGATCAAAAAAGAGACAAGAAATTGAAATTCCGATTCCAATTTCTCAACTATTTTATTTTTTTTATTTTTTTTTTTATTTTCATAATTCGTGAAATTGGATCCAATTTGAGAGGCCCGTTTGTATATATCTTTTATATAAAGATATATATACATAATATATAGTATATAAATTTTTTATTTATTTTTTTGTAACAATTTTACTTTTTTTTTTTCTCATCTTCTTATGCTCCTCAAAGAGCTTCACATATATTCAACAGGATATAATACGACGATGATATTTACCTCTGTAATGTCGATTATATGTAGCCTTCTTCGCATCGGCAAGGTATAAGATATACGTATAATAATAATAATAATAATAATAATAATAATAATAATAATAATAATAATAATAATAATAATAATAATAATAATAATAATGATAATAACAATAATGATGAAAGAAAAAGACACGATGCAAGCAAGCCAAGCGTTTATATCGAGGTATATATTATGTATAGATCGAAATCGATGCAATCTTTGATATCGGGTTGTTTTCGGAAGCAAACAAGTTGTCGACGTGTGAGATTGAATCGGTTTTTCTTTACTTTGTTTTCTCTTCCCTTTTTCTTGTTTATTTTTTTTCTTTACATATATACATATATATATATATATATACACACATATATATATATATATATATATATATATATATATATATATATATATATATATATATATATATATATATATATATATATATATATATATATATATATATATATATATATATATATATACATATATAAGTTAGATCGTATAAAAACTCGTTTTTTGGCACAAAAGGCACGCCTTGCCTTTACCTTAAGCCTCGCTTTTACCTCGGTTCGCTACGTTTAGTGACATAGATCATATCTTAAAAAACAAATGTTTGCTCCCTGTAGACATATACCTAACCTACCTACCTACCTACGTGTACCGCGGCTACCCTTCTGTGTGCCTCCACCGTGGAAAGACTGTATAAAGTGTCTACACGACCTGGGCCCAGTCGTAGTATGCACATCGTTCATATCCCACCATCTATCTATCTATTTATCTATCTATTTATATCTATCTATTCATCTTTATACGTACCATATAAAGTACGTGCCGTATAAATTTCTTGAAAACCCTTTTGAGGTAAATCTTGACTCTTGTCAGCCCTTTCTTTCTTTCTCTCTCTCTTTCTTTCTTTCGTTATTTTATAAACCCGTCCAGACTGTGCATCTGCGTATATATAACATAAAGCGAAACTTACGTTACTTAATTTTATGTTTTTTTTTTTCATTAGATTTTGATTTTGATTCCGCAGTTTCTAATTGCGTGAAAAGAAAGAACGAGAAAAAGTAAAAATACAGAGACAGACAGAAAGATGAGAAAAGTAAAAGAAGATATACTAAATCAATAAATTCGAGATATATAAGATCGTGGAGTTTGGACATAAAAAATTTTGGACACAAAACCGTACAGATTATAATGAATGACTTTTGAATTTGAAGATTATAGGAACCGACGAGCGTGTCGCGTCGTTTTAACGTTTCTAGCCTCTACAGGGATTTTATTTTTTGTGTTTCTACCTTTTTTTTTTTGTTTTACGCGAATAGGTTACAGCGTCTATATAGATAGACAGTAATTTTGGTTATATCAATCATTATCGTGAACGATAAGGTAAAACCATTCGAATATAACTATAACCGCGGTCGTTATACCTGTACGATATGTATATAGACAGTATAAGTTTATATACGAGGTATACCCAGACTGGATCGTAGCGGAGCTCACGATCGGCAGAGAAGACAGTAAAACGTTAATTCTCTTTATACGAAATTCCACTCTCTTGATCCGTGGCCAGGTGCGATTAACCGATGAACGACGAAAAACTGGTTTTAAAGGTTATACAGGGCCCCTTGAGTATCGTCTCGTCTCGTAGCTTCTCTTCCTCTTCGTTCTCAGTCTCGTTCTCGTCCTCGTCCTCGTGGTTTTAGTATATTATGTATATACAAGGCTACACGGCTATAGGCGTCATCTTGCAAGCGAGTAACCAAATGATCCTATATAAACTACATATATACATACCTATATACATATATACATCGTGTGTATATATATAACCCATTCTTTTATACCTCGGAGAGAAGAAACCCCTCGAGGTGTAGATTTTCTGACTATAAGTATACAGAAACCCGAAAATTCTATCGGTTTTACGTTACGGTTTTTTTTTTTTTTTTTTTTTTCACACGTATAAGGGATACGTATGATAATTTGTGTATCGATATTTCGAAATCTTCGATCTATATATACGTCTTCTAAAAATCTCGCGGTTTTATATCGAAACCAATATTGAGCAAAAATACATAAAAAATTGAGAAATAGCTCGAAATTAATGAGGTATGGTACATATATACATACATACCTGTTAAAATTGATTTGGTTAATTTTTAATACCGAAACTTATAAATAATGCAGATTTTTTGATTTTTTTTTTGTAAATTTGAAGGTCCGAAACGATAAAAGTTCCGAAGGGTAAAAATTAGGAATTCATTTGCGGGACGATTTCGAATTATTCATTAACGTTAATAGTCCAGAATATTAAAATTGGAAAGGATCGGAATGCCGACAGCTAATTGTAGAATCTCGGAAAGCCCAAAACTCCGAAAGTTCAATAATCCGAAAATTTATAATTGAGAAGCAGGACGCTCCATGCATGAATTTCAAATCCCGGAGTTTCGACAGTTCGGAATTTTTTACCTTATACGGTGGTTTTTAGATTTCAAGTTTTTAACGGGACCAGCTGTACAGCTTGGTTTGAGAAATTTGGAGTACTCCAAAATTTATTTATTAGTCAACCAAAGTTTATTTCATATCAAAAAAAAATTTTCTTCGAAAAACTTTGTCGTAAGGTTTCAGGCACGTCGTTGGTCCAATTCAACCTCTCAAGGTCTTGCTTTCTTCGGACAGCAATTCTACATCTTACGAACGTAGGGATCGGTGAAAAAAAATTCATGTGAAAAGTTACGGTCAATTATCCAAAATTTCCAATATTTAGGCCACTAATTTGCAAATAACTTGGCCGACACGAAATTGTAAAAAAATTCCCTCGTTCACACGATGAGGATTTCTTTTCTGAACAAAATGAGCCCTCAACGACCTTAATCGGAACAACGATGTGCCTAAAACCTAATACGACAAAGGTTTTCAAAGAAAATCCTTTTTTTTTTGTTTTTGATGTGAAATAAACTTTGGCTGAGAAATTTCCAAAACCAAGCTCTACTGGTCCCCTTCAATAATTGGAATATTCGTTACTGGGGTGGTTCGTTGTTATGCGGCATAACAAAGCCAAAGGTATAAGACTTAGTATTCAGGATCAATTAAATCATCACGAGTAAGTCGTGCTTTGAAGATAACCTTGTGTCTCAAGGTAAGGCACTTCCCTTTGACAGATCCCTCGGACCTATGTAACTGTCAATTCCAAGTTTAGTTTCTCCGTGCGGTTTTGGTGCTTTATACCGTGACGTGGATCTCTACGGAGGTTCTAAATCCCTGCGGGTTCAGAATTAGCCGCAGAGAAGCAGATAGCCACATCTAAGTAGGCATACACGAAGAGACTGACAATATAAGAGCCTAGAATTTCGAAAATGAAACACAAAAAATCATTTTTCATTTTTCGACTCTTAACAGAAAAAAAAAACAAAAAATATAGAAAAAGAAAGATGACAAGAATAGGAATGAGAAAAGTAAGAAATTTCTAATTAATTAACAAAATATTAATCCTAACGTTTCGTTCTGCTTCGCAGCTCAGCTCGCTTTATACGATATACCTATACGTCGTCGATTATTTTGCTCAGCTACTTCTTTGCCCTCGGTCAGCTCCTCTACACCGGCTCAATTAAATGATCATCTTCCTTATTCCTCCTCCAGGTAAGACCCTGCAGGGTACGTCGTGGTGGGACCCGAGCCATAAATTTATTTCGAAACACTCGACGAACAAAGGATAAGGAGGAGGGCCCCTACCTGTGTCTTACTTTTTTCCTTCCATCATTCCCCCCGAAGTGAGGATCTTCTTCTTCTTCTTTGTCTCTCTTTCCTCTTCATTCTTCTTCTTCTTCTTCGACTTTTTCGTCTTCTTCTTATTCTTGTTTTGCTCTTAAATTTTTACCCCTCTCCATCTCCATCTCCATCTCTATTTCCCCACCTCCGGACATCAACCATCGTATCAACCTTTGTCGGAGAAAGGCGGCAACAACCTGCCCTGCCTCAGGCAAAACACTTTGGTCCAGGGCAGCATCCATTCTCGCGGTAGCCGCAAGGTGCGGTTTATACTACACAATTCCGAGTCGAGTGATTTCACTCGAATGTATTTTTTCGTCATTATATCCATATATTTCAACAAATTTATTTATTTATTCATTTAAACATTTTCATATACATATATATGTACATACACACTTCTAACACATAAAATTATCCAACGTAATTCAAATATCATCAAAAACCTCCGGGTCTAAACAATAAAATAAAAATAATTAATTATACTCGGGAGTAAATTTTTTTATCATCGAATCGTTTCAATATTTTATATATACATACGAAATTTATATACAAAATTCGTTGCGATAATATTTATTAAAAAATACACAAAATTGTTATATATATATATATATATATATATATATATATATATATATATATATATATATATATATATATATATATATATATTTATATGGGTATTATATCTATATATACGTGAGGAAGTAGATAGATAAGGAATTAAGGAATGCGTGTACATGCCGTGCAAACGCCGAGGACTCTGTCGACGATTATTAAAATTTATAAAGAACTTGTTTATCTCCTCCCCTCCTCTCTTTAAAAAGTTAACGTTAGCTAGAGGTATCTAATACGAGGTACGACTTTGCCCCCGCGAGGCGGGTTTAGTCGTGCGTGATACATTAACTCACATACTTACACGCGACGTTGGCTATTTGTCAGAGTATAGGTAGTCCAGAAAAGCAAGCAAGCAGGTAGGTAGGTAAGGTTAACGTCTACGTTCTAGTCTCGAATACGCGTGTGTATACCGATATGTGCTTCTCTACTCCGCTCCGCTCCCCGCTTTTCTCTCTCTCTTTCTTCTTTCTATCCATCTCCCTTTCTCCACAGCACTGCAGCACTGCAGCAGCAGAGGCACCGCGTGAAGCGGTGAATTGTAGTCAGGTGAACGAGCTATAAAGGGAGAGACGGGGTAGGTACGTACGTCCTTGATGCGCGTGGTTCTCGCGTGCCCGAAGCTAACCGAAACTAGCCGAACTCGGCCCGAGATAGATCGAGAAAACGAAGCAAAGCAAAATGAAACAAATTACAAAAAAAGAGAGAGAGAGAAAAAAAAAATTGAAAAAAAAAAAAAGAAAATAAAGTAAAATAAAATAAAACAAAGAAAACCAACGAAAACAAAAAAAAAGACTAAAATAAAATAAATCTTCTTTATACCATTTCACAGTGATTCTCAACTTTCACTGAATATACCTTTATCTTCATTCATTGTGTACGTATTATTATTATTATTATTATTATTACATTTAGATATACATACTATATATAGATACACATACATATATTTAAGAGATACGAAAAGAAAATTTTTTCGTTTCAAACGAGAAAAGAACCGACGACTAATTACTGAAATCTTATATATACCTACTAATTAGCAGAGTATTTAGGACTGATGCAGAGTTAAATTGGTTTTTCTTTTGAGAGTAGGTATATTATGTATATACTATATGTATACATATATCCACGTTTTTAAACGTTCGTATATAATCTATATACATATATATATACACCGTAATTTTGTTTTTTTGTTTTTTTACTTATTTCTTGTTTCGTTCTTCTTTTTCCTTGGTGTGTTTAATTTATGTACAACGTATACATTAGGGTGATTAAAAAAAAAAAAAAGTCGATTTTCGTTTGTTTTCTATTTTTTTTTTATCAATTTTTTTTTTTTTTGTTTCCCATTACGTGAAAAATGTTGATATATATATATATATATATATATATATATATATATATATATATATATATATATATATAAAAAAGAAACAAAAAAAAAACAAAGACGATAGAAAAACAAAAATATTTTTCCCAAATATGAGCTCTCAGTAATGGATTAATTTTAAGAGGAAGCTCCAGTCATTTTTAGCTTATTTCATTATTGCATAATATACCTACTTGATTTTTAATCCATTACCATAGATTTTTGTGGTGTTAGAAAATTTTAAACTATTATTATTATTATTATTATTATTATTATTATTATTATCATTCTTGTTTTTATATGTACCAAAAAAATGAAATAAAATAAAAATTACTTATATATAACGTTTTGATTATGGATATCAGTATGTAGCTATAGCATAGGTATACCTTTAATGTATACTATATCGAAAAGCTGAGGTGTTTAGGCGAGGCGGTTGATTTTATTCGATTAGTTGATCAGTCGATTAACCTAAATTAGTTACGTCAGGTTTGTAATTGAGACCCGTACACTGCAGACGTAGATGGTTTATGAATTTATAATATATATATATATACATATATGTATCTATATATATATGTACCTATATAAGGGAGGGTTGGTTTATATAAATTGGACCGTACGATATAATCTAACGGTATATAAAGATATATAAAACAATATATATACATATTTATATACCCATACATAATATTTTATACATATATATAGTTCGACGATAATTTATTATACATACGTTTAAAAGGAAATCTATTTATATCATTTATCATCATCGTAAATTTTTTTTTTTTTTGTTCCATCCTGTCTCATTAAATTCATCGCGATTATTTACACCTTTTATTTAGATTCAATTGTTAATCGAGTCTTCGATTTTTAAAGAAATTAAGTATATTCCTTTTGACAGAGCATGAGAAACTTGGAAGAAAAGAAAAAAAGAATAAATAATATTATCTATTAATATAATATATGATCGATAATAAATTATAGAAATTTCGTATGTATGTATATCTGTGAGATAATTTTTTGGATTAAAAAATTCAGAAGGAATACGGTATAAAAATGTAAAAGAAAAAAGCAACCTTAGGTGTACAGATTGTTTAATTGATCCTACCTATAATGCAAAGATAATTTGATATTTTTTTATTTTTTTTTTTATTATTTTTTATGAGCCAAGTTTTTGATTGACTTTTAAATTACGAAAATAAGTTAATCAGTTGAACTTGCAGATTTGAAGGGATAAAAGAGCTCGCTTATTATATTTCATTTTATTCCTTTTCATTTTCTTTTTGGTTTTTTTTTATTTTTCTTTTTTTCAATTTTTTTATTATTCGTTACACGATCGTGTATACATATATATGTATGTATATACAGCTGTATAGTGCAGACAAGCCTAACTAACTGAATAGAATTGATAAAAAAAATAAATTAATATGTTATATATTATCCATTTTGCATACATTCTATAAAATTTGTTTTTTTACATAAATTTCATATTACTTTTTTCATTTTATATATTACATATAGGTATAATACATATGGATTTACTATATATATTTTATCAGGCGCGGGTTTTTTGAAAATGAAAATAATTATTTATCCGTGTATTTAACAATATAATCATTAGTTATAGTTATTAATAAACAAATAATACCATAATGAATTCAGTCGCAGGTTTTATTCATTAGGAAAACTAATTTAAGGATATAAATTTTCCACGTTAACACCACCACCACCACCACCACTGCGTATATGGTAGGTGGAGAGAGGTAGATTATCACCCTCGTTACCAACCCCTCGGGATATACATACATACATATCTTTATATATATACACATACATACATACAACATACAATATACAACAATATTTCCTAAATTGAAAAAATGTCAAGCTCTGCACAGTGCAGCGTGTGGGGGATTGCCAGAGTTAATTTTCGTAAATTTCAAGTTTTTTTTTTGTTCCTATTTTTTTTTGTTTTCTAATTTTTTTTCTCGCAACCACGGATTTTCGCGATTTAAATCCGACGAAAATTACTACAGACGGGTATACACCGGCCACTAATACCTACGTATACATATATAAAAGTTTTCTTCTTTTTTTTTTTCAAATTTTTTTTTTGTTCCGTTTTTGTTTCTTTCTTTTCAATTCCATCACGAATTTTTTTCTCTCCGTCTTATATAGGTAGGTAAATGGGTATGTACGTATATTTATAATATAAAGCAATCAAATTTATTGCCATTTGAGATTATAAATAAATATACACATGTATATATATATATATACGTCTGTATGTATGTAATGTATGTATATAGGCACAGAAGGCATATGCGATGATGGTGGAAACATTATATTCAACATCGTTTTGACATGCCCATTATAGAAAGTTATAAATTGCAAATTATAATATATAGTACATACACATATCTACATATATGTGTATATTAATAAATTTATACTTTAATGGCAGGGCTGCACACGACGAACACATACATGAAGTCTATACCTAGGCTATATACGTACATATACGTACATCGTATACATGTACAGTAAGCAGTTGAAATATATACCCTATAATATAATACCTTTCTTTCGGTTGTAAAAGTTTTTAATTCCATTTTCCCCAGCTCGGTTATTATTAACCGGCATTTTCGCCCATGGTACTGCTTATATTCGTTCGGGATATCTTTTCTGTCTCCAAAGTTATGATTAAACTCATTACTTCTAGTATATACATACCCACGTTATACAAAAATGAAAGAAACTCAAGTAAAGTAAGAATGAAAAAAAAAAGAAATGAAGAAAGAAGGAATCAAATAAACATAGAAATAAGCAATTATTTCATACAAATTATAAAAGCCTGCACCCCCTGCACCCCCATAAAGTGAGAATTATTATTCCGCGTGTATATAAGCCGACGTCGAAATTTTTTTTTTCTCCTCATATTGTTATTTTAATTTTTTAATTTTTTAGATAAATTGATAGATTTATCTACAGAGAGTTTTTCGGTAATATATTTAAGACAGTTTTTCGGTTTTTATTTTTGTATATATATATTTATATATATATATATATATATATATTTTGTTTGTATATATATATAATTATGTATATATATATATTTTTTTTAGGTCTTATGGTAAAATATTCATCACATCTTTTTCCTATTTCGATATATAGCGCATGTATGTATGTACATACATACTTTCTCCGTGCGTGAGAATAGGTATATTACGGATACTTCGTATCCTCACCTTTTTTCTGTTTACTTATCCCTCGCTATAACACGCTAGCTCACTCACATCTTAGATTTATCTTTATAACAATTTTCGCTGATATATATATATACATACCCTTTTATCTCCGGTAAAAACGGACACATATCTACCAGTTTTATAGATATTACGTAAAGATCTCACGCCCGGAATATCAAACAGGTATATACACTTATTCGTATACGCTCTATCTAATCCGCGGACGCCATGGATATACCTGCGGGTTGCAATGGTGAAAATTTTCGGGATTTTTTTTATTTTCTAGGGACTGTCGATGTATAATAAATAAATAAATACATGAATGAATGAATGATCGAATGTATCGATCTTCAATAATTTCGAGACTATTTTTTTCTCTCTTTATCGCAATTAGCTGCTGTTGTGATAATTCTATAATGTACTTGGCGCGGGACTCTACCGAGTCTCTTGATATAGGTATTTCAAATTCCTGGGATTTAAGGGTCGGGTTCAAAATTTAATAATAGTACTACACGATATTACGAGTCGTAGAGGGTAGCTGTAGGTGCTGGGTATTGTATTATACGATATACCTACGCTCGTTGGTCCCGCAGTAGCAACCGGAGTGTTCATGTTCGTGTTCGTGTTCGTGTTCGTGTTCGTTTTTGTACATACTCGAGTTTCTTTATTTATGAATCTTGTGTTTGTTTATTTTTTGCAACAGTTATATATATAGGATGATATGTATGTACATATATAGTAGGTATATTAGGATATATATATATATATATATACGTTATATTTATTTTACCAACCCTTTGAAATAAAATACCGTTTTTCTTTGTCCCTCGGTTTTTGACCGTTATAATACAGATCATATATGCACAGGGACAAAAAGCAAAAAGTTAAAAGTAAAAATGAAACGGTGAAATATTGTTCTCCGAATATTTATAAAAATTCTCTCATTTCTAGAGTTTATTTCGATTCCGCGTTTCATTCGACTATTATACGGGTATTACACGACTCTCGAAGATTTTCTGCCGCGATTGACACTCTCCGCTTCTTGAGCAACCGGATTTCTTGGAAACCGATCAGCCAGGTATTGCAATTTTTTATTTTTATTCTTATTCTTTTATTCCACACTTATATTCCACTCATTCTTTCACTGTGTAGGTATATATAGGTATATGTGTATCGTTCGATCTCCTACGATCTCGTTATATCCCCGCAACAAACATTCGAACATGATATACACGGTATGCACCTCGTAATCGACCGCAAAATACAAAAAAAAAAAAATAAAAAATGAAAAGAAACGGGTAAAAAAGAAAAAGAAAAAAAAATATGAAAAAGGTGCCCAGAAACCGATCGACCATACTCACCTGCGCTTCTTTTCGATTTTTTGTCTTCATTCTTTATTTTTCACCTTTTTCAAGCCGCGCGAGAACTTTTTACGAATGCAATGAGAAGATCGAAAAAAAAACCTAAAAACAAAAAAAAAATGAAAAAAATAAATAAATAAATACCCCGATGCGTGGAAAAAAGAATTCCAAAGATTTTTGAAAATCTGCGAACCAGAAAAAAAAAGAAGAAGAAAATAAAAAAATATGTATTTTTTTTTTTTTCGAAATTTGTTAACAAATTTTTTTTTTTTTTATCATCTTATTTTGCTTTAACTGTAAATTTCTGTATTATATCGGTACATACATGCCGTAGTCGAAGCGTGGAGTGCAGGTTCACTCTATCGAGGCTATTTTCCATTTTCGTTTAACAATGAACGGTCTTAAATTCGGCCGTTCCTCGTTCCATGCATGAAAATTTAGGGATTCTATATCGCGCGCGAAGCCCTTGAAAGGACATTGTCGTTGAGAACAGAGTTTGGACAAGAGCCAGGTCGTTTCTAGACAAATATTCTACATTTTCAACGACTTATGTATGTACGTACGTACGTATCTACATACATACATACATATATATACATTCGAGTACATATTATACATATATACATCTACTACCGAGGATTATAGGTATATAACCAAGTACAGTCAGACAATTAAGTTCTTGTAGGGTCGAAATTTAGGCTCAGGCGCTTCAGTGTCTACGCTGTTGAGCAGGCCCATCGATGCGTTATTTATTATATACAGGGTGTCCCAGAACTAAATGTCCAAAATGAAAGGTGGCCTAGAGGAGGTCGAACTGAGTAAATTGTCCCGAAGAACATGAGGTCTGCGAAGTCGCGTTCGCGAGATATCACAAGTTAAAAAAAAAGTATCGCTTTGCGCCGCCGCGACGCGACGCGGCGCAAAGCGATACTTTTTTTTTAACTTGTGATATCTCGCGAACGCGACTTCGCAGACCTCATGTTCTTCGGGACAATTTACTCAGTTCGACCTCCTCCAGGCCACCTTTCATTTTGGACATTTAGTTCTGGGACACGGTGTATATTTAGGAAGTATTTCTTACTTTACTTTGAGTAGGTAGTCTGTCCGATTCGCGTTCTCAGAGAACGGGGTATGCGGAGCGAGGGGGCTGCTCAACAGCGTAGACACTGAAACGTTTGAGCCTGAATTTCGACCCTCCAAGAACTTTATTGCCCGACTGTACATACGTATACGGTATAGGTATAGAGAGTTAGAGAGTATCCCCCAGAATTTCAGATATACTATATAGTATGTACATACATAGAACTATATAAAAATTTCGAATCATCTATTTTTTTTTTTTTTTTCTTCTCTTTTCCAATACGGTTTTATTATAGTTTAATAAGAATCTCTCTCTCCAGACCATATCAAACAAATTTCCATCGATTATTAGTTTCAAAATTTACATATACATACGTATATATGTATAAAAGAAATGGAAACTATTCTATCAGGTAAAAAATAATTAGGATATTTATTTTATATATATAATTAACGTTAACGAGATACACACCGGTATATAACACTCGTAGTTCATCACGTCGCGTTGATGAGAGCGTCGACGAAGATGTTGTGCGACAGATTCTGACCATTTCGTTTTTTCTTTTTATTTCTTGTTTATTTCTTGTTCATTTTCTCCTCTCCATCTTCTTCTCGCTTGTACAATTTCGAATCGTCAAGTATTGTGAAATTCTATATATCCACGTATATACCTAGATATATACCTATATATACATACATATATATAACCTACCTGCAATCGTTAAAACCGGTCGACCTTCTCCCGAAGACGTCCTTTGTGTTGCATATAGGTATATATATATATATATATATATATACATACATAGGACCCGTCTCATTATCATTATTATTATCATTATTATTATTATTATTATTATTATTACGATAATTTCTTTCTTTTTTTTTTTTCTTTCATTTTCGAAGTGCAGGGGCCCCTTCTTGTATTTTATTTCTCAAATATCATTCCTTCTCGTTATACGAACGGATTTCTCTGACCATATAATACCTGTCTATATACCTATACGTGCAGGTACTTCGTAGTAGGTATGTATTATAGTGTAGTAGTCGAGTGTTTCCGTGAACGTTCGGCCACTCTCGGCCACGCGAACAACACGCGATCATCCCGTAGTATAGGATATATATACTTACCTGTTGGACCGGTTGGATTACCTGCTTCAACCTTTAGAAAGAAAACTGTTTCGTGTAGATTGCTTAGAGAGAAAGAGAGAGAAAGATGGAAATGGGTGGAGGTAGGTAGGTAGAGCGATGGAAGATGCTGGGAGGCTTGACCCCAACAAGAATCTCGCATCTGCTCCCTAGCTCGACGTCTCCTCCTGATCTTATACTTCTGGCGCGCTGCTGCTTCTGCTGCTGCTGATGATGATTGTGCCGATCCTGATACTGTGTAGGTATATTGTGTAGGGTATATACGTATACGTATACTATATCTATATACATAGTGTTGCTTGAGGGACTAATTTACCCGTATTTTATACAAGCTGCTATAAAAGTAAGAGTTAATTAGTGAACGTGAACCTGCAGCAGCGCTTTGGCATTTGATTTGCTTCGAATCACTTTTACAAAGTAGATATTGTATGGTCCTTTTTTTTTTCTTTTCTTCTTTCTCTCTTCTACTCTTTTCTTTCCATTTTTATTTCTAGGTATTGTAAAGGTAGATCGTAGGCGGTACAAATAAGGTCCGATATAGGGTATCCTGAGTTTTTTCTTTTTTTCTTCTTTTTTTTGTAAATTCTCAAAAGCACGAATGTCACTGTATCGTCTTTCTTTAACAAGATTTTTCGGAAATAACACGTTTCCATGGTTTCCTCTATTTATTTTTATAAATAATTTCACATCGTTATGCGAAGGCCATATCGTATCCATTGATTTGTTCCTAATGAATTATCTCGTGAACTGTAGCAGATACGATTTTATGTAAGTATAATATATACGTATAGTAAAGCAAAATTTGAACCAAAAAAAAAAAATAAATAAATAATCGTGTCTCGAAATTTGGACTAAAAATATCGTGTGTCTCAAAATATGTATACCTATCGTTAAACTCGTCAAAAAAACTCGTTTGTATCTAAAAATTGAGCCAAAAAAACATCGCGTATCTAAAAAATTTAGACCAAAAATCGTATTTTCTATGTCTTACACGAAGAGATATTGTCAATTTTTGAAATATACACGTTCAAGTGAGCAATAGCTGAGCGATCTTTAAACATTACTTTTTTTTTTTTGATCTATGATTGCTGCAGTTCAGAATTTTATACTCAATTTTTACGTGTCACTGCGAATAATCAAAAATGAACCGTTTTTTTTTTTTTTCAAATTCTATTTCTGACCACGTTGCGATAATGATAACTGAGCTCCAAAAACACAAAACAAACGAAAAAAAAAAATCGTTTCATTTTTTTTTTGCTCTATTCAGTATTTCCACCGATGAATTATGAATTTGGATTTTCGATGTGTCGTTATATAGGGAGGATATATATAGGTTAGATGTTCGTTTTCATCTGTCGCGTTTTAATTTTTTCTGTTTTTTTCTTTTTATCACTTCTCGACTTCCTCCTCCTTCGTATAACTTCTTCTTGTTCTTCTTCTTTTTTTTTTTCTTATTATATATATATATATATATTTTTTTTTATTGCTTTTTCGATCTTGTTTTTTTTGTCCTTGTTCTTTCTCCCTTTTTTTTTTTCCATCACACCGCGAAGTGAGGTATCGTTGAAGAACTTTGACCCTCGTCAAAACGCCCACTTTGACGTAAAACCCACACGCACGCATACATACGTACCGACGGAGACACACACAAAAAAAAATAGAAAAATAAAAAAATAAAAAAAAAAAAAACCAGCTCACCCTTACGCACATACATGTATCTACCTATATATGTATATAAATATGTACACGTATACCTGTACAGAAACTTTTGCTGATAGAAAACCGCGTAATGGGTTTTCAACCGTTTACCACCATTTCACCCCATCCCTACCTATGTCACACGTTTTTAATCAATATTTTCCATCCAAACTGGACCTGAACCTAAAATTTTTTTTTCATGGTATTTGATGCTCAAAGTTTCATCAGAGTAATTAAAAAAAAAAAAAACAAAGAAAAATAAAAAATGGGTATAAATAATTGAAGATTATTACACCGTACATATTACAGTGTTTGAATATTAGGTATAGATTGTACTAGGGTATGTATATATATATATATATATATCTATCTATGTAGCCACTGAGTATGTAAAACATTGAATATAATATACATATATTATTATAGTATATATATATATGTACAGTCGGGCAATAAAGTTCTTGGAGGGTCGAAATTCAGGCTCAAACGTTTCAGTGTCTACGCTGTTGAGCAGCCCCCTCGCTCCGCATACCCCGTTCTCTGAGAACGCGAATCGGACAGACTACCTACTCAAAGTAAAGTAAGAAATACTTCCTAAATATACACCGTGTCCCAGAACTAAATGTCCAAAATGAAAGGTGTCCTAGAGGAGGTCGAACCGAGTAAATTGTCTCGAAGAACATGGGGTCTGCGAAGTCGCGTTCGCGAGATATCACAAGTTAAAAAAAAAGTATCGCTTCGCGCCGCGGCGACGCGGCACGAAGCGATACTTTTTTTTTTAACTTGTGATATCTCGCGAACGCGACTTCGCAGACCCCATGTTCTTCGAGACAATTTACTCGGTTCGACCTCCTCTAGGACACCTTTCATTTTGGACATTTAGTTCCGGGACACCCTGTATGGAAATAAATAACGCATCGATGGGCCTGCTCAACAGCGTAGACACTGAAACACCTGAGCCTAAATCTCGACCCTAGAAGAACTTTATTGTCCGACTGTACATCTATACTTTGGTATTTCTTTCGAAACTATTTTTACAACTTTCATAAAGTAATAAACAGTCGAACGAATTACCCTCTACGGTATGATATTGACGCAGATCGTATCTACCAGATATATACATGCACCCATGTCTACGCAAATAAGATATAGTATCATAAACAGATTTAAAAAAATGAAATTAAATTCTTAGCTAGCTATGAGCTGTTTATCCATTACTATATATATATATACACACCTTATACCTTATATAAAATTATATAAATTTGATAGTAAAATTTTTCTTCAAATTATATATATAGACTGAAATATAAATTAATTAGGTAAAAATTGATCGAGAGCCTTATAATTTGTATCGTGCCGCAAAACTCGTTTTATGTACAGACTTGAAGAAAAGAAGAAAAAAAAAAAAAAAGAAAACTGTTTTCAAACCGCAGAGATGAGTGTAAAAAAAAAAAAAAAAAAAAAAAAAAAATTGTTAAATTTCGTTTGAGCAACGACACTATTTTTTTTTCAACACTTGTAGTTTTGAAAGTTGCAGAGAATAGGGAAGAAGAAGCGACGAATTGAGTTGAGCTTGATTATTTTATTTTTTTTGTTTGTTTATAATCACAGTTTTAATTAAAAGCGAAATAAAACCTATGGAGGAAAATTTCATATCGAATTTGTTATACATTTTTTTTTTTTTTTTTTTTTTTTTTTTACATACTAGCCACGCCGATTTTTTCACGGTTATCTCGTATCGTCGAAGTAGTGTATATGTATGATGAGATGAGTTGAAAATTGTAGTACCTAATCTCTATCCTACATACGAACAAGATAAAATGAGTTCGACGATTGAGAAAGTATGTATAAAACGGTCAGGGTCGATGAGAAATCGCGTGCTCCGGTATGGTATCGTTAAAATGAATCCGTAGCAGTATATACTCAGTCAGCGATCGAACGGGTTATTCTCTTTCATTCCGTACCTAGAGAGAGTCTACTGTAACCTGCAGTACAACCTGCTGCACCACCGTCACTTGAAACCGCGATCTCGCCTCTCTTTCTTCGATCTACTATACGCAGCTCTTCGCTATAACGAGAAAGGGTGAAATCTCTTTTAAACGGAGGGGGGGGGGGTCTGCTTCTGCGGCGTGAGCAGGTATCGCACTAAGGTACAGGTACCCACCTCCCGCTGCAGCAGTTTGCTGGTATTTTTATTATGTATATACACGTATACGTATAATAAGTCGCGTTCTTCTCGCGTTATCTCCGTTCTCGCGTTGAACCCCATTTACAACTTCGTTATACTTTTTTTTTATTTTTTAATTTTTTTTTTCAACGCTTTTTCTGTTTTTCCTTTTTTTTTTTCACGGCCTTTTTTCACGCCTGCAGTTCGCGGAAACTTTTATTAAACTTTAGCCAGCCTATAGCTAGAGGAGCTGACGACTGGCTGGCTGGCTACTAACGATAAGCACCGGATATTATATGACCTGTCCGCTGCAGCCTCTAGCTTTTTCTATTTTTTTTTGAAAATTATTATTTAGTTATTTGAAACAAAAATACAAAAATAAAAAAAAAAAAGAGAGAAAATTTTTCTGTGAAAATGGAGCGTCTGGAATTTTTTCGTTTTTTTTTTTTTTTCAGATTCACGTCTTATATTTTAACGGATTTGTTGGAAATTTGTTGGGCGAACCTACTTAGAATCTGTCTTCAAGTTTGGTCACGCGTTTGTAGGAAAAAAAAAAAAAAAATAAAAATAAATAAAAAGTAAAATAAACGAAAAGTCTGGTGAAAAGACTCCGGCGAAAAGTCTGACAAGTTTAAAAAGGTCTTGCGAGAAAATTTCGACGGTGACGAAGACCGAACGAACCCGCGAACCCTCTCGTTCTGTATGTGATCGGCACTTGCCCCGCTTTTGGTTTTGTTTGGGATATATTTTCGTCGTATATATTCATATAGAAATAATCAACTTTCTCTTATCTATATTCTTCTCCTCTTCCTCTTTCGTAGTCCGCGGAAAGCTTCCAGCGCGATGCTTGAAAGAGATCGAATCAGGAACTTGAACAGCAGATCGACAAAAGCTTTGCCCATCGAGAAAACTTTTCGAAACTAACAAACATAAGAAGATGCCAAAGTGAACTGAACTGAACTGAACCCGAGAAAACTTCCGACTAAAATCTGCTGCTTTTACTCTTTGAATTTAATTACATATATTGATCTTTCGGATAGGTATAAGTACAGAAATTTAAATGAAAATTAACTTATTCATTCGCGTTTAATGTTTGTACAAGCGGTTTCAATTTCTTTTCTCTCTCTCTCTCTCTCTCTCTCTCTCTCTCTCTCTCTCTCTTTTTTTTTTTTCTTCTTTTCTACTCAACTTCGAGCTTTGAAAAACAAAATAAAGGAAAGTTGTTCCTATCACTTATCGAAGAAAGTCCTGCAGAGAGAATAAACCTCCTATCATTTTATCAGATCGATCGATATATGCGATCCGCGAATCTGTTTATTGGTAAATTTTTTCTACTAGATCAATATCTTGCGAACGAATCAACGGATTTTAACTCTCGATATAAAAATCGATGCGCTTTTATGCATCTTAGAACTGTTTAGATTCGTTATTTTATCGGTCCGGTAGTTTTTGAGTTGTTAGAAAAGATTAAATATAATAAATATATAACAAAGTTTTTTGAAGAAAATTTTTTTTTTCGATGTGAAATAAGATTTGGTTGACAAATAAATAAATTCTGGAGAACTCCAAATTTAGAAAACCAAGCTGTAATGGTCCCCTCAAATTTGAACAAATTTTTCAATTATATCCGAATCGGTCGTTTACCTGAAAAAAAAAAAAAAAAGTATTCGTTTTTTCCTCGCACTCATATGTTTCTCGAAATTTTTGTATCTTTTGTAAGTTTTTATATTGCACTTGAAAGAGTTTCTTCTTCTTCCTCCTTTTCTTCTTTTACATTTCACCTAATTTTCATATTTTCTTTATTTTATTGAAATTTTTTTTATACGATGAAAAGATCCCTCTTATCATACCGCACATATTATATATGGATGTCATATACCTATATACATTTGACGACGTAAATAATATCTTTGACAGATATAGGTACGTGTAATAATACGAGTGTGTGTCTCTCGGGTTGAGAGAACACGAATTCATCGGCAAAGTGGGTGTATATTACATATTGTATATATCTTAGTGTACATATTACGTTGAAACTGATGTGATAAACCGAAGACGACGTAAAAAAAAAAAAAAAAAAAAACCTGTCCTCACTTTTTAAACTTTTCAAAAAATACCGAATTCCTCTCGCATATATATATATATGCCCTCCTCTATAAATTCTTTCTACAAGTTTCATTCGTAATTTTTTTTTTTTGCAACAAAATAAGAAGAAAAAAAAAAAAAAAACCAAAACGAACGAAAAGCACACTGAAAAATTTCAGATTTCATCGCATTTATATATATAGCCTCATAGAAAATTTTCTCGCCCATTCATGACACGGTTCATTAAAGAAAAAAAAAATCATACAAAAATGTGCCGATACTACGGATAAAATGGAAAAATGTAATATTATCGTCCCAATACATCTTCGAGAGTCACTCCTCCAGAGGAATAAAAAAAGAAAAAAAGAAAAAAAACGTTGAAACATGATAGCTGGTTTATGCGAAGTAACGCGTTTCTCGACCATCTCGTAAAGTGATCCCTGCAGGGTATTCGGCAGCTAAAAGTGAGGTCGGTCATAGGTTCAGAGGTCAATAGAGAGTGGACACACTCGCGTGGGCGATGGGTGGATAGGTAGGCAGGTAGGGTATATCCCTGACTACTTTACTCTAAGGCACCACATATAGTGTAACTTGAAACACCCTCTAGCAAAACTAATCGGCCTAAGAGGTCTCTAAGTGGCCCCCAAGACTGTCTAGTTTGCGGTGAGGATTGCCTGAGGCCTGAAGGGAAGGGTGTTTTTAGGGGCTCGAGTAAGAGAGGGAAAGTGAGAAGGGGTAGTGGCTCTTCACTCTTCTTCGTTGGACTCTCCGGTTCGAGGTACCCTGGACCGGAGTAAGAAGCAGAGAGAGAGAGAGAGAGAGAGAGAGAGAGAGGAAGGAAGGGAGAAGGGAGGTTGAAACGTGGAGCAGAATTGCGAATTAGTGTAGGGTATCGCGGCATCTACCCTCCCGTTGGTTGTAGCCCGTCCCTCAACCGCCTTCCTATAGTCCTCCGGTTTTCTCTCTGGCCCCGAAAGATTAGTCGGTAGAAAAATAAGAAGAAGACGAAGGAGAAGAGGACGAAGAAGACGGAGAAGAGATGGAGGATCAAGAAGGAAGAGGAGAAACGGGAGGCGCCAGGCATCAGCCGCGTTGGTATAATCTACCATCTTCTTCTAATCTCTTAATTCGGCTGAAACCTGCTTCGCAGTCTGGCTACCAAAGATTCGCAACGTTTGTTCTCTACCGTCTTTTTTATTTTTCCTTTTTTTTTTCTTTTTCTTCTTCTTCTTCGTCGTCTTCTTCTCCCTCTACGTGACGCTTGATGTTTACCTTACGAAGGGGCAGACGGGAAAATCGTATACATTAGAGAAATTTTCCTTACCTTTGAGAATCTAAATTCTGTTTTTTTTCTTTTGGTAATTTTTTTTTTGTGTTTATCATTTATTTGGGGTTGAAGAAACGACCGAGAGGCATTTCCCGAATCCCGAATCTCGATTTTGTCACGGATTTTTTTTTTTTCGGTATTTATTCAGTCGTAATGAGATTTCGGTGGTTTTTTTTCTCTAATTTTTATCTCTCATAGATATCCGGATATTAATTTTCGAATTTCAACCAATTTTTCGGATTCCAAGATGTGTAAAAATTTGAAAAAATTCATATCCGGATATCCATGAGAGTGAAAAATTCTAAAAAAAATTACCGAGTACTCGTTACTCATGACTCGATGAATATATACGAAAAAAAAAAAGAAAAAAAATTTCGCGACAGAATCGAAATTCCAAATGGCTGAGTTCGCATAAAAATGATGTGAAATATATTCCTCAAGTAAAGTTATATTGCTTCGTTGCAGTTCCTCCGTGTATGTACATCGGTTTCGTATGGGTCTCGAAAAAAGAGAGGATAAAAAAAAAAGACGAAATAGCAAAAAAAAATCTATTTTCACGTAAAAGTTCCGGCTCGTTTAGCTCTCCGAAACTTTTGTTTCAAAAGCTCTTTTTATTCGACGCACGTCACTCCGACGAAATATTTTCAAAAAAAATAAAAAAAAAAAAATGAAAAAACTCAACGAAACTCCTGTATAGGGTAAAGCGTACAGATAGTATCTATAAGGTAGACAAAGAATGGAACTTTTTCTTCGTTTCAATTTTAGTGGAGGGGAGGTGGAAAAAAAAGTCCGGATCGTATCTTCCCATACTTTTTTTTTTTTCTTTCCAAACCTTTTTTTTTTTTTTCCTATATTCATTCATTTTTTCATCGTATAAAGGTTTTCGGAATTAAAAAATGCGGTGGAATCGCGATGTGAGACGGAGAGCTCGTTTCCGCGGAGAGTTTCATTCCGCAACGTTTGATCTTCTTCTTCTTCTTCAGATATATACGTATAAGTACGCGAGAAACGTGGAAAATGTATCTACAAAAAGTTGAAAACGTTGAAAGATAATGTTGGGATGTTTGATAGTTGGAAACTGGATTTTCTTACACTCGGTGGTAAGAAAATATATATATCCCTATCTCATTGTCACTTTTCTTAACCTTTGTAAAGTATCGTCGGCGACGATTATAAAGAGTCGTCAAAGAGTTCTTTTCCCCTCAACGGAACAGCTGATCGTTGTCATTTTCTCATGTGTCTGTGTATGTATAGGGTATAGTTTTATTGTCTGACTACTGGCCATAAAAAGAAATCCTCCTTACCGCCGCAGGTATGATATCCCGTCGTGCCGAGGAAATCGTCTTGACTCACTCGGAATCGTTGAGGGGGTTGATTTATCGCTCCTCAAAGTAAAAGGTGAAACGTTTATGTGCCTTTTGTCTAGGCTTGAGATTGTAAAAATTAAGAAAAGAGAGGAAAGGGAAGAGAAGGAAAAAAAAAAACCATTCGAGACCTTAAATGGTCCTTTTATATATCAAGTCTGTTAAACATTTATTTGAATATATATGCGTACGTGTAAGTATATGTATGAGAGAAAACGGTATTTTTATAGATGCTGTAAACTGCAGTAAACGGATTAATAATTCATGAAAAGGTTTCGTATTCCGTTCTGCACTTTATATCGCGAGGGACGTAAACTCAAGCGTCAAGATATTCCATTCCCAGTGTCCAGACTCACACTCACATATACATTTATAAGAAGAAAAGGAAGATAACTTCGGATTCTTTTATTAATATTTTTTTCAAATTTTTTTTCGAAGGGGTAAAAAATTTAGAAATTGAATTCTCCTCGTATTCTTTCGATTCTGAGCCGTTTCGGTTCAGTTTGGTTCAAAAACTTGCGTAACGCAAGTCCTTCGTCCAGATCACGCAGCTAGCGGTATAAGAAGATTGTTTTTTCTTATTTATCACCATTATCCAGACCCATTTGCTTCATCCTTGGCTAGCTACTGCAGCGACTAGATATTGTCCGATGAATAAAGAACGCGGAGGTAAGTAAGTAAGGTATAAGAAGGTATAACGGACGGCTTGAAGAGAACTGCGGATTAGAGGGAAGACGCGGGAAAATGGTCCACAGACTCTCGAGTGGGTGGGTGGTCTTTGCTTTTTCATATAATTCTTGAAACTCCATCACTCTCTCGACACGGTATACACCGATCGAGGACAGCTATAAGGGCCCTACCCCATTTCGGAACCGTATGCTTATACCTCTCTTACCTGAAGATATATATATACACGAACAATTTTTCATCTTTCTTCCCTCGTCATCGTTGCCTCGTCATTGTGACACGCGTTTCCATAGAATCGTCACTTTCCAATCTTCGCTCTTCCCAAAGAAAACGAAAAAAAAAAAGAAAAAAAAATCTACGCGCCCATGTGTATTTTTTTTTCCATGGTCGGTATATTTGGATTTGAAAAATTCACGAAACAGAATCAAAAAAAAAAAAAAAGGAAAAAAATTTTATAGCAAAAGAAGAAAAAGAGCCGAAATACAGGAAACTTGCTTCATCCAAGCCGAAAGTCTTTACGGGATGAAATATCTTCGTCTCTTTTTGATAGGTATTGATTTTTTGTCACTACATATATAGTGGTTGTTCGCCCCGACCCTGCAGTATTGATTGTTTCATTTTATTTATTTATCCAGACTGTCTAGAGTGAGTAGAATTAGACTGAAACATCCTGAATAATTTTCTGGATCCTGGGCAATTGGTATGAATGATTTAAATGATCGATAGTTCTAAGTCTCTGGTGAGAGTTCGATGTATAACCATAATAACCATAGTCTATTTTCTCTACGGCTTTTCCGTATTCTAAAAAAAACCACATTCTTTATCCATGTCGTTTACTTCATTCACCTAATTATTTATTCATCAGTAAAACCAAACGAAAAAGATACTCAAATGAACGCAGTACCAGATTCAATCAAAAAAAATTTTCCAAATAATATCGGTTGAAAGAAAAATCGAAAAAAAAAAAATTAATCAACTATTTAGAACCCGTTTCATAATATATATAACCCACCAAATATTTGATCATGAATATATGCATAAGCGTGTGATGATGGGGACAGGAGGCAAACGTATGAGGCATTTTTTTAATCCGTTACAAACATGGATAGAATTATTTTTTTCTTCTTCTCGACTTCTACTTCTCCTCTACATCTCTCACTAATTTTCTCTTCTCTGTAGACACATGGAGCCTTCGCCTCATAGAATGGTTATTGTTGTTATTATTCTGATTACTATTATTACTCATACCCCAAGATCCTAAAGTGGTCAACGTGGGTATACACAGGACCATACAACACCTTTTGGTGTTAAATAAACATTAGGGAAATCTATATTTCACGCCCTACAAGACCCCGCGGCTATATACATACATATGTACTATAAGGCTCTGTAGGCATACACATATTATCCACGTGGTTCTACCTCGACCTACGTATGTACCTAGTCCATAAACCTGTGTACCTACTACCTATCAATGTGGTGGGACGTGTGTTGTTGTAAATGCTCAGCTCGTGGGTTGGTTGGTCGGACTCGATTCCTTAGGGACGGTTAGGTCAACGACGCGAACCGATGGTCACGTCCCTAGGCCCGGACCAAGACGAAGACGAAGAGGAAGATGAAGAAGAAGAAGCAGAGGCAGAGGCAGAAGAAGCCAGAGACGAAGACTGAGACGCGAGATCAACAAGTAGGCATTTTCTATCGGTAGGGTCTGGGTCTTTGCTTTTATCACGCCGTATATATCAGACTATACTACACTATACCGTATTACGTAAATGTGTCGGTATACCATGGACATAAACACACACGCGCACACAACTCGATATATAATGGTTATATACGCAGGTAGAACCTGCGCTTTGATTATGGAACAGAGACTCGATGTTAGACCGATCATGGAGCGGGCAAGTCCCTCTGGAAACGGCTGTTCCATTACAGTTTTTATATACGCTACCGTCTAATCGATTCGTATAACGCAATTTTTATTATCAATTTCGGATTACTGCAATGGAAGAAGGTTCACGCTCCGTATTACGGACCATAATCGTAACATATTTGGAATTTGTTGGCCAGCGCCGATACTCAGTCGAAAGTAAAGCGCTTTTCGTACCGCTTCAGGCGGACCGTTGCATCAATTTTATCATTTTTCGACACCGATTGTGAACATCGAAAACCTTTTTGAGCCAATATTTCCAAGACTTTCAACTTTTGTTGACGATTTTTTGATTTACTGGGACGGAAAGTCCTGTGCGTATTATGAAGGACCATCAGAGACCGAAAATTTTTAATTTCGTGTAGCGATCCACCTGAATCCTTACGAGAAGTGATTTTCTTTTGACTGCGTCTAACGTTGAAAGTCGATGTCTCATGAATCCCAACTTTCACCTGATTCTGCTCCAAAAGACTTTGGTAATAAAACGTGATAATTAGGAGAAAAATTTCTCCGGGACATATCAGTCTCCTAAAAATAGCCCACTAAAAGATATACTCCGTAAAGACCCCATTTCTTATTGACTGAAGTTATGGTAATATAAAAGCGTAATGTGCACTCGGATCCATCATCAGGACATTCGGATATACTCCGACGGTTTTATTCTTCAAATATTAGAAATTTACAATCGGAGAGAGAACTCTGAAATTTCGGAATATCGCCAATTCTTAATGGACCCATTCCGAAGTGCATATATATGCCTACACGAACAAGAACAAGGGGGGAAAAAAATGATTTATCGAACGGGGAGCTATTAGACAATTTATATCCGTGACAAGTAAATCTTGATTCATGAAATGAATGTGAGATAAAATTTCTTGAAAAATAGAAAAGATAAAAATTAGGTATGTACATTCGTTTCAGCCATTTATTTTGCACACTTGAAACACAATGCAACATAAAAATGTATATTTCAAGTAAATAAATCGCGTTATACATAGGTGCAATAGTCACAATTGTATTCGTGTGTACTCGTACATATAACTACGTTCATATTCAAATAAATCATCTCTCCTCTCGTTCAGTGCACTGCACTGCACTGCACTGCACTTCCCATACCCACTTACTCCTCTACTTTCCGACCTGAACCACATCGCGTGGCTGCAGGTTCAGGCACTTAAATATAGTACCCCGTCTCATATTCTCTCTCTCTCTTTCACCTGGCTAAAACCCGTAGTGATCAAAGCAGGATCTGGAGGACGTCAGAGCCCACAGGATGCGTATAAAGAAGAATAAGCAGAAGACGAGCAACAAGAAGAAGAGGAAGGGGTATATTAACGAGCTGGTAGTCGGCTCGGACCTGGAAGCTGCAGTAAACTGCAGTGCTTCAGTGTCCGAGTCGACTCTGGAGTCTAAGTATAAGCGGAACCTCGTCCTAGACGTACACATATACAAACACAAACATGTTGTTCAGTGTAAAATGGCTCCATGCTGCAGTTACCAAGGTTTCCAACCAAGCCACGAAGAGAAAGATAGAAAATGAGAAAGATGGTGGTGGAGAGCTGATGGCTTACACCTGCCTGCCTTCAGGCAATGTCAGATGTGGCCAGATTCTTGCTGCCCTGATGCAGGGATACTGCGGTGGCTATTGGACAGCGACTCTCATCTCATAGTCGCCTTTTACTGGACAAAGATGAGGGACCATTTCTTCTCTCTTTTGGGTTGTTTGGGTCGAGTTTAGTCCCGGTTTATGCCTCTTGTTATTATGCTATATGAAATTGAATTTGTACCGGTACGTTAGTATTTATACAACCCAACTCTGAATAGATTGACACATTAACATTGGGATGCGCTAATCTCGACGGCACGGCGTGGCATGGACTTGATCAATTATTCTGTCTATTCGTGCGCCCTTTTCTCTCCTTCTCTATCTCTCTCTCGCTATGTGTATACGTCTATCTCTTGATTTTGTGTCTGTGTGCCGAGAGTAGAGCAGAGTAAAGGACTTTGAGGCATTTAGATAACGTTGGTCAAAATAAACAAGCTAACCTCTCCGGCCCGGTGACCCTACGATCCCGACTAACTCGATCTGAGAGAAAGATAAAGAGCGGGAGACGGGCCCCCGAAGAGGCGTCGCGTTCACGTTCACCTCGGTCGCAGTAACTCAATTTTCTTAAAAGCCAACGCTAAAATACTATGGTGGGTATAGGGTGCCGTTAGTAACTAAAGCGCGTTGTCATGGTCCAGATCAACCGCTATATAACTCCCATCCCAACAAACAAGGGAACGGAAGTTGCGTGGTAACTGAAAAAATATAAAGAATTACTTCTACGACGAGAGGCTGATCGTTGAAAAAAAGGAATCGTATATTAAAATCATTATCGCAATCCGAGGATGAAAAAATAATATTTGAAAAGGACCCTGGCGATGTAATATAATAGAGAATGTTATATTACGTTTTGTTTGTGAAGGTGGTTTCCGGGGGCCCCTAAGCGAGAATCCGCAAATGGCGAGAACGAGCCAGCGCGGGCGGGGGGGAGTCTGGGGAGGTCGAAAAGCATTGGCGTGAAACGGCGTGAGCTTAATTTGTTTCGCTGACCGTTAACGGCAGGGATAATCGCCGACCCTGTATACCTATATCTGTACTGCCTAGATAGTTGGCACTTCAATACCGTAACGGCGAGCCACACCCAGCTCTATAATCACCTTTTGTAAATAATAGCCGGGGCGACTGTACGGACCCTTGGCAAATTATTCTTTATTATGGATATAAAACGAGACTGAATGAAGAAGAAGGCTAAATGCTCAAATGAGCGTGTCGCACAATGAATGAATAAATGAATGAATTAATGAACGGTGGACGGGAGGGATGAGGAGGAGAATAAATGAAAATAACAAACTGTAACAGGAAGAAATAAGAAAATTTATTTTATGTATATTTCTCCACGAAGATATACGTACTGCAGGGCGTTTCATTTTATCATACAATTCAGTTCACAATATTTTAGATTTGTAATTTTCTAAGATTGGTTTTTATAATTTTTTTTTATCTTAATATTTATACGGTTAATTTAATGAACCGGTTAAAGAACTGCCTGCGGCTATGGCAGTTGAGTAACGTAAACTAGAATTATTTAACGAAATTGCATCTGAGAGTGTATACTATGCAATTTAATTTTCTCTCTCTTAAGTTTACTTCAAAGCTGTATAGTCTCGACTCCTGGGAAAGAGGCTAGATGATGTAACAGCGCCAAGTTCAAACGAGAAATACCTTTTTTTCTTCTTCTTTTTTTTTTTAAATATATGTATGTAAGCGCGTCATTGTTCTTCTACGCTACCCACCTGCCACGATGCGATGGTTTCTTTCACTCGGTAGGGTCCAGGCAGGGGAAGAAGAAGAAGCTTACCCACTTGCTGACCGCCTCGGATGCGCCGTGAATCAGAGAAAAAAGAAAACGAGAGAAAAGAAAGAAAAGAAAAAAATAAAACAAAAGAAATACAGACAGAGAAAGAGAGAAAAAGAGAAATGGTGGAAATTCAAGGGGAACGGATGTAATCTGTGAATGTGTACAGGTATACTCTTATGATAAAGTATGATACGTGCGGACGCACGTTCCTTCGTTAAAAATATATACTCATTCCGTTTTATTGATCAGAGTAAAGGTGAACTTTGACCTGATTGTGGATTTAAAGGAAATGCAAAACGTGGAGTTATTTTTCTTAGAGATTAGCCAGACGACACTCTCGTTGAAAGACTTCGTCTCTCGCTTGCATATCTTGGTTGTAGAAAGAAATCCCCCCGGGGGATTCGAAGAGCGTCAATACAAAAACTCTTCGCGCAGATCTGATGCTTCAAAGGTGGGAAAAGAAACCGAAATTCCGCAGTCCACGAATTACCATATTCGATGTTCTTGCAGATGGTCCAGGAATATAGGTAAACAGATGTAAAACGCGTCGTCCGATTATCCGGGCCTGTTGTTATCAGATCACGTACCAATATCCGTTGGCTGAGCCTGGAGCGAGCTTTGATCGTAACCCGAATTCCATCGCGAATATATGTGTCCGTTCGCTAATTGTGATCTACATGTGAGATACATATCAATAATTCTCGATCTCGAAATTCGGACGTACAGTAACACGAGAAATTACTGGCTGATAATTGTGGGCAGATACAACCGAAACACGAACTGAGCACATACCTACCTGTTCATCTTTGTCGCAGTCTGGTAGTTGTTGACTCGACGAATTGCGGGCAGGTAGGCCAACAATATAAGACCCCGTTGGTGAGAACTGGGAAGGTCAGGACTCGGGACTCGGGTCAAAAGGTCGCCGGTTCCCGTGCCAGACGTTTGTAATTGTCTTTGTGTAGCCTAGCTGTGGGTATGGACCCGCGCGTTAGCCGTTACGTGTCGTCAAAGAATTCCGCCTACCTTCCTCCTGCATGATCCTCGTTAAATTATACGCCTGCCTACTACTACCTACTACCTATTATTCCAAATCCCCACCACACCTCTCTATACTACCTGCTATACCTACTTACTAATTAATATACGACGGAGGACCTTCAGTCGGTCAGGATTTTCGACCTGGCAGGTGAGCTCTCAGACCACTATACTCCCCTTCCAAAGAGGTAGAGAGAGAGGAGAGAGATTGAGAGAGATAAAGACGGGGGCAGACAGCATCCCCGAGGCGGAAGGTGAAAGACAAAGATGAAGGTAGAGGTCGCGTGGCTCGATTCCACTAAGGGGGGGATATGCCAGAGCTATGGACGGGGAAACTAATGTTCCGGAGAACCTGTACCTTACTATAATACCATCTACAGTATTAGGTATACGCTAGCCTGTGTCAGGAACTGTATATACAGGGTGTGCCTGATGAAGCTGGTCTAGAGATGTCTCGGTAATTTCTTTGTCTACGTAGACTGCGATGAAAATTATTTTACAGCTTCTGTTCTCAAAGGTTCGAAAAGACAAAAGAAATTTTTTTATATCGAATCGAGTAATTTTCAACCGATATTTTATTTGCGCCTGATAAAAAACGTGGAGAACACTTTCTTTTATCAACATAACCGAGTGCTTTCTCGCTAGTTTTTCAATACCTTTTCGAAGTTTTCCATTTTTTGTTTCTTTCTTTTTTTGCCTTTCTCGGAACTCGGAACAGAAATTTTTTACTTATTGATGTTACGCAGAGTAACACACAGAATTCAAGGATTTAGCATTGGAATAATTTTGCTATACAATAACAAACGATTTACTGAAAAAATTTAAAAAAAAGCGACGAATAGTTCTCGCCGTCAGATCCAGGTGGCTACGCGCTGCTGGGTCCGATTGAGAACCTCTACCGCTCTCTCGCGGTAAAAGTAAATTGACGTAGAGTTTAAGAAAGGAGCTGTATAAAGTACTACAGCGTTTCTTAATGAATCGTTACGAGACCGATTGAAGAGGAACAAATTTTTTCTTTACCGTTTCATTGATTTTGGGATTTGGCAAGGCGGTTAAAAGTTTAGAAACGTTGTATAATGAATGATGGTAGTCTCGATGTTGAAAATTTGGTGTCTTATTTCGAAGACACCGTGTGTACGGATCTATACACACGTAGTATTATACTACACGGTATAACATATACCTATAACCTACACCGTATACTACGCTACACACACCGCAGGTAGTAAGGTATATAGTAGCAGGGGGACCACCACCTGCGGATCGAATCCACGCTGAGATCAGTTAGGTTTTATTAGTGGCAGGGAGCACCGGAGAAATACTTATAGAATACTCTTCTCCACCTTCACCTCTACCTCCAACTCCTCAGAATTACTTGTCCCGACACCGTGCGGGTCTGCAGCCGAGGCTCTGATTGTTTTCTTTTTAACCTCACAGGTTATACGGCACCCTTTTGTATCTCCTCCATCTCTTTCTATTTTTTTTTCGTTTCACTTTTAATCTCGTACCCGTGACTTTTTTTCTTCGATAATATATTTATAAAACTAGGTGGGTATTATATAATAATCGTCGATTAATTGGATTCGATATCGATTATCAATTAAAACTACAAAAAAATAAAAAATAAAATAAAACTAAACTGAACTAAAATAAAAGACCTGAATCAATTATTTTTTATTTTATACCTATATATTGATCAATATATATATATATATATATATATATATATATATATATATATATATATATATATATATATATATATATATATATATATATATATATATATATATATATATTTACGTATATACCCTAATAAATCTAGGGCTTAACTCGGACCGTCCATAAATAAAACGGATTTTTTATTTTATTTTTTTTTTTCAAACTGGACGCTGCGCACACGTACCAAAAAAATAAAATAAAATAAAAAAAGAACGGTGAAAAAAATTTTTAACAAATTTTGAAAAAAAGAAAGAGTAAAATAAAAAATAAAAATTGACAAAATAGCGGATATACGTTTACGCGATGGGTCTGATAATTTATCGTTATTGCTTATAGCCTGATTGACGAATATTGTTTATCTTGCGTATATGTCTCGTTAGTTTTGTGACCAACACGACGGATGGAAAAGGACTGGAGATATGAAACTGAACGGAAATACCGTTTTTTTTTTTTCTTTCTTTTTTTTTTCTCAGTTGACAAACCGGCCGGTTCTATAATAGAAACTGGAGCGAATGAAAGAGGATAAAGAATCGTAGATATGAGAGAGAGAGAGAGAGAGAGAGAGAGAGAGTAGGTAGGGAAGTAATAGCAGGCAGGCAGGCCACGCGACACCATTCTCAGTGATACCTTCCTCCATTGTTCGTAACAACAATAACCAAAGGTATTCTCGAGATGCAGATCTCACCAAGTTGTTCCCTACGAGGCGTTTATTGCAATAAGACCTCTGCCTCGATTCACGGTGGTAGTAGTTAAATGGTAGTGGTAGTAGTAGTGAATGTACGCCAGTTTTATACCATGAAAAATATAGTATATAGCAGGTAGGGGAATATATACTTACACGTGATACTATCTTAACAGTCTAGCGTTAAAGCTTGACATTTCTTTTGTCAATATAAAGAAAATTCCCTTAGAAAATTTTCATCCGTATAAAAATCCGACAAACCTTTATTCCTTCTTTCCTTCCTTCCTTCCTTCCTTCCTCATTTTCTTCATTCCTTTATTGTTATAACACGACCGGTTGATATTATCTTTGAATTAAAGGAAAAACTTTATCAAATGAACTCTCACGGTGTTATTTACCCAGATTTGATGTAAGAAAAATCTCTTAATTAATGGAAACTGAATTAATTAAACTTTGAATATTTTCCTTATCGAGGAAAGAGAAAAGTATCATTCTTTTTCCTTGTACTAATAGTTCATCGACTATATTGGTCCAGTTTTTGGCTTTTTTGTTTTCTACTTACACTTACCACGGCTCATATAAATCGGGGGAAAAATAATGGCTAAATTATTCGCAAACGACAGAAAGAGGGATAGAGTTAGAGAGGAGGAGCAGGAGCAGGATGAGGACGAGGGAGGCGAAGGATGGAGGAGAAGAGAGATACTGAAGATTTAGGTACTAGACCTTCATATGAATAAATATATATCCTCGAGGTACCTACCACTCTAAATTTCCATTTCACTCTACGACGGTCGAATCTATTTCCTTTAACTCCACCATACCCCAATCTCTCTCCCTCTCTCTCTCTTTCTCTCTCTTTCCTTGTATTCTTAGGTGAATTCAACGAAATGAAAAATAACAAAAATCTGAAAAAACGAAGAAAGAACCAAAAGACGAGGAAGAAAAAGACGGGAAATGATCATTGAATCGTTGAGGCAAGACTTGTTATATCTATAAGTACTCTCTGGCGCGTTTCATCATTTCTGAAAAAAAAAAAAAAGATGACCACGGCGTGCGGCCGCGAGGTAAGCTCTAGGTATTGTGTATATACCATACCTAGATGCAAGCGATACTTCGTGGACCGAAAATGTTACCGAAATGTTTCAAGCGTGCAGGATCTCCCGCGGCTAGATGTTCGTTCTGCCGTGAAGAGATGAAAAAAAGACTAATAAAAAACAATATATACAAAGAAAAGAGACGAAGAAAGAGGAAAAGAGGGAAAAAAGAGACAAAAAGAGAGAGAGAGAAATGTCTACACAAAAGTTCAAGGGAATTGGCCGCCTTTGGTATCGCTGAGGCTTAACGGGAACCCAATCGAAATCGATGAATCAAATGGCCCCGGAAAAGGCACATATTCTCCTCGATATCCTATGGATTATACTTTTTACACAAAAAGTAAAAAAGGAATAAATAAGAAAAGGACATCCCTATCATTCATCCCAGCTGAATTGTTAGACACGCGTAATAAGGCGAAGAGCGAGGAAAGTATGGGTGAACGATGAGCAAAAAAAATATCATAAAATAGCGATGATAAGAGTATGAATTTTAATTTAGGAACATTATTATCAGGTGTGGAGAAGAGTAATGGAAATGGACTTTGAATAGATCGAGGCGTTCTCTTTTTCTTCTCTTTTATTTCATTTTTCTTTCTTACTTTCCTTCTTCTTTCTTCTCAGATAAGCCCAAAGAAGATTTACCATATATCTCACTGATAAAAACAAAAAAACAAAAAGAAAAAAAAAAAGAAAGTTAGTTTAAAAGAAGATCGTTTTACCACTTTGAATATATATATATGTATATAACTTTCTGAATTTCTTATGTAATTTTGAGATTTGAAAGTCTGCCAAAAAAGTTCTTTTTTTTTTCAACCTCTAAAGCTCACCTACCTACCGTTTTTTTTTTTCTTCCTTTTTTTTTTTTGTCAAGAGAGAGTTCTTCAATGAATTTTAATCCCACTCTGAACTGTATAACATTTAGAATTCAAATTAGAACACAGTTTAGCATTTTGGAAATAAACACACACATAAAACTGTCCCAGTGAAGTCAAAATTATCAAGCTACTCAAAAAAGGCTCTTTTTTCATATCCGATTCTCGACTAATATTCATCAGGAAATCTACAAAGGCCAAATAATTACCTTCACCATTAGAATTTAATTAATAAATGAAATACCATAACTCCTTTACAAGTCGAGGGCCTTGCCTTACCTTGTCCTGCCTTCGGGACTCTCGATGGCCATTTTCTGGCAGGCTTTTGGTCCTCGAGTATAAGTTCTGCGGTGAGTTTATGGGTAGGGGTAGGTAAGTAAGTGAGTAAGTAAGTAAGTAAGGAAGGAAGGAAGGACACTTGGTCCAGTATACGGTGCAAAAGTAAAGTAAGGAGGTACCAGATAGACGCCGAGGGCTTTAACCTTACTTCGCGTTAATGGGGCGTAGGTACTACGGGTGCAGATAGAAGTTTGCAAATTAATTCTGACCGAGTGAAACTCTGTTCTTCTCGGCGGGGCAATGGGCGAATGAAAGGTGGCGGTAATATGCGAACTGGGAAGATGTTACAGAGCGAGAATCGTCTCCTAATTCAGGTTACCTCACCATACTCCAGAGTCCTGTTCACTCTTCGACAAGGTAAACCCCGAAGAAGGACCCTCGGGGTATACTCCTCTCTATTCTCAGTCAGTTGTTTATCCCTAAATACACTGAATTTCAAACCGAAATACCACTTCCCATTTCTCTATACCCCGGCGTACTATCCAACTTCAAATGGTACTTGGCCGTGGTTTCTATGAGGTCCTTCTCTATAACCGTCATTTGTCAAGAGGTTGAATTCCTACGGGAAAAGTACCTCCTAGATTCATGGTGTATAAATAATCCGTGTAAACGTTTTTATCTATTTTCAGCTGGTTTATACCAGAACCATAAAGTTGCAGGAGGCTCGATCAAATTGTGCGCAGGTGCCCAGGTATCTGGTTCCAGGACTTTCCTTCTTCGGTATACATGAAGTGATTAAAGCGCGATATACGAAACTGTTAACACCGTGGATTATAAATCCCTGTTCACCAGAAGTACGGATTTTCGAAAGTTTACCTTTGCCCTTGTTATAAATCAGCAGTCAGCTACCAGCCGAGTTATGGCTCTCTTAATTACCTGTTAATTAGGTAAACCCGATAGCAGGGTATCGTTCGTTACTCTCTCTTTCTCCCTTACTCTCTCTCTCTCTCTCTCTTTCGAGGTAGTTAATATTGTTTGGTTATTATTCCCCTTCGCGTATACATATTCCGGACTAAATAGCGACCGCACAAATTTCGTGGATGCAGATTATATATATATAATATCCGAATGGAAACAGAACTGTTTCGTTGGATTATATCGGTGCAGTTTGTTTACGACTGCACACGGCGGTACACGCAAATTTTCAATATACATACAATATATAGCGGTAACAAATCATCGAGAGAGAGAGAGATCGAGAGAGAGAGAGAGAGAGAGAGAGAGAGAGAGATGTGTAAATATAAAATCCATGTAAATTTAATTTACAGAAGATTTGTAGAAACATGAATGCACATACATATGTGTTCGATCTCCCAAAATGCTTGATCCGTACCTACAGCAGAGTGACGGGAATGATTATGGGAATGAAAATTTCTGTATCAGGTGGGATGGTAGCCGCTATAATCCGAACCTTGTTACACTGTGTAACCAGATTAGGAAATTTTCGCAACTCCAAAGTCGCGATATACTTAATCTCCCTTAACTTTCAGTTAAGTTCGGATCAACTTGACTCACCTTATCAACCGCTACACCCCTTCGGTCTCTGCTTCTCCGACAACCTAAGAGAGTTTTCCTTATCTCTATACCTCCGATAAACTCTTGCTTCTTGAATCAACTTTAGTACCATTCGTGGATTTTACCACATACCTGAACCGAGCAAGTGTTGGTTTCACTTTGCTCATCGTTTATAACAATTCTCTTGAGACACATTAACTGCCGCGAGTCTTCACTGTCAAAAGTGAAACGAATTTAGGGGTTGATTTTTCTTCTTTTTTGGTCTAAGAAACTCGAAAGCGAAAGTCAAATAGAAAAAAGAAAATGAAAAAGGGTTGTATACGGTCACCTCGCGGTTCAGGATAGACGTTTTTTAACCTCCTAGCCCTCATCCCCTGACCGAAGGTAATTAAAAGTCAGAACCTGACTCAGCCAGGACGTGATTCAACTTGCAAATCGAATTCGGGATAGTAGCCCCCCTCCTACCCTTCGCGCGTTAAGGAGAATACCTGCATCGGGTATGAAGCGAAGAATAGCTAGGGGGATGAATAGGAGCTGCTGTTTCTGGTCTGCGGTTCCCCATGGGTAATTCGAATATAATCGAAGCTATTAGATAGCAGTTGGCTCCCGGTAGTGAGAAATCAAAGTCGAATCAGCACCGAAATCGGTTGTTAGAGCGGACGAAGGGAGGGAGTGGGTAGGTTCGAAACAGAATCTACTGATCGCGGTTTTGGTTTGACGTATACAGAAATTGACGATTTACGGAAACGCGGGCGGAATTATTCGCCAATTTTGTTTCTTCTATGACCATTCTCTCTGTAATTTTCATTTTTTTTTTTTTCTTTTTCGTTTTTTACAAACATCCATCACCTCTGATATTTCGAACGGTATATATGCCAAACTGTTCTTTCGCTTTACGATCGATTGAAAAATATAACTGAATACCGGAATAACAATCCCCCAAAAACACCGACGGTTTTATCGCCTTTTTTTTTTTCTCCTTATACAGCTCGCTTCACACCCCCTCGTTATTCTAGGAGTTTTTGGACGAGTAGGTAGTCGTACGTACGGTACGTGCTGAAATTAAAATCGGGTTACAAAACACACTACCCCATAAAGATCGGTTATATACGGGGGAGAATATCCAGGAGTACCTATACGGTTTTGCTCAGGATTTAATATTCGCACGTATCGCTACTTGACAGTCTGCCAGGAATAAAGCACGAGAGTACGAGGCGACGTTTGACGACGTTGACGAACCCCGACGTGGTCATTGTTTATTTATTTATTTATCTTCATTTTTTTTTTTATTCGTTTCAGTGTCAGCTCTGCCCGTAGTTCTTTTATATCAGTGTTCTTTACCCATGCATTCACTTTTATTTCCACGTGCAGCGTTTCATTGCCGCGCCTTTTTCTTTTCCCTCTTTTTTTTTTTTAACACAACTATTTTCAATTCTTTCGTTTTTTCGTTCTTTCTTCTCTTTTGTCTTTGGATGAATAAAAACGATGGGTATGTATTGTACAACATACGTATGTATGTACATGTACATTCAAGTTCACGTCATCGTCACTTCGACATGTTCACGTGTAAAGGTTTGTATTTATACCTACAAACTGATTTACAATCTTTTGTCTCTCTTTTCATTTTTTTTTCATTTTTTATTTTATATTGTCTAGGTACACTGCTGCAAGGATCTTTCTTTGCCGATCGCGTACGTGTACCGCTTCTAATTGCACCTCCAATTAGCGCACGCGTCTGATCAAGCACCATTCACTCTACATACACTCGAGGCTTGACTTCCTAACTATATTATATATATGTGTACCTATATATCATTTATATACGTTGTCATAGATGTGTATAGTCATTTCTGTACATATCTATGTACGGGGTGTTTCGTGTTCCAAAATTTCACGTGAATATATACATTCATTTGTTTTTTTTATACCGATTTTAATCCGGAATATGCAAAACGCATTCAAAAGGCATAATTTTTTGCCAATTTCGAAAGTACGCCGCACTCGACGATTTCTTTAAAAATTTTATGAGTTGTGGTGGGTTACGTTCCCCTTTTCAGTTTTTGTTCAAAAATTCATATTTTCACATGATTAATAGGGCAGAAAATTTTCAATCGGAAGTATATTCAATCAATTCATCAAAAAAAATTCTCGCAGATGAATGAAACTTTGCTATAATTTATTTATTTGATCACAAATAACTCATAAAATTATATACCAAGGTACTTCGTTTTCTTGGTTCGTTCAGAATAATACCGAAAGGAGGTATAGGTACCTACCCTTCCAAGGAAAGTTCTAGGAAAGCAATGAATAAAATAGTTCAATGATGTCGTAAGTTAGACCCGTATCGAAACAACAAATTGGAAAGACATGGTTCTCGATTTTAATAATTGGCATTACTCAGCCGGGTTTTGTGTTAGAAAATTTTCCAGACTACTGTTTCGTAGAAAATTAAATTTCCTGCAAATAAGCTCCTAAGAATCTTTTTCATAAAGTCGATAGTTCAGCCGTGAGAAGTGTTTGAAGGTATGGCTTTCAAATCTGATAATTCATCAACCGTTGAATTTGGAAACTTGCAGGTTATAGAAAATTTTTTTTTTTGTTTCTAGGCTATTTTGGATTCAATAAAATCGCGGTCTGCGAAATCGGGTACCGTAAAACCTGGCCAGCTAATACCAATTGGCAAAAAAAAAAAATCAAGCCTTTCATATTTTAATTAAATGCGAAAATTTGTAATTCATTGAGGTACCTTCTGAAATCCGTTTTTTGGCGATGTGCACTTTCGACAGGATTTCATTTCGGACATATTTCGAAGGATTTTCTGGCATAGAAGTGGAAGGGATGGAATGTATTGCCCTGTAATAATTACGAGTCAATTAAAATTGCTGTTTAAATTATTTTTACGGATTGAGGATGAAAATGAAAGATACGAATTTTTCAAAAAATAGAGATTTTCTGTCGGATAAATCCCGATATTATCATCGTCCGACGATAATTGATAAACGTTAAATTTACGGAGTTGATTTGAGGAAACGACGCGACCGAAAGATTGACTAATCTAATTGAGGAGGGTTTTTGACTTTAATCCTTTGATTATCGAATTACAATAATTCTTCTTGACGTTATTCGGGTCCGTTCGGTCTGCAGGGATAAGAATTAAACGTCGAAGTTATCCGATCGCTTGCGTTCGACAGAGTTGATCAATTAGGAAGAAACTTTTGGTCGTCGTTTTCGTTCGATGGCGGGGAGGTAAGGGGGGGCGAGTCCTTTCGCCGAGGAAATAGCAAAGGGTGCACGAGAAAATATGGTGAATTGGGCAGGGAGGTAAGAGGATTCTCGGGAACTTTAACGGCTGAGCTACGTTAGCCCTGCTAATTACCACCTCGTTTTTATCATCCCTTATATATACCTACCTACCTACCAACCCCGACCAGGAAAGGGATTTTACGAATCCGACTGCGAGTGACTCCGAGTCTCTCATATTCCGACTACTGTGTACGAGATATGTGCGGGGAAAATTTAATATGTTGTTAGAAATTAATTAAGCTGCGGCTTAAAAGCCACGTTACATTTCCCTGTACCGTCTCTCCCTCCTTTACGTTTCTCCATCTCTCTGGCACTTGCAAAATTTTACTCATTTATTTATGTTTATTATTCTTACCTTTTCTTCTTCTTCTTCTTCTTTTCTATCTTATATACATATTACTTATGTATTATATTCAAAAGCTTATGCGCGAAATTATTCCGGAAAATTACTGTATATTATATGTATATGGCTGTACATAAATTTATTTACCTTACCTAGATACGACACTGCGTTTTCGCATGACTAATGTAATTTAAATTCTTGCGTATTTAGAAATTATATCGTATACGTCTGAGTATGATGGATATTTCTGAAGCTAGTTAGTACTGCTACTTCAGCTACTATCGTAATCATTATACAGTCTTACATTGGACAAGAAATTTCTGATACCGCGTAAACGACGAGAAAATAACGAAAAATCGTATTCAGAAATATTCTGGGAATTTTAGAAAAAAAAAAAAAACACATCCTCGTTAGATTTTTGGCTTCTGATTTACATTTAGTCGTCGCAGACCACGATGCGAATAACGAATTCACAAAATTGAGAAAAGATTTTCTAAAAAAAGTCAAAAAATAGAAAATGAAAATTTGAATTTGTAACGATGTTCTATAGTTGCTATATCTCAATCTGGAGAATTTTTTTCGAAGCCAATTTCACCCTTATTAATATGAGAAGGGAAAAAACGAAGAAGAAAAAGTAGAGAAATGAAGAGTGAAAAAAGCTACTGCTACCGTACGTAGGGGGTAGGGTCTCGGCGTCGCCGTACGTTCTCAGACCTAACTAACTGGTTTCGCTTATTATCGCGTACGGGGTGGGTAACCTCCGACGAGACGTGCCGCCCGCCCGCCTGCCAGCCCCCGGGGTCCTCGTATGTGTGTGTAGGCAGAGTGCAAAGGGTGGCATTCGTGTCTGGGGCAAAACGGAATGGGTTGGTATGGGGGGTTGGGGTAGGGCACTAACAAATGACTGCGCGGTGTACCCTCTTCCCTCTTTCCCATTCTCTTTCTCCCTCCGTCTCTCTCTATATTTCTATTTCTTTCTTTTTCCCTTACCCGCTCTTCTCTGCACCCTCTGAACCCCCCCTCTTCCCTCTTCCCTCTTCCCTCTCCTCATCCTCTCTTCTCTCCACACCGCGGCGCGGCGGGTTTTCGCGAAATCTGGGCAAACTTTCGTCATAAATAAAGGGTAAACAGCGCAGAGCTCCTCCGTACCTCGTAACTCATGCCCTCGTATCCCCTCCCTTAACTCTCCTCGACTCTCCCTTTTCCCTACAATCCTCCCCCACATCACCCCCGCACCCCTTCGACGGTTCATCCCCCTTGGCAGCCATCCTTATCCATAGAGTAGCTGCTTCGTACTCATCCTGCGCCTTCTTCTTCTTCTTCTTCTTCTTCTTCTTCTTCTTCTTCTTCTTCTTCTTCTTCTTCTTCTTCTTCTTCGTCGTATAGTCGTCGTCGTCGTCGTCGTCGTCGTATTTACGCGTTGTGTATTTCATATATTTTATGGGTAAAATGAAGAGAGAAAAATAAAGAAAGAGAGAGAGAGGGAGGGAGATGGAGATGGGAAAGAGTATAGAGAGAAGAAAAATAAATGAATAAGAAGAAAAAAAAAAGAAATTCCCATATAGTAGCGTACGTGACGTGAACGCCGGAAGGGATGATTGATATTCGCGTAACTCTTCTACAAGGCGAATAACTTGTGGAATGGGTGCAGCTGGTTAGTATACACATCGTATATACGTATGTATCAGGGTGGTTTCCTTACTCAGGGTTCCGACGAATTTTCAGGGTTTTAATTTTGATCAAACTTACGGTCGTTCGTCCTCAGCTATCGGTCGAATATTAGAATTTTGATAATCGGCCAAAATTTCTCCAGAATAGATTGAAAAAAAAAGAAAGAAATTTAGCCAAAGTCCCAAGTTTCTATCTCAATTCTAAACACCGTCCCGATATTGAGCTTTCGAATTTTTTTAGTTTATTATAAAACACGATTTTTGGCACTTCGTGGTCAATTCTTTTATTTCATATATCGCAGTATTATATCGGTATAGTACGAGAAATCTGAAAATTTGCACACTTCTTACATCCAGCAGTATAGGTGCTTCATGAAAATGTTACAGACATTTTTATTCGTTTTTTTTTATAACGCTATAATTTTCGAATCTATAGCTTGATGATAATTTTTTTATAATTTTGTTTCCGACGCTCTGTAACTTCGAAAATTATAGTTTCATTATCTCTTATATAATTTTCGAGTTTAATTATCTATATTTATTCATTTTAATTTTCTTGCTATTCTTATGGTGGTTAGAAACTAACGAAACTTTGTCGACGAAATAATTTTCTATAACTATAACGTAATCCTTGAAACCGAGATGATACACTCGTTTCGACTTTCTTCTTTGACTGTTTTTATATTTTATACGAAGAAAAAAACCAAGAGAAAAGAAAAAAAAAAGAAAAAAATTCTGTTTTTACGAACTAAAATTGGCTCTAGTTCGTTACGCGTTGTGTGGAATTGGAAAAAATTCGTAAATTGAAACAAATGACAAACAGCTCTGGCATCCCCATACCATACCATATCCTCATCCCTACCCATAATTTGGCTGTATTTTGTAATTATTTTTCCAGATAGTAGAGCCGAGTTAGGTACATAGGTAATAGTCAGGCAGTGTTGTACCTACTCTACAATATACCTATACCGTCAACTAACATTGTTCATTTTTTAATTTAATTTTCAGCTCAAAAAAAAAAGAAAAAAAAAATTTCACATATACCGATATACCCGGATTTTACACTTCGGTTTTTGGGTTTATGTATATTGTACATATACATACACCTGAATTCATAAATTCTCTATAAAATCGTTACCTGCCTATAGGTTTAATCTATACATGTCGCGTGCACGTATATAGATTGTTATCCAGTCTAGATATATTTAATAATGATGAAAAATAATAACCTTTAGCAGCAGCAGCAGCAGTAGCAACAGTATCGATGTACAGTTTTAACCGAAATGAATAAAAAGGAAAATCGCAAAAAAGAAAAAAAAAACAGAAAAAGAACAATGTCGGATAGGATATAATGAAAAAAGATGTTCCATCACAGCTTTGGTCAATGATTTTTTTTGTAATATATATACTTTGAATTTGAATCTGATCTATTTTTATAATATATATATATATATATTTTTTTTTATTATTTTTAAATCCCGTTTTATCTCATTTTGCATTTTCATTTTCTATTTTCATTTTCATTTTCATTTTCATTTTCATTTTCATTTTCATTTTCATTTTCATTTTCATTTTCATTTTCATTTTCATTTTCATTTTCATTTTCATTTTCATTTTCATTTTCATTTTCATTTTTTTTTTCATATTCATTCGTTTTTTTCATTCTTATTTTGAATAAAATATGGTAGGTAAATACATACCCACGACGTACATATACATACGCTTTCTTATTTCTGTCACATTTCTCATTCCCGGTCTCATCTTCTTTCCGTTTTCCTCTATGCGGGTGTATAACGAATATATCCATATACTATGTATCTAGATGTACATGTATATGTGTACTTGATTTTCAAATTTATACACTTCAAAACCACACCGACTGTGCAAAATTCCCGAATACCTAACATATGTACCTATATTGTATATATATTTATAGATATATGTACATACAAATAAATTTATGGATTAAATAATATTTTCAATACGTGAGACACGATTCGTAAGACACTGTCTGTATATTAATACATGCGATTCCTCAACATTATTATTATTATTATGATTATTATTATTATTATTTCCGAATATCGTAGGAATACTTATTTTCCTCCAAAAGAAACAAGAAGACGAAGAAAATCAAAAAAAAAAAACGAAGATAATAATAATGATGATGATAAAATAAATGAATAAATAAGTAACCGCACGTATATGTATGTATGTATGTACAAGCGAAGGCGTTATATTTTTCTGCTTTTTTTTGTTGCTTTATCGCAAAAAAGAAAAACACAAAAGGGAAAAAGAAAACATGAAAAATAAGAAAAAAAAAACTGAAAAAAGGTACAAATTTGATCAGTGTAACTTCGGAACGTGTTATTCTTTACGACAGCGCCTGTCAATGAAAAAAGAGCAATATGTAACCGCACGAAGTCTTTTCTATCGAATGTATTATACACGTGCGTACTGTATACATATAGGTGTATATATATAGGTATAAGTAAATCAAGAAAAAGAAATTTTTTATAAAATGTAAATATGGAGTGACACAGGACAAAAAAAGAACGAGATTTGCAAAGTTATTCATTTTTTAAACAGCAATTGGTTTTATAGTAATTGTTTAATTAACTCAAGACGGTCACGTGGGGTGTGACACACCCCAGGTCATTTTCGAGCTACTTTTTGAAAAGTTTTCAATACAGAAATTATCATTTTACATAAAAAATCCACGACATCTTGTACATCATTTTGCCACCGAAACCTGCATGTTCGTAGTGCAAAATAAATATACTATTTGGAAAATCCACAAAAACTAATATAGTCACCGGAAAGAGAATCATTTCAGGAATCAGACCCTGCTTGAATTTTGTCGATATGTCAAAAAACAAAAAAAATACAGCATTTTTTGCAAAAAAAGGGCATTTTCGGGATTTTTTTTTCACGAATTTTTTAAACATACTTAAAACTAAAATTTTCGTTACATTCTTGGATAGGTTGATAGAGAAACGTTTGAAATATGTTCTCAATTTTTTTTTCGGGCCCCCAGAATAATTCTACGAAATTCTACAGAAAATTATTAGTAAAAAGAATAAAATTTTGAGCCTCCTCCGATGATGGGCAACCATTTCGTTTACAAGACACGAGCAAATAAATAGTGAAAAATTGTTCGAAATTTGACTCATTCCACATGATAAAATACATAAAATTTATAAATGTTTTCCTAAAATAATTGCGCGCCCATTTTTTGGTATATAGGCTAAAAATTTTCACTTTTTACACAGAATTTGCTGTGTAAATTTCATCGAAATCGTTTGTGGCTATATAATACTGGTTACGCTTAATTATGCGATTACTAAAGAACCAAGCGTTTAAAAAATCTGAAACTTTGACAAATCTCGTTTCATTGTATCGCCTTGTCACATATTAACAGAAATTGAAAAAAAACAAGTTGAAAATCGCGAGGGTTATGGCCAGCTCGAAATACCCTGGAACGTACGCCTCGTATGGATACTTCTTTTTTTTATTTTATTTTTCTTTTCATTACTTATCTCAGACCAATTTCTCCTCCTGAGGTCCAGGGTGGTGAATTTCTGCCTTGCAGCGCAGTTAACATAAAAATTTTAACTTATAAATAAATTATTATCCGGTTCAATTTTATCAGAAAGTGTGATACCGTTTCCTTTTCTTCTTCTTCTTTTTCTTCTTCTTCTTCTTCTTCTTCTTCTTCTTCTTGTATTATTATTTTATGAAAATTTACTACTAATTCTTTTACTTTTTCCTTCAGATTCGTTTAGATTTTTTTTCTCCTTTCTTCTTCTTTTTCTTCTTCTTCTTCTTCTTCTGATTGAAAGATAAAAAATAAGAAACAGCAAAGAGAGAAGAAAAGGTAAAATATATTATATACACGAAATACGCGGAATATCATTTTCAGCAAAGGCTCATTAAATAAATGGAAGATTAACGTCGTCGCGATAACTTAGTAAACTCTCAAGACTGTTTGATGTTCAGCGTAACAATGCGTGGGTAGGCATGGTATTCGTAGTAGTATACATGGAGAAATACAAAATTCAGAATTAAGGATATGGGATAAGAAAGGATCATGTCTTGGCTGCTTGCTTGCTTGCTGGCTCCTTTGTTTCAGAAAATATCTCATCCTTCATTCCCCGGTCTTTTTCGATCTGGCCTACACAAGATCACCCGCACGACCTCGACCTTAACGAACTTAACGAAATTGCCCAAAAGAAGCCCTGCAACCCAGCTCCCAGTTCCTTGACAGATTTTTTTTTTTTTGCCTCTCACTTTTTCTCGCATCCTCCCTTATCCACTTTCTTTCTTCCTTTCTTTCCTCCTTCCTTCTTTTCTCTTCATTTTCACTCAACTTTCACACGCGTCGTACCAAAGTCCACAGTCAGGGTGTAAATTGAAATTTTTTTTTGCCCATTTTTTTTTGTTTTTTTTTTCGTTTTCTCTCCTTTTTTCCCTTTATTCTTGGCTTGGCTGAGAAAAACTGCACAATCTTGGTCATTATTTTCTTTTTTTTATTCTCCACGTCTAGGTTACGCCACTCGAACGAAAAAAAAAATCCCATACAACAAAATTAGCCTTCTCAAAATTACAAATACTCATTTATTTATTTATTCAGATATGTATATGAGGTATTCTACGCCGTTTCGAACGGTCGGAAAGTTGATAGATCCCAAAAATACACGAAAATACATTTTTTCAACCAATACGTCACCTTTGATTTGCTTCAAAAATTTACAGAAAATACTCTCAAGTGTTTACAGCAACCATATATTTTTTTTCAAGATAGTTGGAACAATCATTTGGAAGCTATGCTTTATTAATTCTTTGATTCTTTATATTTTTCGAGAAAAAAAAAGAATTAATAAAGCATAGCTTCCAAACGATTGAGCCAACCATCTTGTAAAAAAATATATGAATGCTGTAAACACTTGAGAGTATTTTCTGTAACTTTTTGAGACAAATCGAAAGTGACATATTGGTTGAAAAAAAAATATTTTTGTTTATTTTTGATGAAAATTGGTATTTTTGGGATTCGAGAAACTCTCGAAAAAAATATTTTTCAAAAAGTTGATTCAAAACCGCAACTTTTTTGTCCTATAAATTTTCTTGTGTGATCTTATACTTTTGAGATACGGAGGTTCGTAGAAAAAATTTGGAATTTGGAAAAACTCAAAAAAGCGATCCAAGAAATTCTGAAAAAATTCACATAAATACTTTCGATATATTTGTGCGATAAGACAAAATTATGATTTTTTTGGGATCGGTCAACTTTTCGACCGTTCGAAACCGGGTGGAACACCTCATATAATATATGTATAGCTGATTTTTTTCTAGACATACGTATAACCCATACGTGTATATAATATGAAATCAGAAAATCGACCCACATGTATATGTCAGTATTCGGGCAGGTATATACGAGGCTACTTATCGATCTTTGGAGGGTAGCTACTACGGACTGGCCCATAAATTTTCATCTGCAGATTCTATGGCCGTTGGATTACACCGAATAAATTAACCCCCGTTCGTTTCAACCCCCCTTCCCCTCCCTCCTATATAACTAGTGCCTATATAATTTCCGCCACACTCCTTCTACAATATATACCTACGAGTCAGAAATTGTTACAGTGTAGGTATAGGTACGATATATTATCTAATAACGAGTTAATTCTAGAGCTCAACTAATTACTCTCTACGCTAGTGCGAGCAGACTTTAATGTATGTATATATTGTGTATATATTATATGGGTCATTCTTTCAAAAACCAACACACTAATGGATCTCGTGGTCTCGGATTGTAACTCCAGGATATGTTAGTGTACAGTATCCTGAGACTTGAGAATCTTTTTTCTCGGTTTTTGAAGCTAATATTTGTAATATATATATTTTTTTTCAGTTATTCTCGAAAGATAATTTTGATTTTGTTTGTTCGTTTATGTAAAAAATTGGCTGAAATTATCAGAATTTGCATTCTTGGAGAGAGAAGTCTCAGATCTCTGATAAACACATTTCCCATTATATCCAACTTAAAGAAAGTCAGTAAAATTTGAAAAAGACAAAAAAATTAAGAAAATATTGTCTTTTTTCTATATGCCCAGTGTACGAAAATTTTGGAAAATATCTTTATTCATCTTATTGGACATTTCTACACCTGATATGGTTTTTTTTTTTGGTCTGGGATCTCCTTGAATTGTGTGGAAATAAAATAAAATACATTTTTCTTTACTGCTTTGATGTTGAATTCAAAAATTCAAAAAACAAGTAAATGAAAAAAAAAAAAACCTCGCAGACTTGAAAATGTCCAATCAGACGAATGATGATATTTTCGGAAATTTTCATACACTCGCGGGGAAATAGAAGAAAAAAAAACAGTTTCTTGTTAATGTTTAAGAACTTTTTCCCGATTTTAATGACTTCCTCAAAGTTGGATCGAATCAGGAATGTGTTTATCAAAAAGCGGAGACTTTTCTATATGGAAATTCAAATTCTGCCAATTTTTCGCGATCTTTTTACGTAACAGAAATTAGAAAAAAAAAAAATCAAAATTATTTATCGAGAATGAATTTGAAACAAAAATAGGTATCAAAATCAGCTTCCAAAATCTGGAAAAAATCGGAGACTACGAGGTCCTCGACTGTATCGATTTTTAAAATAAAAGTATGGTTAAAGAATTGGGTGAAATTTTGATCCCTAAAAAAAAAAAAAAATGTTCAGAGATCGTTTCACACTAAAATCTGGACGATTAACATTATTCAAAAATTCCTGCGCAGGATAAATTTCGATCTATTTGCAAACAACGATTTTGTCATCACATAATCAAGCCTTTTTTTGGGATCGCCTGCTATCCCTTTGATACCTAAACAAAGAGAGAGAGAGGGAGAGAAGACGAGAGACTGTACAACATATACTTTGTAAAAGTGATTCGATCACGCTGATCATTTTTCGTCCGAGGAATACCTAACTGAAAGCAAAAAAGAAAAAGAGAAAGAAAGAAAGAAGAAGAAGAAAAAAAAGATCTTTCTTGAACCCCCTGGAAGGAATTGTAGGGCGGGTACTACGTCGCATGCGTATAAAGTACGTATATACGTATCATCTATATACTCCGTGGGTTGGGGGATGCACGAAAACTCACCCTGCCTTGAAAAATGAGCCTTCCAACGGACGGGCTGGTCCGACACCCAACAGATGATTCACCGGCACAACGTAGCACCCCGACACCGCTCTCGACGTCCTACTTCCATCCGCTTCCATTAGCACCCCTGTCACCGTTGGGAAGACCCGTAGAAATCTTCTGATTAGGATATATAAGCAGGTTGGTTGGTTGGTTAGTCGGTTGGTTTGCGGACTTGAACACAGTCGAATAATCATCCTCGGTTTGCCAAACTACATGCTCTTTAATTGTATACTGTACAGTGTACCGTATGGAACGCCGGAGCCGGGTTAAAGTTCAGAATTTTGAAAATTTAAAATTAAAATTAAAAGAATTAAAAAACTTCAAAGTCCGGTTTTTATTGAAATTGGGAAAGATCGGAACGTGGACAGTTCGAAACTTGGAAAATCCAAGAACCCGAAAATTTAATCGATGGGCCTTTCGAATCCTTTAGCTTTCGGAATTTTGAACCTTCGATATTTTTTTTTTTCTTTTTTTCGATTCGAAGATTTTCTAATCGATTATACAGACTTCAGGGTAAATACCCTATCTAAAAACAGCTATTGGATAATATTAAAATTCGGAATTTTCACCCGGCTCTGAAACGTCACAAAGAATTTTCCCTCGAATCTCAAACATCGCGAACCCGATCGGAAAAAGAATAAGAAAAAAGAATCTCAGCGATTATCTATCATCGAATTTGTCCGAGTGGAAAATCCATCTCTTATCATTTCGTGTTTGATTAACTCCGATTACTTTCATTTTCGGGGCATTTCTGCAAGATCGTTAGTAACGAGGTTATCGACGTAGCAACAAGTTCCTTAGCCTTCCCTTAATATCACCTCTGATACTTCGTATCTAATTAATTTCTCGATAAGATATATGGTACGTTTTATTTTCAAATTTATTTATACATCGAATCCCATCCAGAAAAGGCGCTGCAGCAGCATATAATCGCGTTGAACTTATTGGCCAGCCCTTATCGATTATGGGAATCGTTTAAATTTATATCGAGAGTTTGTTTGTCCCGTATAGACCCTAACGATATCCGCGTGGAAATCCCAGTATATTCGGGTGTTTCGAGAGGACGTAAATGTGTACCGTGAAAAGCCAGGTGGATGGGATTTCGTTCGAGATAAGCGATACAAATTGCCTCTTCATTTCGCAGATCACACCGTCGCCGGGCTTTTATATATCCTACAACACTAGGTCAGAATTTCAGATTTCCAGACTTTAGTTTCGCGTGAATATATATAACGGGCATTTCCTACCAACTCGACCTCTCAGATCCGGTCCTCGATTTTTTGTAACATCCTTCTGACTCCGAATAGCAACTAGAATTTTTTTCAGATTTTTCAAAATAAATTTGAACGCGTCGTGAATTTTCAGGTATTTTTTTTTCCAACACCTGATCGATGGCCGTGATCGAAAAATCTGAAAAAATTCTCAAAAATTCTGTGTCCGAAATGAATTTTTTTTATCCAATATTCAAAATCTCTGGGCTTCTGCTTTAGCCTGTTTTTTAGCTTTCGAACGAAAATAAGTGAAAAAAATTAGAAACTAAAGGTCAATTTTAAATATATAATATACTCCAGAGAAAACTGAGTAAAATTCACGTGACCTTTGCATTAGACACTAGTAATACTATTTCGGACACTGGAGAGGATCGAGAACGTAAAACCACGCCAAAAAGATGAAAAATTTATTTTTCAACTGAAACAAGATAACGAAAAAATAAAAATCTACTAGATCGATGTTAAAAAAAAAAAAAATCCTAAAGATTAAATACGCAACTGTACATTTAGAGTAGAAAATGAACTCTGGGAGGTATGCATGTACCTAACTGGAATGGATTTAGACCATTTAACTAATAGTTCATGGAGTTTGTAAGCAGCTTACAGAGGCAGAGAGATTTCGAGTTATAAAAGCTTTTTCGTTAGGTACACCAGTAGGTATAGGAATTTGTTGTTAAATGGTCCGCATAATGTCGTCGATAGGCTATATTAATTAATATCTATTTACTTCGAAGTAATAATAATAATAATAGTAATAATAATTATCGTTATTGATCGAATATCGATCGAATCTTACCGAAACACATTTCGGATTTAACGTATATGAATTCGAAGTTTGACCTAACAGTCTTTACTTATTATTCAAATTTTTTTTTTCCATCGCAAAAAGCAACACCCGGTGGTCATTAATCTTCGTCCATATAAGTCAACCTACTAATTGTACGAACTCACTAACGAAAATTAAGTTCACGGTCAAACGAATTACGCGCGGGACTAACGAAAGGCACAGGTAGGTGAACATAAAAATCGAATTAGTAGAAAAAATGAATAAATAAAGTATGACTGGACATCCTACGTCCATTACAATGAATGGAAATGAAAAATTATTTGAACTGCCAACGAAGAAAAAAGTATGAAAATTTTCGATTCTTCAAAAACATTTTTATTTCTTTTTTTTTTCGAATTTTGTAGACTGCTTTAATAATTCAACAACGTCTGGAAGCTGTATGGTAGATTTAGGTAATTGCCTAACAGCTGGCAAAGTATTCCGAGGTCTGACTATATTTGAAATTCCGAAATACCATGACGTCGGATTCCGTCGCGTTCAGAGGAAACGGTCAAACTTGGAAATGTTTGCGGACTACATGGTATTATTGGGATAGTTTCCGTTTCTGATTACTTCGACTGTATCAGTGGGTATACGTACCTGTGGGTTGAGGGTAGCTAGACGTTTTTGGGTTTCCAACTTCGGCTCTAATTAAGTGCCTATACCTATACTCCACTTAAACCGAAAATTTTCCACCGAGTTCAAATATAATACCAGCCAAAATTCGACCCTTGAACTTCGAAAATTCAACCCAATTTGATCCCTTGCCAATTTTACTGGAGGTACACAAGATTTCAACTTTCGGCTATACGGAGTCATTCAACCATAATTATAAATTATGCTTATATACCTATAGATATATGGTGAGAAAAACGTATCAGGTTTAATGACCAGGTAGTTCCACGGTGACCCTGTGATAATATAATAACTTATTGGCAGTAAAGAAAAGGTAATTCTAACTAATGCGCCATTTATTCTATGAATTTTTCATGAATTTCAAAGCTATATGTATGCAAATCCGAGCGAAGCTACTTCTCGTGGCTTCTCTTCGAATGCTTTAAGGTTCGAGGGATGCGGTGGGTATCCGGTGGTAGGCAAAACCCTGACACTGCAAATAGCGCTTCTGCAGAGGTGCGAGAAAAATATAGAAAAACGATGAATGGGCTACGAATGGACAAATAGACAAAAAACAAAGAGAGAATCGGAATAGAAAAAAATATATGAAAATGGGAAATAGACAGTCTTTTGTTCCAATTCTCTTAAACCGATACTCCTAAAGGCCACTGAAGAAATCGGCTGCGTATTATCCGTCTCTTCGTGTAGCTGCATGTATACGCCTAGCTCTGGGCCTCCGGGGTTTGAGGTAATCGCGGCGAATGACAGAGAGGAAAGAGAGAGAAAGAGAGGGAAAGAGGAAACGAGAGAGATAGGTAGATATAAAAAGGGGATGGAGGCTGTAGTCACAGCGATTAGCGTAAGCGATCCCTGGAGGGAGAGGATCTCTTTTTCCCCCTCATCCCCCTCTTCCTCTTTTCCTCTTACTCCCGTCGCCTATATCCTGGTGTCTTCCGTTCACTCCAATCTCGTTCGCGCGACCTGACATTAAAACTTTCTCACCCCAGTTTCGAACCCTCACCCTCACCTTCGACGCTCTTTCCTTTATTCTGGTCTTCTTTCCCCGTTCGTTCTTCTCGTTCCTCTTTACTCTAACCTTTTTCCGTTTTACCTCAACCTTCTCCCCGCTGACCCCCCTTTTTTTGGCTATTGGCAACCCCGCGGAGAACCCCGTGACTGACAAACCAACCCCCATTTAACTTCGACCCCTTGCACCTTTGCTCAGCTTTTCTTCAGATTACTTTTCGGTTTTACGCCGCGTCTTTCGACTCTCCAGCTCCGGCTCCGGCTCCGCTCTGTTCTTCTCTTCTTTTCTCTGCTTTCTCCTCTCGTCTGCTCTGCTCTGCTCTGTTAGAGAGACGCGAAAACTCTGGGACGTAAATTTCCCCATCGAAAAGTTCGAAACGATATTCTCGTAGTTGAGCTGAATTCGAATTGGTCGTTGCGCTAAGAGCGCACACCCCAACTCCTTCAAACCGCCCCTCTTTACTTTCTTACTTTACCTTACCTTCCTCACTTTCTTACTTTCTTCCTTTTCGTTACCTTCCACGTCTTTACGACTACATGCCTTTTTAAACGTCGTCCAATCGCCTCGGATGTGGTATAGTTTACAGTTTATACCAGTATAACAGGGGCCTTGATCATTTTATTTCTATTTTACTGTTTTTTTTCGTTTTTCAACTTATCGAACCGCTCAGTATACATAAAATCAAATTTTATATCGTTTTTTATTTTATTTTTATTCTTACTTTCTATTCCTGATCAATTTTTTCGAGACTTATAATCAGGACTACATCAATACCGAAATTAGAAATTTTATTTTCCAACATTCGAAGCTACGTAAAAAACAAGAAAATTAATTTTTGTAAAACTTGGGATTGCAAATAATCTCTGCGAGGTTAATAAAACTTGGGAAAAGTTGTACAGACTCTACGACCAGAATTATTAATAATCTATGAATCCGTAATTAAGGATCTGGAATATTTTGTGAAAATAATTAAAACTGGATATAGTGATGATAATGATGAGAATAATAATTTAAATAATAACTCACAGTAGCCGATATGCAAGTTGAACGAATCACGTTTCTCTGTAATTTCTCTTCGTTTGTAAAATTTTGTGAAAATTATTATCGTTGCGTTCGAACGAATGTGTACAATATACGTACACAGTCGGTATTGAAATAAACTATTTTCCAGTCGAAAAAAAAAAAAAAAAAAAAATTTACAACGACCGTCCATCGACACGCTACTCTCGTTATACTCGCCGTACCCATATTCAAAGTCAATTTCAATTCCCCACCCCTCGGAGTGATTCGATTTATTTACGTCAGGCCGGCGATGATGGTTGAGGTGTTTTCGAAAAGTCCTTTTTTTTTTGCGAGTGTGTACTTATTCGTGTTTTTTTTTTTTTTTTAGCTGCTTTTCGTTTTTTTTTCATTATTTACTCGCTCTTTGACGTCTGGCTGAATCCGTCGCGCGCTCCCCGTGGAAAATGGCAATCAGTTAAAAATCCAGATGATAAGTGCTCCGTAAATAATTCAGGGTTGAATATAATATATTTCTGATCAAATAACACGTGACTGTGTTATGTGCGAATTTATGAAGAAAGAAAAAATGATGGAGAAAAAAAAAGAAGAAGAGATATTCGCTAGATCGTGTCGAACAACATTTAACAAATTCTTTTACTGGCTAAACTAAATGAGAGAAGAGACAAGACAGAAAAAAAAATTTCAAAAAGAGGAAGAAGAAAGCAGAAGAAAGAGAAAAAAAATACAGTATATAGGTATATATATCGGAACAGTAATTCCTGGTATAAAAAGTGTGAAACAAGTTTTACCGCCATCCGTTGCACGCGACACTCTGTGGCCTGGAAAGGGTCAATTTTCCAGTTCTGCACCGCTTTGTCCCGGGTGTATTTTCTTCTATGGGATGGGTGGGTGCAGCAATAGAACGACAAAAGTTCTCTTCCTTGCAGCAGAAATCTACGTTTGAGAATTTCTATCTTTATTTCTATTTTTTTTTTCTTTCCCTCTTTCTTTCTTTTTTATACACAGGGAGTATAAACCGAACCCCGATAGAAACACGGACACGGAAATACTTGAAGGGAAAAGAAAAAAGAGAAACGATTTTTCAATGATCTGCCTTCGAGAAATTTCCATCCTTCAAGAAAATCCGTTCATTAATTTTTTTCTCCTCCGATTTCGAAAAATTTATCCAAAATTATTATCAATGTCTTTCTTAGTTTGTAAAATTTGCTATTTTTCTGTCAATTTCTCTATGATTTGAGTATAGATTTATTCAAAACGCTTTACCTATACAAGATTTTCCAATAATTCTTTGTACTGTATGGTTCCGTATTTCGAAGAGTTCGGTATTCAACGGGCACTTGGTAAATTGATTTATTCATATTTTCGTTCTTTTTATCTTCTCCTTCTTTATCTTTTTCTTTTTTTATATATATTTACTGTGTCAATCGAGTTTCGAGTAGAGGGTCGTGGTGATAATTATTCAATTTTATCCTCTCAAACAATGTCTGAGGGGGGGATGATCTAAATATTAAACTTCTCTTGCATCTCAAAGTCCCTTTTTACAAAGGGTATGCTTGGTTTTGGAATCAAATAAACTCCTCGCTTTCTCTCTGTGTGCCCGGGGCGACAACCCCTCCTCTTTCACTCTTTCCCTTTTACCCCCCTGTTTCCCGTTTCCTTTCCTCCGCTTCATGCCGCTCTCTCCCGTCTTTCCTCTCCTCTATTCTCCTGTCCTCTACTCTTCTCTTCTCTTCTCTTCTCTCCTCGCCACCTCACCATTTGCGAATCGATTCGTTTACGTTCGTGTCAACCAGGTTCCAAGGGTCGTTTCGCTGCGAAGAAGACCCGGCTGTCGTAAATAGTTTACACCCACGACCGCATATGTACATACCATACCCCTACCTACCCAACACATCCCTCCGCAGGGCTTCGGGGAATAAGACGTATGTACCTCCGACCTACGACCTACTTCCTATTTCCTACTTCCTACTTCCTACTTCCATTACAGCTCCTTCTGCTCTAGTTGCAATAGTAGTACATACCATACGCCGGGACGGGATAAAGCCGAAAGCACGAAGCTCGTCGACTTCAATCTTGGGGTGGGTCGTGAAAATTTTCGACTTGGGTAAGGTCGGGAGACGAAAACTCTGTCGCGGAATAATTTCACGTGGTAAAAACCTTCCGACTAGGAGAAATCAAAATCAAAATCAAAATTTCGATTTCGTAATTAATCCAAGACGTTCACAACCTCGTGAGAATCCCGTGGTGGTCACATGGGGTGTTACACATCCCAAGCACTTTGAAGCGCTGTAGAATTTCGTAGAATTATTCTGGGGGCCCAAGAAAAAATTGAGAACATATTTCAAACGTTTCTCTATCAACCTATCCAAGAATGTAACGAAATTTTTGGTTTTAAGTATGTTTAAAAAATTCGTGAAAAAAAAAATCCCAAAAATGTCCTTTTTTTTACAAAAAATGCTGTATTTTTTTTTGTTTTTTGACTTATCGACAAAATTCAAGCAGGGTCTGATTCCTGAAAGGATTCTCTTTCCGGTGACTATATTAGTTTTTGTGGGTTTTCGAAATAGTATATATATTTTGCACTATAAACATGCAGGTTTCGGTGGCAAAATGATGTACAAGATGTCGATGATTTTTTATGCAAAATGATAATTTCTTCATTGAAAACTCTTCAAAAAGTAGCTTGAAAATGGCCTGGGGTGTGTCACACCCCATGTGACCGTTTTGGGTGAACGAAAAATGATAGGCTCTACATTTTTTCGACTAATCCTCTCGCGACTGTATAATCGTTGATTTCCTTCGGAAACAGTTGGACCGTATAGAATGTAAAATTTCGATGAGATCTTTCAATTTTTTGAATATTTTATTTCTATTTTATCTGATGTCAAATGAATTTGGATCTTTAACCGTCAGGAACTTGAAAATTTGGAACCAACCCGACCCTAAATACGGAGCAGCTGATTACTCGAAATTCTGGTGTCTGCGAGGACTAAAAATGTCCAGCAATTACGTGGCTGTTGCGGAAAAAAAAACGAAATTATAAAAGAAAATAATTGGCTAATGATTAATTTCTAACGTGTGTTTTGCGTTCCTATACGACCCGCGAGTAACGTCGTCACGTTTAATAATGCAATACTTTGGCCCGCCGTATTCCTAATCGTTGTACCTACTGTATTATAACGTTTTAGGGTTATGGGGTTACTCTAGGTATACATTTCCGAGCGAACAAGCTTCGTAATTAATTCTACTGTCGGTATTAAACAATACGAGAAACTCTGTTGTAACAATTACAAACACCGGTCATGATCTAGTGCTCCCATCTTCGTTAAACATTTATACGCAACTGGATAGCACGTATTACTAACCCTCAGGTGCGTCGTCGAGCAATGTTACGTACGCCATGGTACATTGGTACAACAGAATTCAAAAAAACATCCTACGAAACAGCTACGTACCAGCTACACTAGGGTGGGAGTTAAAATTAAAAATTTCCGGACCACCCCCCAAATCAACTCCAAATGAATAAAAACTAATCGTGTAATTTTTTCAGGCCTTTATTTTAACATTTAACCCTTGACCATAGAGGGTGAACTTTTTCATTCGAAATGCACGGGATTCCGCGGTCTTTCTATTTATTATTTTATTGTACGACTAATTGTGGGCCTAAAAATTTGAAATTCTCACAAATTAGTCTACTAGAATGCTGCTACTTGGAAAAAAATCGCCACCTTCTTACCCTCAAAATTTTGTATGGGTTATCCCACGCCAATATGATGATGTTTCACACACATTTTGCATTTTATCATTATATTGGCATGGAATAACCCATACGAAATTTTAATAGCAGGGGGGTGGCAATTTTTTTGCACACAGCAGGATTCTAGTAGACCAATTTTTAAGAATTTCAAATTTTTAGGCCCATAATTAGTCCTACAATAAAATATTAACTGGAAAGACCGCGAAACCCCGCGCATATTAAATGGAAAAGTTCATCCTCGGTGGTCAAGGGTTAAATGTTGAAATAAAATTCTGAAAAAATTACACGATTAGTTTTTATTCATTTGGAATTGATTTGGGGGCAGCCCGAAAATTTTTATTTTTACCGACTGCACCCTAAGCTACACCAATTTCTATTACCACTTTTCACACATTTCGATAAGGATCCAAAATTTCATTTAGCCATTATATTTGACGTGAGCTACAGTCGAAGATTTTTTTCTTTTAATTTTTTTATTTTTAATTTTTTTTTTTATGGGGAATCAGGTCGTAGTATTACATGTAATAGGCGTAAACTTTTGACCTGTATATACCCACGGAGGGTGGGATATATATAGAAAAGTGACAACCTTTTTACCCCGATTCCATGAGACCCTTATATTTCCGATCTCTGAAAAGGCCTGGGGGCTCCTGAACATATACTATATATTACGAGCCGTAAGGGTTCGCATTATGGGGCCTTGGCGCTGATCGGTAACACCCATCGATGCCGAGGTAGGGGCGTCTTATGGGAAAAGAAAGTAGCCCATAAATATAAGCCAATGTCTGCTTTTTCAAATATATTATAGCCATGCTCTCTCACTCCGACCCGAGCTGTGTATGGTCTCCTACAGGCTGATCGGTCCTTCGTCAGATTATCAACGACGAAAAAAAAAGAGAGAAAAAAAAAACGGAAAATAATTCTTCAAATTTACATCCCTTAAAAAAAAAAAAAAAAACTTTCTTCTCATCAATTATTTTACAATACCGTTTATAAAGACGCGAGTCAAAATCTTACTTCCGCTGAATTTACCGAGCGATTTGTCTCAGTCGCGTTCTCACAAAAGGTGAGATAAAAATTTTTGCTGGTGACTGTTGGCACGTGATAGTTTACCGAATTATGAAATCTATATTCTTGTAAAATTTGTCTAAATTTTTAGAATCTCTAAAACGATGAACAGTAATTATCTCATATAGTCAGATGCAGTAGCTATTGATTTTGTAATTTTGTCTTTTTTTTGGGGGTTAAATAATTGAGAAAGGGTCTTTTGACGGGGAGAGATGATTATTATGATAATAATAACCTACATAGATATAGCATATTTGGGGAGATAATAGGCGAGATAATATACCAAAGTACTTTAAACTTCACTCCATAAGCTTTCGAAAATGCTGACTACTGGGTTGAGTCAATTACCAAGTTTAATGTAATTACTAATTGGCTATAGATATGCTAAGAGCCAGTTATAGTACCTACTTTCGCATTGTTTCCCTCTCTGAAAAGGCCTTTTCCGCTCCCGCAACCACTTTGCTTCAAGAAGTCGTTACGCTTCTAAACCCTTACCCAACATCTTTATTTACCCTATACCGCTGCAGCATACCAGCTATACGAAATATCATTTATTAACCTTCTGCCCCCCTGAAAGGCTGACTATCAATTTTCCCGTTTAAATCAATCGCACGTTGTAGCTACACTTTCAGTTTCTTACTTCGAGAGACCGCGCCACACCTTTCAATGGGCTCCATTTTTGACGGCTGAATTCTACCGAAAAAATAATTTCTAATCACCAAATTTCATTACAGGAGTTTAACAGTCTTTTGCGTTTCGCGAAATAAAAATTCTCGTCAACCGCTTCGTGGGGTTAAAAATTTTTACGTCTCTAATGGACCGGGAAGACGGAAACTTATGAGATAATCACTGTTTTTGAGTCAATGGTTCCAAATTTGCAAACTTTTGGTAACTATTTTACAATCTACTGGCACAAAAATCGACGTATCTGAAAGCTTTAGGTTCATTTGATTAAGGTTTGGGCTTTGGACCATTTAGGGGACCAGTACAGCTTGGTTTGGAAAATTTGGAGCACTCCAAAATTTATTTATTTGTCAACCAAAGTTTATTTCACATAAAAAAAAATTTTCTTCGAAAAACTTTGTCGTAAGGTTTCGGGCACATCGTTGGTCCAATTCAACCTCTCAAGGTCTTGCTTTCTTCGGTCTTGCAATTCTACATCTTACGAACGTAGGAATCGGTAAAAAAAATTCATGTGATAAGTTACGGTCAATTATCCAAAATTTCCAATATTTAGGCCACTAATTTGCAAATAACTTGGCCAACACGAAATTGTAAAAAAAAATCCCTCGTTCACACGATGAGGATTTCTTTTCTGAACAAAATGAGCCCTCAACGACCTTAATCGGAACAACGATGTGTCTAAAACCTTACGACAAAGGTTTTCAATGAATTTTTTATTTTTTTTTTTGATGTGAAATAAATTTTGGCTGAGAAATAAATTCATTCTGGAGTACTCCGAATTTTCAAAACCAAGCTGTACTGGTTCTCTTAAAGACCAAAAAGTCTAAAATCCATGTACTGGTTCATGTGCGTCTTGCATTGAGAGGCGATGGCTCACAAATGTCAATTTTTACCTGAATATGGTTGAAAAGAGTTTTGTGATAAAATTGGCTATTAGAAGATAGCGTATTGAAAGGTGTGTGCGATTTTGAACGGGTAAGAACGTCTATCTAAACCGAAACAGATATTTGGATAGGACGTGAAGATGGATGATAACTCCTTCGTTGAAATATTATTTCGTAGCTGCTGCAGGGACGTATTGATGTCTGTTTTTCGATCGTACGTGTTTATCAAGAAACGCCAACACCGATTCATCGATTTGGGATTCGGTTAAAGAGGGAATCCCGAATTGGACCGGAGAGCCGGAGGACGAGGAGGAGAAGGAGGAGGAACACGCGGAGGATGAGGAAAGTGCTGAAAATCTCGCCACCACAGAGTAGAGAGTGTGCGGAGAGCGCGGACGGATCATACATCATTCCTTCCCGACGCCCCCGACGCCCTCGACGCCTCCCGGACGCCCCAATCCGCGGCGTCGCCCATCGGCACCCGCAACAACCCATTCTTCATCCCCCGGGTGAAACGCGAAACGCCAAATCTATAGCCACCTGCATGACCGCCTCTCTTTCACTCTTTCGCTCCTCTCTCGACGAGTCAAACGTACCTACTCTCTACTCTGCCCTCCCTTGAACTGGTGACCGGAAGGACTCTTCCGAAAATTTTTACCACCCTTTTTCACCGTATTATCACTCTCTTCCCTTTCGGATTATCGCTAAATCGGGATCCAATTTTAACGGAATTGTCCGATTTTTGGCACCGGGTTGAAGTTCAGAATTTTTCAAGTTACGGACGGTTAATAAATTGCGAATTTATTTTAGACGATTTAGAATTTTCGTCAAAGTTCCGCAGAAACTACAGCTAAAAACTCGGAAAGTCCATATAGGAATCCAAAATTTAATGAAGGGACCCGTTGCTCTATTTGCGAATTTGAAGTTTCGGAGTTTATGGCAATTTCGGATCGTTTAGTTTTCGGATTTTTTAATCCTCGGTCTTCCTCGATTTCAAGTTTTTCGAATCGACTATGCAGATACTTTTTTCAAGAACTGCGATTCGGCAATATTAAAATTCGGAATTTTGATCTTTCCAAACTTGTAGAATTCGGAACTTCAACCTGGCCCATGATTTTTCTTGATATTTAACAAGTCCAGTACCAATCTACAGATTTTCGCCCATAAAAAAGCCGATTTTCATTTCCCACGAATAGCACCTCGAGAATTTCCCTTCGGTCACTTTGCGGAGGGTATAAACCGAGCCGAAAATTTACCTTGACCGACGTTCTGCAAGACAACTCACAGGCTTTTTTTCAATTCCAAAAATTTCGGAAGATATGAAATTTCTCACGTTCAAAAATGCATTTTTTTTTTTTTTCAAGTTTCTGTTTACTGGAATACACTCGATCCAGTTTTCATCCCATAAAAAAAATCCCATAGTCATTCTGTGAAGTACCTATTGTCTCAAGAAAAAAAAACAAAAAAATAAAAACAGCCCTTAACCAAAGAAAATTCTCCTAAAATCCTGAAAAAAGTGATTCACGCGAAAACCCATTCGCTACGATTTTTCGAGTAAAAAAACCGACTTTCCTGAAGGTGAGAATTTGTAGATGATTGGGACACTTCGAATCACCTCGAATTCAAAATGTGAAAAATTTTGGAGTAGATGTGAAAAACTTTTAACAATTATTCTATTATTCAGAGTTTCGTTCGATTTCTATCTGCTCTGTTACGACTGTTTTACGTCCAGACCCATGTTCGAAAGTAATTTTCATGGAGTATCAACGCCGCGGTATGTGTGCGCGTATAGATGTACCCATATATTCGTGTAAAAAGTGGTAAATTCGTAGGTAGTTTCAGTCAAACGAAACCGACAGATCTCTGGTTACATTTTACGACTGCATAAAACAAAGGAAATATATGTATATATAATACTAAAACGTCCATGTTGGTGCATCACTGCACCCAGTTCGGGTTATTACAAATTTTACGACATTTACGAACCCCGGTAGGGAGTATTTTATTATTATCAACTGGTATATAAGGTAATATCATATAAGACGAATCGAGTAAATATTTCTTTAATTTATTTACCCATTTATTTATTTATTTATTCGTATATATATACAGTTTTGACGAATCTGAATAAATTTCATATTCGAAGGCCACAGGGCGCGTTCCCCGCACACACTTTCCTTATATAAAGTTTATATTTTATTTTATATATATATATTTTTTTTCTTTCAAAAAATTTCCACTCTTTCACCTAACCCTCGGGGTGCTTATACGCAACGGGTGTAAAGTTGATTTCGTCAATTTCCGAATCGAAAGCTGAATAGAATAATTTCTCTAGAGAAAACGAATCGCCCTATCCCTTCAGAATTTGCGGACAAGAAAATACCTGTTCTTATTGTATTTTTCTTTTATCTTAAGAGCGTAGGCAGGGGTGAGGTGGGCTTCAACCTACGGCTACAAGTGTAAGCATTGTTTCTCCCCGGATTCTCTGAGAAATTTCAATTTCCCAGCTTCATGCCCTCTGGTATTCTTGAGTAACTTGCTGCTGCTGCTGGTGGTACCACCCGACAGCAGAAACAGAAACAGAAACGGGAACACAGGCACCCCCCCTTTTGACACGTGATACCTGAATAAAACGAAGCCCACCCTTGTTTCTCCGGAGGTTTCATTTCCTGCGGTCCACGAATAGCTGAGCGGTAAAAATATTTATGAAAACCCGTCCGGGTTACCTGCAACCAACAATTCGCGGCAACTATTTACAACAAAACGTTCCGATGTTCGTTTCGCCTCTCGAATTTAGTTGCTGAACCGAACGAAAGCGGTATTATTACCTACTTGTCAAAAAAATTGCTCCATTTCATATCTGAAGTATGTATATATATTTTTGTATATATTATCCGCATACGCGGACCGTCACGGATGGATATAACTTGTGGGCTTTTGTGGAAACTAAAAACATACGAGGCGTTCCATACATCGTGGATTCAGCGACGATTCGAAATTGCTATTTTGTCGAAAAAAAATGTCCGATGTTTGCTGAATCGTGACGAGTATTGAGTGATTTTTTTCAAATTTTTTCCCGCATCTCGTATACAACGAGAAACGAATTCTCGGATATCTACTCATTTCCCGGATCCCGTCAAGGTGATCGAATATCGCAAAGTTTAAATTGACGTCGAATTATTATCCGTATTTCAAAATTTCGTGGAAATATTTAATAACGAACTTCTATACCTTCTAATAGAAACACCACGTATACGTATTAGATCAAAGCCTCGGGAAATTTCGCGAACTTTGACAACAACGGTTCGCCGTATCCGAGCAGCGGTATTATATATACCAACCGTTAATAGTAGTAGTAACGGTAGTAGTAGAATCTGGCGTAGGTACGGGTATGAACAGGAGCGTGACAATGGGCCTCGTACGGGCGTTGAATCGAAGCTTTACCAGCCCGGGGTTGGGGTATCGTTTGAATAACGTCCCCCAGCAAACGCATCCGTAACACACCGGGCCACAATTTGGCTCTGCAAGCTTCCGTACGCTTCCATAGTTACCAGCTACGGTTATACAGCTACTACTACCAGTTCTGATGACGAAGGAGCGGAGATCCGAGAGTTTGAGGTTGCAATAAACATAATAGACAACAAAAATTCGACGAAAAATGTAACAATTTTTAACTTCTCGATATGAAAACTGAAAATTTACAAAATAAAAGGGAAGTTATTGGTTTCGATCCGATTTTCGAAAATCGAGTTTTCGTCGGATCTAGACGTTTTGGGTTCTTAGGAAGCTATTCTGACTATTTTTAGATGGACGTTCGTATCTGTGTGTGTGTAAACAAATTTTTGTCCTACGATATCTTTAGAACGAATCGACCGATTGAAATGGTTCTTGCGGGGATCGAAAGGGTTTATCAAGACTTAGATCTGATTAGATTTTGGAGTCGATCGGTCGAGTAGTTTCAAAGTTATTCAAAGAATAAAAATTGAGAAAAAAAAAATTTCATGTTTTAAGGGCATAACTCCTAAACTGTTCGTGCGATTAGTCTCAAAACTTAATCAGATTTAAGTCTTGGATAGCCCTTTCGATTGCCGCAAGATTCATCAAAATCGACCGATTAGTTTAAAAGATATTGCACGATAAAAATTTCTTTATTTTTGATAGACGTGAGTTGATTTCGAATCACTCGATGTCAAATCTGTCAAATTGTTTAAAAACTATTAGAAAATTTCGCACACAAACATACAGACTGAACGATATCTTCTGACATTAAATATAACTCCCTAAAACCTAGAAACGTAGACATTTGACAAAAACTCGATTTTTGAAAATCAGACGGTAAAAAAATTTGTATACGGAAAACTAACTATACTTATAAATTTTCTTCAATCTATTATAAACACAATAGTATCAATTTATTGTAACGTATTTGACATATAGCGGGAAGTTTAAGGGTTGGCCCACAGGTTAACTGCTTTCCTGATTTTTTTTTTCTTTTACTACGCGCAGGTACAATGTCTACTGTCCAGTAATGTAACTGCGATGATACTGAAACCCCTAGATATTATTATTATTATTATTATTATTATTATTCCTTTCCTTAATTATGTGTATATGTATATACGATATATACATAGGTATGTAGGTATATCGTTGTATTATATAGGTGTATAAAAGACGATGGGGTAGATTGAGCTGAGGTGTAAAATTTAAGATTAGAGTTTCGAAAGCGGGTTCTAATACCGTCAGCCAATGGTTTTTCCCAAAGTTTCAACGCCCGTGCCCGCCACCTCAAAGAAAACGATAATTAATTGAAACACCATCCCTTTTCCCTTTTAACAGAGAGGCTTTCATCTCCGTACTCTAGAGGGTCTGTGTATATATATACGTATATATATGTATATATATATATATATATATATATATATATATATTAGGGCGGTCCTTATTTTGGATATTTTTGATTTTTTTTCCACGATCCCCCTGAATCGGTTCTGAATAAATAAAAAGAAATTCCTGCCAAATTGGAGCTCGATATTTCAATTTTAACCTGGCCCCCCCGGCAGTCAAAGTTTTAAACGGGAAAATACGTGTATTTTAGACTGTCAATTGTTTGAACATTTTTCCAACCTAGTGAAAATTAATATAAAAATTCGAGATAAGGCACAAATATTCCTCATAGTATAAGGTATGATTGAAGTAGTATATCAAATTTTTACATCCGTAATTTCTGGAGTTATGATCTATATAAATATCAATTTGATATTCATAAAAAAATGAATAAATAGAAGAAAAAAAATTTGATATACTTCTACAACTATACCTTATACTATGGGAAATATTTGTGCAGAATTTCAAATTTTTATATCAATTTTTACTAGGTTGGAAAAATGTTCAAACAATTGACAGTCTAAAATACACGTATTTTCCCGTTTAAAACTTTGACTGCCGGGGGGGCCAGGTTAAAATTGAAATATCGAGCTCCAATTTGGCAGGAATTTCTTTTTATTTATTTAGAACCGATTTAGGGGGATCGTGGAAAAAAAATCAAAAATATCCAAAATAAGGACCACCCTAATATATATATATATATGTATACGTTGTATAGGGTACCAACTAACTTCTTTGTCTACCTTTTTCTCTCTCTCTCACCCCCTCTCTCTCGCCCCCTTCTCTCTTCACTTTTCTCTCCTCTCTCCTCTCTCTCTCTTCTCACTCTACCGCCATACAAAATCCTTATATATACCCAGGGCACCGCCGAATACTCTTCACTTAATTAAAGATTATATTAAAGATCAGTGATCAAACGCGCTAAATCTAACACACCTTATTGTTATTTTCGGAGTATATATACATATATATACCTACGTACAGTACATACCTTACCCTTCAAGTTGAAATACGGGAGTAGCTTTTTTTTTTTTTTTTTGAATATTTTATTACATTTTATTTATTATATACACAGATATATACCATTTTTTTTTTTTTTTTTATTCAAAACTTTATTATCGTAGTAATTTTATGTATAGATTATATATAATATATCATACATACATATGTACATACATACATAGATGTACAGATTTTTTTTCTTCTTCTCTCTTCTCCTTTTATCACCGTTATTTGGGTACCATATATATATATATATATATATACCTACGTAAAACCTTTCTCGCCGGGTCGTATTTTGATATTTTTTTATTGCATTTCATTTCATTTTTTTTTTTTTGTGTCTTTTTTAATTTTTTTTATTTTTTGGCCCTTGCCAAAGAAAAGGTCCGCCGAGTAATTAATTATGTGGTCCGAGGATAAATCTGATTACTTCTACACGGTTTTAATCAACCTGACGACCCTTACACGTGCGAAACACATATTTTTCATGTACCATACTTCGCTATACGAACTGCTAAATTGTATATATGTATACATATGTATACAGTTATATATGTATAAGAATGAAAAGAACGTAAAAACGAGTACGACGAAGAACAAAGGAAATTTTTAACCCTTTACCTGATATTTGTAAATAAAAAAAAAAAAAAAATTTTTTTTTTTTTTTTTCTCTTTCTAATTCAAATTGCAGATAAATCTTTTACAATTTTTATTTTTTATTTATATATTTTTTTTTTTTTTTTGTTTCAGACGTGGGTGTGACAATACTCTGTATAGTATACAGGCCACCCCGTGCAGTGCGCGTATATAATACGGTCCAAAGTTTGAAATTTTACCCTACGGTTGGTTTGATATCGGGTATTTTAGGGTAGCTGGCTGGACACCTATATATGCGTATATAGGTATATATATATACGAATGGAATTTGCTGGGCGTTGACGTGTGACTGACATGTTGGGCGATAGAATCAGCTGATACGTATACGAGCGAGTTTTTATTTTTTTTTATTTTCCTTTTTTTTTGGCTTAAAATTATCAAAAAATTTTTCAAATTAGACATTCCGCATTCGCGTCGTTGCAGCTATATATACCCCATACGCGTATAAAATTCTCGAAAATTTATCTACCGCGTAATTATCGTTATCAAAAAACAAAAGAACAAAAAATTTTTATCACGTGGTCTCTGATCGTTTGTAAAAAATAAAAAAAAAAAGATCAACAAGAATGAAAACGAAAAAACAAAAAAATAAATAAAAATCAAAATTAAAGCACCAACCGGAGACTGTAGACAGTTTGGACCCAGTCGTTGAAAAACATCAAGTTATTTTGAAAATCAAATTTGACTAAATATTCATCAATTATTGATGAATACATATTAGATCGTTTATTCTCAATTGACAATTATTCCTTCGATTTGAATATAAGGGGTTCGTCATTTATATTCCCTCGTCGTTGTTAAATTTTTATTTTCATATTTTCCCTTTTTTTTTTTCATCCCCTATATATACTTCGATATTTGTTCATTCTTTTTTTTTTTTTTTCCCTGCTTTTTTCATTTTATAAACCTTAAATTTTATAACCTCACTCTCTCTTTCAAAAAAAAATAAATAAAATAAAATTATATAAAATAATAGAGAAAAAACAAAAAAAAGAAAAAAAAATTATGAAGGAATCTTCTTTTTGTTGTTGTCTCGCTGATTCGCCAAAGGGCGACGAAAATCGCTGTTGTAATAACAAATTGACAAAGCGAATGAGTCAGTCCCGGTCCCGGTCTCAGTCTGAGACTCGGTACCGCAGGTTGTCGTCGTTACTGCATCCAGAAGCAGCCCCATGTACTACGTGGATGAGATGAAAATAAAGAAGAAGTTCGCAAATGACGGAGGCTGGTAGGAAGGTAGGTAGGTAGGTATACACACAAATCCTTTGTAGTTCGTACGAGGGGCGCGCCCTGGCAATCAGTGCACGGGGGGATAGCAGCAGAAGGCTTACCCCTGCAGGAACCTGGGGAGGCCTTTCCGCGGAGTGGGTACCTATACCAACCTAGGACGCCCAACGACGCCCACCTACCTCCTGGACGCCCGAAACGGAACCTCGGTAATGGAATCAGTCGCATCGTGCCTAGAATCCTATGGCACTGGTTCAGTGGTTTTCACCCAATTCTATATACGAGGTAAAGGATTCTCAGGTCAGGGATTCTCCTCGTAATCAACCCTAAAACAAAAAAACAAAAAAATCAAAAAAAAGAAATGAAATAAGAATAAAACTCCAAAGGAGAGAAACCGCCGGACGAATGATAAAGAGAATAGAAAGAAAGAAAAACAAAAAAAAATTAGAACCACCGCGTTCAATTTGGAAACGAAAATGGAAAAAAAATAAACGTGTCAAAATCTGATTCTTGATTTTTTGTTTTCATTATTTTGGCGATGAGAAAAGTATTCGTTTCTAGTAATAATTTCAGAAACGGTGAGATCAAAAAATGAGCAAAAATTCTGAAATTTACAGAATTTTGAATCCGAATAGATCGGGATAAAAATTTTTCCACATATTTATAAAAATCGAACGTTTTCTCCTACAAGACAAAAAGAAGAACAAAAAAAAGAGTTTCAAATTTTGAAAACAAAAAAAAAAAAAAAAATCAAAAACGAAAAAGGAACCTGAAATTTTTTTCGTGGCTTATATTTTTTGTACTCGGATTGAAAACTGGGATTACAGCGAATCTGTTCGATGTTTTTGGACGTATAGGTATCGGGAACACCCGAGACTGTACCAATTGAGATTCTCTTCTCTTCTCTTCTCTTCGAAGTTAAGAAAAAAAAAAAAAAAAAAAAAAAAACCTTCGGAGATTTCCTGCTGTCCGTACCGATAGCTTAGTGGAAAACCAATTGAGACTGATAGTAAAGAGTAGATAGGAGATTGGGTATGGGAACGTTATCCGAGGGATAGGTATAAGGTATACCTACGTAGGATATGTATTCATCCCTAAAGAATTGCACATGTATGTATACATGGTATAAGGGTTCGTGTGTATGTACGTTCCCCATAAGTTTATCGTGATTATATTGACGATGATCCGAAATTCTGAAAGTATATATCTTTTATGTACCTATGTATGTATGTATGCACATACGTATATGTAAGAGGCCATCTATTCTAGTATATATATATATATATATATATAATATAATAGCAGAATTTCGGATCATATTTTATAAATCGATGAATACGTATGGGAGCCGTAGATATATAATGCGATTTATACAATCTTACAATCCGCTCGAATCTCGTAAGAAATATGTTTTCATATTCTGTACATATGTAGTATTTGGATTTATATATATATGTGCGTATACTAAGCTTGTAACTAGGTGTAACTATAATACTTATATAAAAATCCTTTTTAATGTACTTGGCGCGAGACTCTACCGAGTCTCTTGATACCTACGCAAAACTGATCGTGAATCTGCGAGTCTAAAAACAGAGACTCCCTAGGATTTACGTCGTTACGTTCCAAGGAAATCCGGCCTACGTTCACCGACTTGACATCCGGTTCCGGTATTTCTAACTCAACGACCTCAACAGCCTCTCGCTCTCTGTACACAGACACACACACACGCAAACCCGTATGCTAGGATACCGAGAAGCCACAGTATTCTGTGCGAAAACATCCCATTTCCAAATTTACTCAGTTTAACTAATTTTTATTCACTTTTTTTTTTTTAGATTTGATCATCATTTTTTTATCTTGTTTTTCACTGCCTTCTTTTTTCTTCTTCTTATTTTATTTCGTTTGTTATAGCTAAGTAAGATCTAAGAGCTCGGTAACTTTTCTAGAAGAAGAAAATTAGCCTTGAAGAGACAAAAAAAAAAAAGAGAAAGTAGTATTATAAGATTATTTTAATACCGGGGTATAAATTTCAGTTTTGAAAATTTTCATATTTCTGTCATAAATAATAATCGTATATATATACAATTATATGTATATTCAATGTATAATATGCATATTAATTATTAAAAAAAAAACACACACACACACGCAAATGGGGTATATTTTTTTTCTGCAGAAAAATAAAAAGAGAGGGACCGAGAGAAAGAGAGAAAAAGGGAGCTAGAAAGAAAAAAAATTGAGAGGCTTTATTTCTTGATTAAAATCACAAACTTCTTTTTTTTTTCATTATGCTTTGAAAAAAAAGGAAAAAAAATTTTCTTTTTTTTTTTTGTTATCTCTCTTCTAATTTCATTTAATATATAAAGCCGAGAACGACCGACGACTTTCGTTAAATAATTATAATTAAATGGGTACGAAAAGAAAATAATATCACATACATATAAAAGCTAAGAGTGAGAGAAGAGTCGTCGTTCTATGTACATACATACATAGGTATATAACATACGTACATACGTAAATACATAGACGGATAGGGTACTATATTTTTGCAATATATCTTAGCCTACTTTTTTACGCTCTAATATACGTGCGTACATACACATATGTATCTAAATACATACGTACGTATGTACATACATATATGCCAAAGCTATACCGAAGTATGTAGAGAGAAAAATTTTTGTTTCTGTTTCGCGTGGGTATATATGGTAGATGTATATATTTATGTATATACGTATTGTATGTACTTACGCGTATGTCGCCTACATACCTACGTATATACCTACATATACCTATACAGCTATTATTTGGAGTACCGGAAAAATACAATGAAGTTCGTCCGCTGCTCGTTTACCGCGCTCGACTTTTCTACGAGTAGCGCCAAGGGAAAATATGAAAGAACTTGTGATAACGAGTTCAGCTGGGTAGCAGAAATCCCGGTCCATATCGTACAGCTATACGTACCACCTCTACATCTTCAAATTATGATACGTCTGTGTACCGTTTCTACGATTTTGACACCTTATCAAATCACTGTCTAGCCACTTTTAACTCGTGAGGTTGATATCTGCAAGGTGTCCGAAAAAAAAATCGAAATTTTTTCCATTTTTGGTCTGTTTCTATTTTTTTTTTTATCTATGTATTCAGTTTTTCGTCGCAATTTTGTCAAATTTCAACTAATTCTCTTGAGAGTTTTTGCGGTGGAATTTCGAAGAAAAAAAATTAAATTGAAATAAAAAATGTCTTGATTTGTCTTAGCACGGGACATGATAGTAAAAAAAAAAAAAAGGAAATTAAAATTGGTGAAGGTTACGGCCCAGGTTGAAATGGCCTGGAACGCCTTGTATATAGACATTTGAATAATTACTAGAATTTCGAATTTTCGGTAATTGAAAAACAAAAAAATAAATAAATAAATAAAAAGGGCTACATATTAGAGAGAAAAGAAAAGAATTTGATTTTGAGTCTCGTATGAAAGTTTGTTAATTTTTCGCAATCGAGGATCATCCCCAAATTCTAGATCACTTAAAAAAAATTTTAGGGGGTCGTTCGCGAATTTTTAAATTTCCAAAAATGGTCAAAAATCGTACCTTTTTTTTTTGGTTCAAATTTTTTCTCTCGTTGGGGCGATTGTTTTCACACAAAACAAAATAATGACATCCGCGAAATTTTAGCTCAAAATATAAATTTCCAAATTTCGCTCAAGAATTTTGGATGTTTTGGAGTAGTGCAGTTTGAAAATTCATGTTTCGAGTTGAAATTTTCAAGATGTCGTGTTTTTTCAATGTCAAAATAATTTCCGCCGCGAGAAGAGAAATTATAAAAAAAAAAAATAAATAATTCGATTTTTGACCATTTTTCGAATTTTCAAAATTCGTGACGCGACCTCGAAAATATTTTCTATCGATCTGGAATTTTGGGGAGAGCTCCTCAAGTGTAAAAAAAACTAACAAATTTTCATACGAGACTAAAAATCAAGAAAATAGTCGATCAAAATGTGTCACCCTAATAAATATGTATTTAGGTATATAGGCGTGGGGATATTTTTTAATATACGGGTCGGATTTGACTCGGGTTTATCTACCTTAAAATTTTTAAAGCTCTTCCTAATAGATTTATTTGCGTTGAATTTTTATACCTACCTAGCCCAGCTAGCTACGCTTCTGGATCACGAGGGAACGCCAACGGCTGCAGAGAAGTATGGTTGTCTGGAGGACTCTAGAGACACAAGCCTCACGCTCCGTAACTTTGAGATTAGATTTAGCGACGAACTTTAAACTTTAAAGTTGAGGCTAGAACGGATCTTTACGGCGGTGTAAAAGTGGTAAATGCCCTACCCCACTTTCGTAAATCTCTCATACTGCACTGCACTCTCCGCTCTTGAGAAACTATCAAATTTTAAGGACTTGTAATTTTTCACTGTGTGACGGATATCGACGATCCGTTTTTCCAAATTTCACCTTCTTTTGCTCCTATTTTTTTTTTTCGAAAAAATTGAAAAATTTGTGTAGAATAAATAATTATAAATAAAACTAGCGAACTTATGGGGAACAGTTGAAGTTCAACGAAAATGATAAATATAACCAAAATTGAGATTATTCAAGTTTTTTAATTTTTGAAAAATTTTGGGATGCCCATTTCGCCCCCGATCTCTTCTAAATCGATAACTAACATCGGTATCTTATCGATTATAATATTTCGCTATCTAATACAGTAATAAAATGAACGATAATTGTACAATCGTATATATATGTTATATACGATCCATATAAATTATAATAATGCACGTATATAATACGTAGAAGTATATTTTAGCGAAAGCATATTATATGTATATACATATACGTATACGTGTCTACAGCCTGTCTTATCTCCGCGGCCCAAGCATAGTCGAGATCTTGGCTTAATTGCGCCTCTCTTTCTCTGTCGTTCACCATCTTGTCCCCTTGAAGGTCTCCGCCGCCCCGACAACCCTTAAGACCGTTTTCCCTCGTCTTATTGTTAGCTCTTTGTGTAATGTATGCTGAGTTAATTAGGTGAGCTCGAAGCCGGGTCTGGGCAACTCGACTTTACTTCTCTCGTGTCTCTCCTTTTATTTTTCATCCTTATCTCTATTTTTCTACCCAACTCTCGTCTTCTCCTTATATATATATATATATATATATATATATATATATATATATATTTTTTTTTTCTTTCTTCATTTTTTCACTTCCTTTTCACTTTTTTTTTTTTTTCTTCTCTCTTTCTCTCTCTTTATTCCTTCACCTCATCGTTATCGATCGAAACGCGTATAGATTCTCATAGAATCCAAAAAAAAAAAAACATGAAAAAAATATGAGAAAAGAAATTTGAACGGAGAAACAAAAAATGGGACAAAAATTGGATCGACGAATTATAAAAATCTACGTGGAAAGAAAAAAAGAAATTTTATACAGCGATGTACTTTTAGATCGTGACTCTATATATTTGTCCCGAAATAGAGAGCGTGCTTCTTATCGTAAAACCCCCGGCCCTGGCTGCAGGTTACTTCGAATGCAGGACATGAAAACACATCGATTTACGAAGAATACTCGATGGTCCGATACGTCGTATAATAGAAGTTAAACTATCCCTCCTGTAAAGAAAAAAAAAAGGAAAAAAAAAAAAAGGAAGAAAACTCTCAAAAGTATAAAAGTGTCGTTTGGTTATAACAATAGACAACTTTCGCTCTCTCAAACTGATAGCCGTCCATGATGTTCAATCGGCGGGGACGAATCAACTCTGAACAATAACAAACTTCGGCGTTATATATATACATATATATATATATGTGTATGTATATAACGCCGAAACGAATTTGCGATATATATATGGGGCATTTCAGCTGATCTTGACCCACTTCAGTCCAAATTTTTTCAGATTTAGTTAGAAAATTTATCACGTGACTGGACTGTACATACTAGATCATAATTCGACACCCAATTTTTATCGAAAAACTTTTAGCGTTAGAATTTTTTTTTTTTTTTTTTATTTTTTCAAAAATAATCACTTTATATATAGACAGAAGAATGACCTTTCGAGAGGTCACATACATTTTTTTCAAATAATTTTTTCTTATTTTTTTTTCTCAAACTTTGATCCATTCGGAATCAGTTTCAGAATCGGGAAGTAGTATTCGCGGTGTTTCCTTTTTTGGCAAAAAAATAAAAAATAAATAAATAACAAAATTCAATATTTCACAAAAGTGAATTTCAGAAAAAAATTTCCACAATTTTCGACAATTTTTCACGGATTTTTAAAAGGGTTTTTTTTTTTTTTTTTTTTTTTTTTTTCTCGTTTTCTCAAATATTTTAAGAGATCGATAAAATATTCCTATGTACTGTACATACTATTATACATATCTACTTACATACATGTATGTACATATAGATATATATATATATATCTGTCACGGTATAAATCACGTATTTGATATAACCGTATATACATATAGATCTAGGCTGACGACTAGCAGCAGATATCGCTCTAATGACGTCCCTTTGTCCCTTTGTGGTTCGGTTATTCGCCATTAACCGGTGCTGCCGCGCTATTCAACTTTATTTTACTGACAAATCAGCCCCTGCCCTCCGTACCTATACATATATAGCGGTACCTACATCGCTGCTGTACCTCGCGGAGTTTGGTAGTGGGTGGTGGGTGAACCTATACGTATAACGTACATACATACATAAGTACACGTATTTACGTGTGTATATATATATATATATATATGTGCGAATTTTTGGTATAGAGGTACGGTAGTTCGTTGGACAGAGGACCCCCCCCCCCCCCCCCAACACCCTCTCTCATCCCCATCTCCCTTTTTCATTTTTACATTTCTCTCCATTGTTAACGAACGAACGAGCAAGCGAAAACTGTTATACATACATTCGTATGTGTGTATGTATATTCGTATATACGAACGTACAACCTGTCCGTTCGTGTCCACGTTTCACCTAATAATATTTACGGGTTATAGGTATAGGTTTGAATAAAAATTATTCACTTTTCTATCTATATGTATATACGTAGGTATATATGTGCCCATATTACCTGGCACACGCGTTCCATCGCCCTTCACAATCTATACACACCTTTGATTCTATCGTTTTTGTCAACGCGGATCAAAGTATCAAGACTGTATATACCCAAATATACGTGTATATATATATATATACGAATGGGTATATAAGTATATGTACGTAGTCGGTATAATACATATATGTTAACGGTTGTTTTATAATCAACCGATTCAAAAATAAAATGTCAAAAGCAAATTGAAAATAAAAAAACCCTTTCATCGTCGATTTTATTCAATTTTTTTTGGGGGGGGGGGGGGGGGGGGGGGGGGATTTATCGGGTTTTTCTCACGGATAAACTGTACCGTGTAAGAAAAAAAAAAAAGAGAAAAAACAAAAGCAAAACCTTTTTTGATGTCGATAAACATTTTTTTTTCTTCCCTTTTTTTTTTAGATTTTAGCTGCACGGATTCCTTTTCCAAATTCCCAAAATTTTTGCTAGTTCTTTTTATTTATTTTTTTTTTTTTTGGTGAATTATTATTCAAAGAAAAGACAATTTTTTTTTCCTTTTTTCGTTTTGAAATTTTTGTTGAAAAATTCGAGTCACTCTCGTCCGCATGGGGAATAAGCTAATGGAGATATGTAAAATTACAGAATTTTAGTTTTTTTTTTCTCCCCTTTTTTTTTTTTTTTTTTTTTTTGAGTAATTTTTTTCATTTATTTTTGTTTTCATTTCACTCTGGTAATTATTCGCACTCTGTGCCATAGAGTCTACACTTTTTTTTATTTCAGGAAGGCCAGTCGGGGTGGAAAAGCGTTGAATTAATAATAAAAGTAAAATCCGTATAGGTAGGTAATATATAGGAGATAATCATTATTTTTATTTGTCCGATTATCTTCACGGATCATTTTGTTCATATATATATATATATACTTGTACAGGTATATAGTGTCCGTATATATATATATATATACACACATACTATACACATTCGTTTACCAGCCGGTGCAGAAAACCGAAATAATAAAACTGGAAATAAAATTACCTACACCTAACGAAAGGTCCGAAATTCACTTTCCTCCCCGTTATACTACTTCCGAATACCCGCGTTAATTAGTTTTTCCCGAGGTCAGAACCTACCTTCCTACCTACCCATGCCTCGTTCGACACAATCTTCTCGCCAAGAACCTGCAGGACCAGAACCTCATCCTTCTCTCTCTCTCTCTGTCTCTCTCTCTCTCTCACTTGCTCTTAAAGACCAAGTTAATACTTCACGAGTGTTGATTAAGCGCACCAAACTAGTCCTGAGATAGCTGAAGCTTATCGCTTACTAGTTTGGTCTATGTACGTGGGGTATGTATACATGGGACATTTCATGCCATTTATGTGTACATATACCGCGGGGGAAAATTTTGGCAAAATTGTATACCCGAGTAAGGATTTCAATTGCAATTTTGATAATTTTCAAAATGTCCTCCCGTGGCTTTTCTAATGGTTTCTAATTAAAACAACCTTTTACAAATTTAATTTTAGTATCTCTCAAATATTTTCCAGGAGTCCCATATCCTACGCCCCTGATTCTCTCATCATGTATGTAAATTTTTCCGAAGGTGTTTATTCATTTTCACTTGTCTCTCTCTGTCTGTTTCATCTTTCGCGTCTATTTCGCGATTTTATTTATTTTTTTTGTTGGATTATTTCGTTTTTTCGAAGTTGATTTTTTTGCCTCTTCTTCTTCTTCTTGTATCGTCGATATATGGCGTTCGTTCAACGAGAAGGATTGACCGGTTTCCCGGGTTACCCTCCGGGTTGCAGGAGTCAGGATATCCTCGACGCTGATAAGAGGATGGCTGGCTGGGATTTTCGTTGGTTTGAGGAAGAGAAAGAGGAATAGAAGATATACCTACGTGTGTATATGTAGGTACAGATGAAGGAAGGGAAAGCAGCAGCAGCAGCAGCAGCAGCAGCACTAGCACTAGCACCAAGCAGCATGCCAAAAACAGAGCCACGGGCCTGACCCTATTATATCCCCAGCCAACTCGGGCGAGACAGATCCTGACGTCGAGGAGAAGGTCGACAGGCCTTGACGTTGAGAGGAAAATTCGTTTATTCGAAGGATTCCGCACGGATTTCAAGATTATATCTTTTTGCTTCTCGATTTTATACTATACAAACGTGGGTAGAAAACCCCCTACGCAGTCCTTACTCTACTTTGTCCTTTCTTCTTTTTTCTTTTTGTATTAATCGACTCATCGCGGTGACTGTTCAGTATAATTTTTCCAAATTTTCTATCTCCATGTAAATTATCTAGATATGGATTTGAAATGTATATTTAAACTTGGCGCGAGACTCTACCGAGTCTCTTGATCTGCTAATTTTGGGGACTAGCTAGTTGAAGTTTCGTATTTTAAAAGTTTGAGAAATTATTTCGAATTTTGAGAAAGCTTAAAGTTCAGAATATCAAAATTCGGAAAGATCGGAATACGGAGAGTTAGAAAACTCCGAAAGTCCAGGAACCCGAAAATTCAATCGAGGGACACGATGCTTCAAGCTTCGAAGTCTTGACATTTCCGATCTTTAGCTTTCGCAATTTTTAACTCTCGGTGGTTTTTCGATTTCGAATTTTTATTGTCGACAAAATAGCAATTTCGAAATATAAAACAAAGCAAGCTTCTTTCCGCCGTTGCTCAGATGCCTACGTAAAAAACCTACCTCATATCTATCTACCGAGAAAATTGTTTGTGAGAAAAAAGGAGCAAAACTTTTGAGATGGTTCGTATATACCTATACGCCGGGGATGAAGAATTTCATAAGCGGATTTATACGGTACCCAATCAGAATCTTTTGCAATTTTTATATACTCCGAGTAGACAAAAAAAAACAAAAAACTTTCGATATTATATTCGGTGGGAAAGAAAAATATATATAAAAAATAAAATCAAAACTTCAGTCCGGTTAATCAAGACGAAGTGGGGACTCGAGTGAGGACGAAGGGGACCTACCTATTCATTTTACAATCGCTCAGTATACGATAAGCGATAAAAGCACTGGGACGAACGAAGGGTATAGGTATAGACGATTCTTCCGATCACCTTAACGCGGATCTTATTGTTAGTAAAAACAAAGAACCCAAAAAAAAAAAAAGAACAGAAACAAAAAGTAAAAAGGGAGCAGGGGAGACAAAGTATGTTTTGTTCATAGCTTTCATTTGATGAATATTTCATGAGTGTACAAGAAGACCCATAGCCCGGAACAGATTCCACGCGGATTTTCTTTGATACGAAAAAGCTTTCCTCATGATAAAAAGGAATAAGATCCGCGATACACTTTACTTAGATTATTTTTTAGTACAGAGGTATGTACATACAACTGCAGCTCGGAAAACAATAATAATAATAACTTTATAACGTATGTATTATAATTGTACATAAAATTTTCAGAACTATCTGTTCGTAGATACATATAATATTTTTCGAAAACGATCCTGCCGTTTTTCTTCTTTATTTTTCCTCTCACACAAGTAATCGTCGAATGAATCAATTTCGATCGTAGCTGATGGAGTGGATAAACGCTGTTCCCAATCTCTCGGGATTTTTACGCTCTTTGATCGTACGACCTCACGTGATACCAGAGTTTAGGAATATCGGGGTTGATCGCTACACTGCGACAACGAGGTCGAACTTTCCGAGCGGATTCCACCCCACCAAGTGTTATAAGGTCGTTACCTCTTCGTTAGGTCTACGAGTTTCGAATGGAATTGAAACTGTGTCCCAAGGCTGCAGGCCCGTGATGAGAAACGTGAAAAATCGTGCGTCTCGCTCGATCCCGGCCGGAGGGATCCTGCAGGTCTCGTCTCCTCTTCTCTGCCCGTCTCTTCTCTTTCCTTATTTTCTTTTCTTAGCTCGGAAATTTGCCCGTCGGAGCACTTCCTGCTTCCACCGTGTTCAGTTATTCGCCCCGCGCGCGTCAAGGAGGGACGAATTTTAATAAGGGAGGGAGGGATGACGCCGAGGTGGTAACACCGAGTTCTCTCTCCTTCACCGAGATCCACGATCCAGGATTCAGGATCCAGAATTCTCGGCAGCAAAAGCAGCAGCAGCAGCAGCACCCAGTCTACGATAATGGACATGAAACTGGTCCCTTCGTCCCGCTCGACTCTCAAGGATGTGCCAATCTTTTCAATTTATGACTTCTTCCTCTTACTTCCGCGCATCCCACTCGCTTTCTTATATAAACCCGATTTTTTCGCTCTCTTTTATCTCACTGTCTCGTCGCAATTTTTTTTTGCTTTACTTCTTCTTTTTTTTTTACGTCCTCGCTGTGTCTCTCCCTTCGCTAATAATCGGCTCAATATCCTTCCACAAAGAGATTTTTAGCCACTAAAAAATTCCTTCACCCAATCCCCGTTTACCTTATATATCTTAATACTCTCTTATAGGCTCGCCCTTTGTCACTCGCCCCGATTTCAAGATTTACCCTAACCCGTCCCCCGAACAGTTAAACTCGTCGAACTACCCCTAATTACAACATCGTTAATTCCTCCTCCGTTTATCCCGTCAAACTTCGTGCTGATCATCGCTTTAATGATTGTAACATCGTTACAGCTTGATAATAATTATTCGAGGATTAAGAAAAAATATCGCGAAAATATATTCCCAGAGGATCTGGGATCGGTGGATTTTAATCGTCAGGATCATGCCGAATCTGTCTTTCAAATTATCGTCTTCTAATTAATTTATTGAGGTAAGAAGGAAGAGATAAGAAGAAAAATAAAATCGGCGTATAAATTCACGACCGTATGTATTTTTCGTCTCGGTTTATACCTACGTCAAAGACTTATGCTCGACTTGAAACGTGACGTCGTTCAGTTTAACCTGAGCAAGGAAATACCTGGGCAAACGATATCGCAGAAACTTTCCGCCTGGAGGTTGGCCGGGGCCGGGGATGTTGAGAGCTCGTGTCCCGTACAAGGAATCAATTTCCGGTACGAGGGAAAGGCAGAGAGAGAGAGAGAAAGAGGAATAAAAAACAGAAAAAAAGGAGAAAGAAATAGAAAGATAGAGCGAAAGAAAAAAACTGGATAAAGAAGGAAGGAATTATCTGTTTATCCTCTGAAATATAATCCCAGAGGAGATACTGACACGAGTAGTAGACGTGTTATACCTACAGGTTACACAGGATAAGCGACGGTTATGCATAAACCAAGCCGAACAGCTACGACTCTAAGATGAAAATACGTTGAATTAATTTTCACGCCGGGGATGTATTAACCTTGAAAAAAAAAATTAAACCAAGGTTTATACTTGCCTTTTGAAGATCGTACCTACAGACCCTACATCATCTCTTAATCCTCAAGATAAACACACACAAATTGTTGATTCTATGGAAGTAAAACTCCGATGTAGAACCAGCGCTAACGCTTGCTCGCGGATGTGGAATAGTTCGCGTTGCCGCAGGCAGGTGGATACGAGCTGCCGCTATTTTATACACCCTCCGGCGCTCTCTCGTAGCAGAAGTAACACAGGGAGTTAAATACCCGTTTTTATCGTTTTATTTTAGTATTGCGATGAAGAAATTTCGTGGAAGGATATTTAGCTGTATGAAATAATGAATTTCTCAGCGTTTGATCACGCGTTGCAGTTTTGATTGATAATTAATTAAACCTAAGTGATTTTTGGTTTTTTTTTTTTTTGGGGAGATGATGAAAATTTCGTGACTGAGATTGAAAGACTCTTTTTGTTTTTAAACTGCAGAGTTTGGGTTTAAACTGCGGTTTTTAAAAAGCGTTTTTCAAAATTCGGGAGGTTCAAAATTCCGAAAGCTAAAAATCCGAAAGGCCCTTTCATTAAAGTTTTGGATTCTTGGACTTTCGGATTCTTGGCCTTTCAGATTTTGAATATTCCACACTTTGAAGTTTCTGAAAATTCGGAATCGTCAGAAAAGAAATGTAAATTCTGACCTTTTGGAACTTTTAAAATTCGGAACTTGAACCTGGCCCCAGTTTGGCGCTAAACTTACAAATGACTTGTTAATAGTGACAGTAGGAGCAACGTAATGAAAGTGAAGAGGCTTAGAAGCGGATAAGTAGCTGAAGTAGGTGAAAGAAAGGAAGAAAGAAAGAAAGAAAGAAAGAATAAATGAAAGAAGGAAGGAAAGTAAAAAGGAAAACGAGAGAGAGAGAGAGAGAGAGGGAGAGTTGGGTGAAAAAAAAGGTAGCCTCATTCCCTTGACTCCCTCGACGCAGTAGACTCGCTCGGCTACTTCCTGGTTGGCAGCCTTACGTCACTTGAGTGGAAACGCTGAACCAGCACTCAACTCCGACGACGTCGACCACTACGGGTCTGGTTTCTCCCTTTTATTAAAGCTCTTTGGTCCCATCGCCCATCGTGCGATCCCCCCCGTATTCCTCCCGTCACTCCTCTTATTCTCTTCTTCTCTTCTTCCCCAACCCCCGCGTATACTTTTACAACGGAAAGTCGAAGGGGCGCGGGCGTCGCGACGCCTTTAAAAGTATAAAACAATTTTGCGAATCTCAAAGGTTGCGGCCCCTGAGCTTAAAGCCCACTAGACCAACGCGACGACGCGACGCTTTTATTCTTTCTATATCAATACCGTATATAGAATCGAAATTGGACTCTTTACGCGTATATCTACCTCGCCTTGCCCCCCTTATCCCCCCCCTCCTACCCAACATTCAGAGAATAAAATCTCGTGCGTAGAATCGCTTTCCATTGATCTTGAATTGGTCCCAATTTGGACCTCAGTTTGTCCAAGGCTCTGACATTACGGACGTCGTTCAATGGGAAATTGGAAATGGGAAAATGGGGAAACGGGGAATAGAAAATTGAACCCTTAGATTTATAGAAAATAGACTCTCTCAGCGGGACAAACGACGTGGGCACTGCTTTTTAACCATCTCTATATTGTAATAGAGCAGATCTATGTATAGGGCGTTTCGTGTCAAACGGACCACCAAAATTTTGCACGTATTAATTTCTCGTAAAATGAATAAATTAGCAAAATTTTATTCATCTGCAAATTATAAGGAAATTTTTCCACACTCTATCGAGAAAATATATCCATTCTTTGGTCAGCTTAATGCGGAGGGTGAAAAAACGTATCAATTGACTCGGTAGAGTCTCGAGCCTAATTATATTAAAAAAAAAAAAAATTGATACGCGCCGCGCGAGACTCGACCGAGTCTATATACCCGAACGAGAGCTAAACGGCCTATACGGCAATTGCCAATAAATTTATGATTGTTATCGAATATTCGCAACATGTTATTAGAATAGAAAATAGATGTTTTTTTTTTTCGTTCGTGAAACATTGAGATTATAACAAACCCATAAATCATATGCCCGATTTATTAACAACGGTAAAAACCGATTTGAATAATTATCATTTCTTTTTCCTCTTTCCTTTTTTGTCTTTGCTCTCCGTTCCTAAGCATGCGGTTAGTCGAACTACTGCTGCTGGTGCTGGTGCTCCTCTGGCGAGAGTAATCAAGTGCATCTCCGAGTTCTTTTTCTAACGAAATCCAATTTTTCTCACTAACATAAAACAAAAAAAAGAAGAAAAAAAATGAATAAAGAAATTAAAACGAAATAGAGTTGAGAAAAGAAGAAGAAAAAAAATCGAAACGAATCGATGAACCAATTATTATGAGATTGCCGTTGGGCATTTGTACCTATATATATCCACTATTCACTCGTTGAGCTTGGATTCGGATGCACTTATATATTATATCGGAAACGATCATATATCTATTTATTATCTGACAAAATTTATGCTTTATTAATTAACTGCAGTGTTAATTCTAACTTAACACCGGAGTTTAACCCTCTCAACACTTATATATTCGTTTGTAGCCAAAAAGTAAGAGCCTAGTCGTGAGTTGGAAGAAATGATTGATGTTCTTAATGACTGGGTACGAAAAAACTGACGACCAAGCATCTGCGGTTCGTAACTAACGTGTGTATGTGTGTGTGTGTGTATATATAGAGTACCGTTTTTTATTTTTTTATTTTTTTTTCTACGTACATATGTGTATATTGTTTTCGAAAATAAATCTCTCTAACTAAATCCTAAAATATACTGTACGGTTGAAAGTGTAACTGAACGTAAGAGAAACGGATGCACACACGAGACATTCCACTGTGAACTGAAATAAGCTACTTACTCGGTTTTTATTACTCTGGCAAATATTTTTCTATATTCATAATTCGGCTGTGACAAGCATAGGCATTGAATTTTCAAGTGTTTGATAATTTTCGAGAACCCAAAATTTTAATATGACCAAGTCACAGTTTTTGGAAATTAAGGGTATCGCCCCGAAAGTCTGCAAGGTATGGTCGATTCGAAAAACTTAAAATTGACAAACACCGAAGGTTCAAAATTTCAAAAGCTAAAGAATCCGAAAGGCCTTGAAATTGGAATTAACGCATGGAGCATTTTGCCTCTCGATTAAATTTTCGGATTCTTGGACCTTCGGAGTTTTGGACCTTACCGAGTCTTTAACTGTCCGCGTATACCGAACTTTCCCAATTTTATTATTCCGAACTTTAACGGTTCTGAATAATTCGAAATCGTCTCAAATATATCCGCAATTTTGAACGTTACTTTCGAAGTTTTTCGACTCATACTCGAGCGGGTGAAAATTGCTTTCAAATACAAAAATTTGCTCGTTCTATGGCGAATTTTAAATAAGTCAAAAAATATGTATTTTTCTTCTTGAAAAAAAAAAAAAAATAAAAGAACATAAATTTTCATGTATACATACGAGTATATATTCATAAATTTTTTATCAAAAAGTTATAACCAATCAACTGATTAATTAATTAATAAATAAATTTGAAAAAAAAAAAAAATTGACTTTCGCTCTACGAGTCTCGTTTATTTTATTTTAATTTTTTTATTTTTTCCCCCTATCACTTTCAATCAAAAGTGAATATTTACCATGTCTCCGTACGTCTACAGTAGTAAACCGAACCTGGGTGGTTATTCATCCGCGAAGGAAGGGTTGTCCGGGTAAAATCGTTGATGCGTATATATCTCTCTATTCTGTTGGTATCCATATCGTGTTTGGCTGAACATTTATATATCTTTACCCTCACATCCGTAACACGTGATATTATATATTATATACATATACATATATATATATATATATATATATATATATATATATATATATATATATATATATATATATATATATATATATATATATATATATATATATATATATATATACAAAAAGAGAGAGAGAGAGAGAGAGAGAAAGAGAGGGATGTAGATATGTAGGTATTTGTGTGAAGGAGAACGAGGGGTTAGTATAGCCGGCTAGCTGCTCATGGGCACAGCTGCGGCGGTGTCAAGTTCCCCAAATCTCCGGTCTTATCCCGTTTGTCCGTCCGTCCGTCCGTCCGTCCGTCCGTCCGTCCGTCCGTCCGTCCGTCCGTCCGTCCGTCCGTCCGTCCGTTCGTTGGTTCGTTTGTTCGTATTTCGTCCGGCTGTCGGCCCTTCGTTACTACCGAGGATCTTATAGGGCACATAGATATAACGAAAGGGTGTTGGTCGGGGGATGTACTATATCATACGCGATGACTTGGATCGCAAAAAGTGTGACCCGGCCCTTGGAACGGCGAGATTATACTTCGTTTTATACTTAATTATCATCTCATCCTAATCCCGGAGTAACTAAAATTCTATCTCCCTGTTAGTCTCTGCGGACCGTTTATCTCTATTTCGGCTTTTACCCAGAACCCAAAACTCGATACTCGATACTCGATACGACCTAAACTGAAAAAAAAAAAGAAGAAACTGCGATAAGTTTTTTTTTCTTTTTCTTTTTTTTTTTTTATTCTTTACTCAGAGCTGCCAGATTTCGAAAATTTTTCACTCGATTTGTAAAGATATTATATTCGAAATACTTGAAATGATTTCGACGAAATTTCGAATTGATTTACAAAAATTTTCAATGATTTCAAAAGATATTTGTAAGTATGTTTATATAAGTAACGAATTTCGAATGACGATTTACATGCGAGATTATGCAGAAGGATTTAATCACCGTTTCAACGATTTACAAAGCACTGTTAAATTATTTTAACGGGTTTTTTTTTTTTTTTTTTTTCACACGATTTTTAATGGGATTATTATACGAGCCACGGTCTGAAAAATTTATTTCGACAGATTTTGAATGATTTCAAATGATAAATATTTGAAATCGTTTTATACCGAGTTTTGTTGAAAAAAAAGAATAAAATTTCAAAAAAACCGTATCATTCGGAAAAGAATAATTCGGTTCATTTTACTCGAACTTTGATCACGTGGTGATGTTTCAAAGCTTGTAAAATGCAAAAAAAAAGAAGAGTCGTAATTTTTGTATTTCGTAATTTTTTTTTTTTCCTTTCTTTGAACTGCAATTTTGAGGGAGTTTCATCGCTAAAGTATATGTATACGTATTGCTGAAGATCATACAGGTAATGGGTACAGAGCTTATCTTGTCTCTTGGCAAAAACCATATTTGCATAAAACCAACGAACAACGTATCAAAGAAAAAGTAAAAAAAGACAAAAAATAGGAAAAAGAACCAAAAAAAAAAAATAAAAAATGAGAATCTCTGAGGTGCCCAGGGTCGTCTTGTCTTAAGTTTTAAGATCGTCGTCGTCGTCGTCGTCGTCGTTCAGGGGTCTGGGAAACGAAACTCAGTAGGCTTCCTCCCCTCGTTTTGCTTCTTCTCTACTTTTCTCTTCTCTTTTCTTCTCTTATTCTTCTTTTCTCGAGCTTCTCATCGTCGTCAACCAGGAGCCATACCCATAGCCCATAGCCACAGCCACAGCATAGCCATACGTCACATCCGCCGCATCTGTGCATCACCATTCACTTTTTTTTTTTTTTCTTTCTTTCTTTCTTTCTTTCTTTCTTTTTTATTATACTCCCTTGCCCTCGCTTCTTTCCTCTCCGTTCTTCTCTGCTCTTCTTTTCTCTTTTCTTCCCTTTTTTTTTTACCTTTTTATTTTATTTTTATTTTCGAGGCTAACCTGACCCGAACAACATGCCTGGAGAGATACTATGCGATGTTATTCGCCTCCTCTGCCACATGACGGTATAAGTTGTCGTTGTCGTCGTCGTGGAGGTGCAAGAACGCACCCTCTTCGCTTATCCCAGTCTGTATCTTAATATTTTCCATTTATTTAACCCTTTCCTTATACATATATGTACATACATATAGTATAGTTATATACATATAATAAAATTTTCTTTTTAGTATTTTTTATTTTTTCATTTTTTTTTTGATTCTTTTCTATCTTTTGTTTTTCGACATGTATATTATATATGAATATTCACTACTTTAGCTAAAACTATACGTATACATATACTCTTGAACTAGTACCGCGGCGAATCCCTCGAGTATTAATTAAAAAGCTTCGTGAATGGATAGGCATCTGTGTCGAACGAACGGGACAGGGCGTAAGCTGCAGCTTTAGCTCCAGATCTAGCTGTATACCAGGATAGAGAAGAGATTCAAATTCAAGGGGTCCCGATCTCGCCTATACATATATATATACATATATACAGCAATTATTTGTAGAGTATATATACATCACAATCACTGCAGCTTTCTCAATTATTACACTCACTATTTCTTCCAATCACTTTTTCATTTTCTCTGATTGATCGCATATATATACATAGGTATACATATATACTATATTCCCCTATCTATTTACCAAATTTCATACCGACACTGATCTTTATATAGCAACTCTACGTACTCAGCTCTATCAGCTCTATATATACATATATATATATATACTTATACATAGGCATATAATGGTTGAAAATCAATTCATTCATGTATTAATATTAAATCTGCAATCGAAACTATATATACGATGAATTTATTTATTTATTTATTCTTTCAGACGTTTAACATATTTTCTCTTCCCCCTCCCTGCTATTAAAATATGATAACGCTCATTATTTCATCTTCTAAATTTTCACCATATCTCTCCTGTTCCCGACATTGCATCGTTTCAATTTATTAATCATATATTATATAGATGGATATATTCTATAAATGGATTGACGCATCGGAGCTTTTTTTTCTCCTCTTCTTCTCGCTCTGACAATTCTTCAAAATTTTACCTCAAGAATTACTTACCTATTTATTTTTCTACATTATTATTATCATTATTAATAATATTAGGTTCTATGAATTTTTTTCTCCCTTCATATTTCGACTTATTTATAATCGTGACCAGTTTTTATTTTTATACATATATATATACGTATATACCTCGACATACATACATATATACTAAAATAGTAGGTATAATAAAAGAAGTGACAAAATTCTTGTAAAAATGAGTCAAAAAATGTTTCATAATATTAATAAAAATAATGAAAATAATAATAATAATAATGATGGTTATGATGATGATGATGATTATAGTTGTCGCAGTATTCGGAAAATGTAATTATTTCGCATATACATACATACGTATATATATATTATACGTACACAGGGTAAATAAAATACGTTAACGTTTGTTAATTCACGGGTACGTAGGTAGACGTATGTACTCGCATCTGTATGTATATAAATATGTATATGTATATCATACATATAAAATGTCGGGGGACGTCAACCGAGATTGTCGTTTTATAATATTACATTAAATTTCGAGCTTATGCGGGGTGGTAAAATCTGTTCGGTATATACACATATATATGTATATATATATACATTGTACATAGTTATATGTATACGAGGCGGAGATTCTTGTTCAACGCTTCAACATCTCGCCTCTCGCTTTATAACTGAATAAAGGGGATTAAAAAAATACTATTCTTTTTTCTTTTTGTGTGCATTACCCGATATCAGAGTCTCTGTTTTTTTTTTTTCATTTTTTTTTTTTTTTTTTTTTATTATTTTAATTCGAATCGCCATAAGGTCAAAATTCACCAAAATATCAATTCTTCCTCCACCCCTAACGTATTCAGGAATTTCCAACGTTTAAACGTTGGCAACAGGAAAAACAATTTTTATCAAACGCCCTTGTCCAGATTTCTTACTTTTCAGAAGAAAAGTATTGTTTTTTTTTTTTGCTTTCATTTTTTTGATAAATTTTTAGCTTTTATTCACCTCGGTGATCAGAATGATCAAAAAAAATAAATAAAAATGAAAAAAAAAAAAAAAAAAATGGAGTTGTGATAATTCCAACGAATTTTTTTTTTTTTTTTGGGGGGGTGGTGTGATAGGGGGGCTCTATCAGTATCCGCGGAAAAAGACTCGAAATAAAGAAAAAAAAAAAAAAAAAATATGGAAGTTCTATCCAACAAATTCGCCGAATGATCGATCGTCGAGAAATGGCAGAAATAAAAACCAAAAACAGAAAAAAAATAAAAAAAAATTGAAATTTTCAGAATTTTACATCCAGATTGATGGGAGATTTTTTTTTGTTTTTCAAATTTCGCGAAAAATACCGCGAAAATAATAATAATAATAATAATAATAATAATAAAGAAAAAAAAAGAAACACGGATTCGTGCATTTTGTTTGATTTTAGATTTTAGATTTTTCATTTTTTTTTTTGTTTCTTCTCCAAATTATCTCAATATCAAATAATTATTATTAACACATATCTGTAACCTGTCATCCATTTACGAAAGTTAGTAAAAAAAAAAAGTACCCTTTTACCCGGCAACTATAATATATACCTACGATGTGATATGTACTTTGAAGTGGGTGGATGAAAAGAAAATCAAATCAAAAAAAAAAAAAAATCTACTATCTGCGGGGGTAGGTACATTTTTTATTTTTATTTATTTCTTTCTATCATTTCGCGATATCTATATATACCTATACCCACCTACATACATACCTATATGTATACTAAACCTTTTATTGTATATATACCTATATGGTTATAAAAATTGAGTGGGTGATAGGGGATGTTTGAAATATAGTTAGAAGCTACGGGGCGGAGAGAGCCGATCATCGACAGATTTAGAAGAAAGAAAAAAGAAAAAAAAAAAAAATGTAGTAGATGGGTGGCGAAGGTAGGTATATACGTATGGTATATGTATACGTATATGATATGATGGGCCATCGGCAGAACCTTTATCGAGGTTTTACCTTCGATCACCTGCAAAGTAGGTATAATATACATAAGTTGTACACAGGTGCCTATATACATATATATAATACCATCGTTATACATATGCATATACGTATAGTTATTTACCCGAGTATAGGGATACGTATGTATGTACTTACAAACTCTGTAGTGAGCTTTGTACAGGGCATATATATAAAGCTTTCTACGTGGATCTCGAGCGAGAAACGATAAGTTTGAGCGACAGGGCGTCGACGATGCTGCAGGGGTAGATTCGTCGTCAAAGGCTGTGAAATCCTATTATGATTCAAACAGACTAAAACGAGCTTCCTGAGCAGCATGGGGTATACAATGCGGAGAATAGGTGCGGAGGTAGGTACACTGCACACCCCCGCGATTTATCCAGCTCTCTCCAACCAGCCGGGGAAAATAAAAGTTATCAAAAATTCAAAATCGGATTAAACGAGAAAAAAATTTTTTTTTTTTTTTGTTTTCAAAAAAATTCAAAATTTTCCCAAAAATCTAAAAGGAGTAAAAAAAAAAATAGTTCAAAAAGATTCTCTTTCCCTTTTTCATCTCGATCTTTTTTCCCTCTACTTTTTTTTCGGTCTGTTTCCCCGTGACACGTGACGAGAGAGTAAAAATTTGGCAAAGGTTTGGTGTGTAGGGTAGGGGTGCAGGGTTCTAAAATCCTTGTTAAACGTAGCGAGGAAAAACATACGACGTTACATATACGTTACATACATTTCTACGAGACTATTTTTTTTGTTTTCTTAATTTTCTTCTTTCTTCATTTTTTGTACATATTTTTTGTTTCGTTATTTTCAAAAATCGTATGACATAATCCGTGCGCGAAGAGGAAATTAATTTTTTTCAGCCCGTGAACTCGACGTTTCGGTACATATCGCGTGAACTTTGAACTCTTTTTCCCCTGCATCCCCCTACCAGTCGAACGAAATTAACGCCTGCAGTGGGCTGTGGTACAAGTTTCTCGTGTTTCTTTTACCTGGATGGGTGCTGTTTTCCATTTTCTTGTACTCTATCCCCAATTTTTTTATTTCTTTTTTTTTGGTCAGGGTATGTATTTTTCTTTCTCCTTTTTACTTCAACGAGCGCGTATCCCTTCTGGCTGGTTGGTAGGTGGGTAGGTTACGTTGTACTTCTTTGGTTCGCCCTCTCGTGGACGAACGCGTCGCGTCGCGTCGCCTCTTCGTCCTCGTCCTCGTCGACGCCGACGTCGACGTCGTCTTTTGTTTTCGCGGGGAAATAAAAAAGTAATGGGCAGGGTGTCGGAGGCTGGGCGTCCTTCTTTTCTTTTACGGGGTTCGTAATACCGCCACGGCCTACTTTATCAAGGTGCTTTTAACGCACCACCCACTAAAACCCACCCTCTCCAAGGCAGTCTCTACATTTTATTATTTTAACCTCCTCCACCTTTACCTCCAACTTCTCCGTCACCTTCTCCACCTCTTTCTCCTTCTCTTTTTCTCTTGTTCTCCTACCCATCAGAAAAGGGTTGAAAACAATGACTCGAAAAAACCTGCAGGAGTAGAAACTCGAACTTTATGTATGTTTAACAAGACACGGTAGGGTATAGATACACGAGTGATATCTACCCACCCTGCACTACTTTTTCATGTATATATTCCTTTTCAATTTACAAAAGAACAAAAACTTTTATCATCTCTGCCCAGTTCCTAGTCATCGTTTAATCCATTATCACAATGGGACAGGACTAAAATGTCATAAAAAAAGAAGATAAAAAATAAAAAGGGAAAACGGAAAACGGAAAAGTGGTTAAAAATATGAAAAATGTCGTATGAAAGAAAAAAAAAAAAAAAGGAGATAATTATATACTTTTTCAAATTTTCAGCAAATGAGATGAAAAAAAAGAAGAAATCCTTCATTTTTTATTCATTTTTCTTTCCTTTTTTTCGTTTCCTTTCTTGACTAACTAAAAATATTAATATTTGGTAGAAAACCGTGAAAAAAAACGAGAATTAGAGTATGAAAAAATCAGAATTCAAGAATATTTCCGGACCGAAAAAAAAGTTCGATTAGTTATTTATTTGTTAATTTTTTTTTTTTTTTTTTCTAGCGGGAAATTTCTGGACGTATTCCGCTTCCAGAGACGCCCTTTTTTCAAAGTGAGTATGTATACAGGTATATGTATATAGGTATATATATGTATAGCTGGTATAGGTGGCAATTTCTCGAAGTGGTCTCGCGACAATATGTATAACCTCTATCGTCGCTGATGGCCCGTTCGTTCACCCACCAACCCGCGCTCGCTCACTCGCTCGCTTCTCACCAGTCCTCCAAGGTTCCAAGGGAGGAGTAGGAGGCCAAGAAAACCGAAGGACTCTTGAGCCCTGCGACCCACACACCCCATCTCTATATAACGATCTCCCGAAATCCACTAGACCAGAGTAAGCGATATCCTCTGATGTGCAGTTATTTCAGAAACCCTTCGATCCCTTTATTATATACATATACTCGTATACACAGACACGCCCCTGCGTCGATGTGTCCTTAGCGTCCTTTGAAAACGTGAGATTACAAGTTTTTTTTTTCCTTCCCATTCCCATTCTTATTTTTTTTTATTTTTATTTATTTTTTTTTCTATTTTTGTTACCGAAGAAAATCTCTGACCAGTAAAAGTGTGCGACGTTAGCAATTTTTTTTTTTTTTCTTCTTCTTTTTTTACACATGCAATAACGCCGAAGATCCCACCGCTGTCACCACTTTGTTATCATCTTTTTATTTCTTCAACCTCGCAGAATCTTGAATCGCAGTTTACAGATACATAGCCGGGGTACTTTTGAGAGGGTAAATATGGTATTTCGATGGCGTTTCCGCAACCGGAAGTAGATATTATTCTTCACATATTTTTTTTTCCTGTTTAACTCTGAAACGTAATTTACCCAGAAATTCGAGAAAAAAAAATTCGAAAGATTCGGTGTGTTAAACAGGTAACATATTTACAATGTGTACATAAATCCTAAACCTACATACGTTACATATCTCCAAATTGCTTGAGAAAACAAACACAGAGAGTGAGAGAGAGAGAGAGCAGTGGATGAATATGGTAAGGGAGGGCAATCAAATTCATGACTCGTACACCTCCCTCCATTTCCTTTCGTACCTACCTCACTTGCTCACTGGCTACACGATGTTGGTGGGATAATTTATTTAATTGTTATTGTTGCCCCGTATTTTAAACTTATTCGATTAGCCGCCTCGGGTCTCGTATAACACGAACTCTGAAGGGCTAAGGGGTCGGATGAGGGAGGAGCTGCAGACACAGCCCATGTACATGCATATAATATACATCTACATTTACCTAACCACGATTTTTATTTCATTTTCTCTCTCTCTCTCTCTCTCTCTCTCTCTCTCTCTCTCTCTCTCTCTCTCTCTCTCTTTCTTTTTTTTTTTTTTTCGATAATAAAATGAACCCAGTCAATTTATTCGAGACTTTGACGACGAGGGGTTCGTTCTTCCAGCCCCGTTCTTACCCATAACAGAAATATAAGGTTTACGAACCGAGTTGTCGATGGGTATGGGATGTATGTATCATCATGGCTTATATTACGGCGTAAAAAGGCACGAAGTACATACCTCGCAATCGAGACGGACGATTTTATGTACGTATAGGTATATTTACAATATATTTCCATTCTTTATAACAAGTTTTGTTTTTTGCATATATCGTACCGCATAAAAGAATGCGAAATTTCCAAAAATACAATTTTCAACTATATTCTCTCTTCTTTTTTTTTCTTATCACAAATTGTATATAAATTTTTGACACGATATATCGATACTGTCAAAATATATCAAATACCTTCGTGATTTAACACGATGCAATAAATAACGTTAAACAATTTACTCCTAAGATTTATACGATTTAATTATATGTCTAGAAAATTTTAACCTAATATAGATACACTAGTATACATATAGTATAGGATAGTATATCCTGTACAGAAGCGATAACATCGCACGAAGTACTTACCCTATGTGTGTATTATGTACGTAGGTTACACCTACCCACTATACCCCCGGACCAAAGACGTAGTTCAATTCTAGGTAGGCAACCAACATCCGCAGGCTTAATCATCCGCCAAGGCTTACAGCTGCTCTCAGCTGTCCTGGATTAGTGAAATACCGGAACATTAACCAATAATAGCATATCTAGCTATCTACTTAAATTAATAGTGTACAATGGAATAACGCCAACGTATATTACAGCTGGTGGAAGGGGGGTCTGTCTGAGAGTGTGTGTGTGGCTAATTAGAAACTAAATCAATTCTAATATCGTTGATTATTAGTAAGGAAATAAAATATCCGTTTATATTCTTGTAATGAATTTTTCTTCATTTTTTTTTAAGATGACTTTTAAGATGATTTTTGTCGATCTTTGTATAGGTATGTAGGTGGTAGGATTTTATACACGGATACTGGGACTGGGAGACTGCCTGCAGACGCAAGAAATAACACGCTGGAGGTTCCAGCCTCATGAGAGGCAGGAACCCGCGGTTCAGTATACAGTTACAAAAATTCTGGATCACCTGCGGTTTCTGTACCAACAGAGAAACGCTAAGGCGACTTGTTTTTGCCTTATTACCTGTATATATATATACGTATATATATACGTATATATATATATGTATTATATCTTGTAAAACAAGCGTTCTATGAAAGACTACGAACGTATTACTTTTCCATACTCCACTTTACTTTTACTTCTTCTTGTTCTTGTTCGTCTCCTTCTTCTTGTTCTTGTTCTATTTCTTCTTTTTTTTCCCCCTTATTGGCGACATGACGACATTGCGAAGCTGAATTACGCTGTCCCGGGTTCTTTATACAGCAGTAAAACGTTTTTATCATCATTTATTTTTACATCTTGCAGTACTCGCGATTTTACGATTATCCGTTTAATTACCCAATTTTTTCGAATTCGATTCGTTAATATTCTTATTACTATTATTATTATTATTATTATTATTATTATTATTAATATTCGTAAATTTAGGCCGAGATTCTCTCTCTCTCTCTCTCTTTCTTTTTGTTTATTATACTTGTTTGTACTTACCCAGTTGCATGTAACTACTTAGTACTTGCATTAGCGGATAGAAATTCTCTTTTTAATAACCTCTACCTACCAACCCTCTCCACCATTACTCACTCACTCACTCACTCACTAATTACGAATGCTTTTAGCTTGAAAGAATTTTATTATAAAAAGATTAACATCACTCTAGAGTATATATGTGTGTATATAAATGTACTATATGGTATTGTATATATACATATATACGTATAAACGTACGTACATACATACATACATACATATAATAGCTGTGTGGTATATTTGGAAACATACCTATACATATATACCCACATTCGCACAGTGCAGCGCTGTTTGGTCATAAAATTGGTGTACCACGTAAGGCTATACATATAGACGATATATCTGTGTAGTACGTACTGTACACGTATATGGGGATATCCATCAATTTTTTATCAAAACGTGCGCGCCCGTGTTACCAATTTTGTCGTCGATTTTTTATTTTTAGATTTTTTTTTTCACTGAAAGTACTCCGAACAAAAAAAAATGGATTTCCCGAAACTTTCGGCTCTGTAGATATTTTCCCAGTTCAGAGGATTTCGAATTTTCTGAAGATATATCGAATTCAGCCGTACCTGCACAGAGGAAATTTTCCATACGTTATCGTTTCTCTCTTCGTCTGGTCCGATCTTCTTCGAAAAGGGATTATTCTCTCTGTCTTCCAATTTAGTTTCTCAAATCATTTTTGAAGCAATTTGTTCGACGGAGCTTATTTTTCGAGTTATTTGCGATTTTCAGGTTCAAGGATACACCCTGTATAGTATCAAATATCCAAGAATTTTTTAGTCTTATTTTTGGGTCTAGTTTCAGACTGGTTAACCCTCCGTAGTCACACTTCTGTCGAATCACGTAGTAGTCACACTGCACCGGGGCTCAAATTGACCCAACGTCAATTTCAAATGGCTGCCGTAAAAAAAGTATCCGTCCGATTTTTTTCAAAAAATTATTGAACATACTTTGAACATTGTGGAATATATAGCAACAGTCAATTTGGAGAAAATCAAATATTAACATGTCTGAAAAAATTCGTGAATATACGAATCTGCAAAAAATGTACCTTTTCAGTAAAATATTCATACTTTTTTCATTATTCAACTTTTTTTTCGAAAAATATCAGCGTGATACTCACGAGATATGGTACTTTGATAAAAAAAAAAAAAAAAAAAAATTCACGATAGAAAAAAAAAAAGATTAGCAATTTGGCAATTTGTTGACTTTATTGGAAATTTTTCTCAATTTTTTATATGTACAGAAAACAATGTGTATGTAGATATTATTATTTAGGGTGGGGACGAATTATTTCGCTGCCAATCCCCAAAAATCGTATCCAAATAATTCGAAAGGAAATCCTTAATATAAAATAAATTGAAAATTTTTGTGGTGTACATATAGAGTCACGTTTAATACGTGTATACATGTATACATAAAAGAGAAAAAGAGTCATGTTGTACGATGACGGTGTGTTTGTCCTGCACCCTCCCTAAACGAAACCTGATGGCGATAGACTGTAGGTATAAGGTCCTGTATATGGATGACGGGTGGCTATTTACGCGGACGAGTGCGCTCACGTACCCCGTATCTAATGCGTGCGTGAGAGCTTGCTTACTGTATAACGCGCCCCTGAGTCACCTGGTCATTCTATGAATCCCGTGTCCGCGGGGGAGGAGGTTTGCCAGCAGGAAGCTTGCCTCGCGCGAGTTGAATAATAATATGAGTCATGTTTGGCACGCGGAACTGGGAGAGAAGTTCGTGCTCGTGTCGAAAAGCAAAAATAAATAAAATAACGAACAAAAAAATAACGAAAATCAAAAAAAAAAGGGGGGTGAAAAACCGACACCTGCTGGTAAAAAAAAAAAATAAATAAATAAATAAAAAAATACGTACGTGTACATGAGAATGCAAAAATATTTATTTCGTTTTTGGTTTCGAGGTATAAAACGAAAAATACAAAAAGTAAAAAAAAAAAAAAAACGAATTTTTAATTAAAATTGACGTAAATTTTTCTTCTCTTTTTTTTTCTTCTGATTCTGTATGCGGTTTTGTGAATTATTATTATTTTTTTTTCTGTTATTTGCGCTAACTGGTATATATATAATTTTTTTTTTCAATTTTCGAGTCCAGGTAGGTATAGTAGGATAAGTACATCAGTTGATATACCGTTTCACTACTTGTCAAAGACTCATAAAGTGTCCGAAGTAATTTTTAATACCCCAGTAGCCAGTAGCCCTGTCTAGAGATGAACTATACAAAGAATTCTTATATTAAATTACAAAAGACTGCAGCAGTTATAACTACTGCAGCAGTCACGTTGCTGCAGCCCCCGAGTAAATAGGAAACGTCTACTTGAACAACGATGCACTCTCCACAATCAACGACGAACCAACCATCTCTCTCTCTCTTGTCATAAATATTTTCTTCATTATTTCTTTGTTTCTTTCTTGTTTTTTGTGTTTTTGATTTATCTTAGAAAACAAAAAAAACAAAAAATTGCGAAACGAAAAAAAAAAAAATTTGATTCAATTTTTATTTTTTCTCTCTCTCTCTCTCTCTCTCTCTCTCTCTCTTGTCATAATCATAAAAAGAAAGAAACTTATCGAACGAATAAATAAAATAACGACATTATTTGCGTGGATAAAATTTCATTAGATCGATTGGTCGTCTGATCGAGTTTAATTAATCTTCTATTTGAACCGTTGAATCAATGGCCTGCACATTAGCACTTGGCGTCGTTACACGTATAATACGATCGCGTACCTATACAGCACTAGCTATCATTAACATAGGTAAAGATCTAACTCTGTTTCGCGTACATTTCAAACGGGACACTACTTTCCTCGTCGTCTATAGCTCGCATTAATCTACCACGATCCATTCATTTTGTCGCGTTTAAATTAATGGGCTAAAGGTATAAAAGCAGACGCAGAAACAGTACCAAAACCAAAACCAAAACCAAAACCAAAACCAAAACCAAAACCAAAACCAAAACCAAAACCAGAAGCATATAAGCAAAGGAGAAGAAGCGAGCTGGTATATTACACGCATAGGTATATACAGAAACGAAGCGTGTACACAAATATATCCAACCGTATATAGTGTATAGAGTTTACCGTTCCGTACCCCGCGATATTGCCCTAGATGAATATATATCTTCGAGCTCACTCCCCCTTTCTCTCTCTCTCTTGCTCGCATAGAAAATCTTTAGTACGCGAGCGGAACCGCTACTTACAATTAGGCAACGCCACCGCGCCCTCGAAACCACCCCCACCCCCACCCCCCATCTCCGCCACGGGTTTCGTCCTTTGTAGGCAAGCCGGAGTAATTGTATAAGGGAAATGGGCTAAGGCGCCGGATAGCATTCATACTGCGGCACGTTAACCTGTCAAATCACGACGGTAGGTGGTGGGGTAGTTGTAGGTAGGTAGGCTGCAGGCAGCAGGCTGTTGGTCCGTCGCTTTGCGTCGGAGCTTTCCTCCTCTCCCCATCTACTCCCGGTCTGCTTGCCTCTGATGTCAGCGTGCTGCCGCGGCACGGCACCAGCGAAACGCGCCCCGGCCTGGCGCGGCACGGCCCGGCGCACCGTCACGAAGTGTGTATTATATATCCCTACCACAGGCTTCTACCGATACACAAGCTTCTACCGACACACGACTGTATAAATGTTAAATCGCGGATGTAAAGGGGACTTGCGCGGCGCGAGTCTCGAGATCACTCTCTATCTCTCTCTCTCTGTCTCTATCTTTATCTCTTCTCTCTTTCTCGTAGGTATACCAATACGCCTTAGGGTTAAGAGAACGGTAGAGATGAGAGGAAATTGAGTATTTCTTACAAGCTAACGGGAAACCGCCATGCCATACCTTACCTTACCTTTCCTTTGCTTTCGAATTATAACTCCGACTGTTATGTATAAGCGCGCGTATATACTTCTTTATACGCTGATATAATATGTATATATTAATCAGTCGTGTTTCCTTGATTTATTGATATATTACGGTTCATTTATAACGTTTCAACTACATTCCGTTTTTTTTTTTTCCTGTTCAAGTCTTGGCACGAATTTTGCGGTAAAAAAAAAGAAGTAATAATAATTAACGGTTTACCGATCTATCTTTTGACTCTTTTTTTTTTTTTTTTTTTATCTACTCGGCCATTTGACTCGACTACTTCAATATCTATCTATCTACGTCTTTTCTCTCTTTAGCTCGATTTAACTGGTTCGGAACTCAGCGCAGAGAGTTCGGAGACTTCTTGACTCCCGATCTGTCTTAACAAACTTGAAGCAATCGAATCGATAGAATCCTAGCCTCTCTCCCTAGGTGGATGCTGAACTTTACTCTTCCTATGTATTGTGTACTTATATTATATACGTTTAACGAGTTTCGGATAGTTTATAAACCACTTGGGAAAGGTTTATGAATGTACCTATGTATATATAGGTTTATATATAATATATACGGTGTATCCCATGCCGACTCGATAACCGATCGATCGTCACGTCGTTTTTTTTCTTATTTTCGATTTTTATCATTTTATCCCGATCATTCGTTGATGGGATGAGAAAAAAAAATTTATATTTTATAACTACGATTCTTGTGATTGTAAAAAGTATACATACACAGGTATATACGTATATAGTTTACCGGGGGAAAAAAAAAGAACAAATGAATGAAAAATCGCAAAGTTTTTTTTTCGTTTTTGTTTCGTTATTTCTCTACGTTCGAATTTTTCGGTTATAAGGTTAACGTTTCGGTTTAAAAAATTCACAACTTCATTCCCACGTGCTATATATATATGTATATATTTACATATAGTATATACACATGTGTATACGGTATGTACTCGGAAAAAAAAAAAAAAAAAAAATCTACATATTGAATCGAGATTGTATATATCACCGCGCGCGTGCGGTCACGGTAGGTAGAGAAGTACGTTTTAATTAGTACAGTATTTACCTCTGCTTTAACACCGAGGAACTTTGCAATTCAGCAATTCATTTAGAAACCAAATTGTTACCTTGATGAAATGAAAAAAAAAATTAAAAATAATAATATACATGGGGACACAAAAATTGAAGCAAAAATTCAATACGTAAATTTAGTCCGTGGTGAAATTTTTTTTTTTTTAGTCCATTCTTTTTTTTTCTTCTTCTTTATTCTATTCTGTCAAAATCATTTACGGTACTAAAATTCCTTAATATATTATATATATATATATATATATATATATATATATATATATATATATATATATATATATATATATATATATATATATATATATATATATATATATATATACATATATATATATTTAAAATCTCAAGTATATACGTATATAATGTATATGGGGCAGGGTAATCCCTCCTAGCATTAGGATAAGTACATATCCCGTAATACTGCCTTTTGAACACTTTTCAATGGCAATAAATCACGATTGGATTATTGGAATGGCACTTAGTCAGATATAGTATACACGTAGTCGGATTTCGAGTGATCTCTACCGGATTACACCGATGTTTTATTTTCTTTACTACTTTATTTGTCATTGAAAGAATAATATTGTCATTGTCGATAACCAGAAAGAAACAAAAATTAGGAAACCGGTTGACCTGTACGCAGGACCAACCCAAAAACTTCCCACTATGTGTCAAATACTATATGTGAAAACTCGATTTTCGAAAATCGAATCAAAACCAACAACTTCCCCTTTTTTTTTTTTTTTTGAAAATTTTCAATTTTCATAGCGGGAAGTTAAAAAATTGGAATAAAAATTGAAAACAAAAAAATTTATTACGTCTTTATATATATATATATATATATAGGTACAAATATACGTAAATACATTAATATGTATTTACCGACTGACTACATGGCTCTATCGACACGAAAAATGTGTCGGTAGAACAAAAAATGTCTCTATGATAATAATAATAATAATAATAATAATAATAATGATAATAATAAAACAAAACGGATTCGATATATCTTTTTATATTCATTTGTCACCTGTCGTTGTCGCGGCTATAACATTTGTGAAAACGATTTTTTTTGCTTTATTTTATCGTTTTTTCTTTTTCTTTTTCACATACGCATATGTATGTATAGCGCGTATTCGCTATATATACTAAGGCAACTGTAATTTGCATTTATATTCTCAGATTGGACGGACCCCCACCTCCCCCCCCCGCCTCGTCCTGCCTTTGCTCACAAATAACCATTAATCATTTGTATTACTTACCTGTATTTACCTTCGCATAGATTTTTAGATATACACACATATTTCACGTAGGTAAAGAATACAGGGAGGAGGACAGTCTACGTGGACTCGGCAAAACTTTTTTTTTTCCATATTCATAGAATCGTAACGAGTATTGAGTAGTTTTTTCTTTTTTTTTTTTTTTTTTTTTTTTTCAAATTTTTAGGGTTTATAAATTTTCGGTTATCGTACGAATTTTGCAAATATTTTGCTTATTTTTCGATTCTCAAAATTGCAATTTTTCATATCTCAAACTCTATTGAATGAATTTTTTTTCAAGTATGATAAGAATACATCAAATTTCAATTATCCGGCTTGAAATTTAAACTTTTTTTTTTCTAAAAGGAATGCATGTAACATTTTTCCGAATTGATCGTGACCGCAAATATATATTCAAATCCAAAAATTTTGACTTTCATGAAAAGAGTCGTGAGCTAGAATCTTATGGAACGATTTTTTTTCGAATTCCTGACACGAAGAGAGAGAGAAAGTTTTGGATCCATTCGATCGTGGGATTATAACGATGATAAAAATCTATCTATTTTTTTTTTTCTTCTTCACATGCAATATTCAATGAAAAATTTCAAATTTTTCAGTTTTCAAAAAAAAAAAAACAGGTAATGAATAATTTCGGTTTTGTGGTTTCACGAAATACGCAATTTGAGGGTGGACATATTTATCCAGGCAGATATAAATACTAAATAACTACAAAAGAGTGGTTTCAAAGCCGAAACCTATATCCGTAAATTTTTGAGTAGAAATTTTTTCCTTTTCTTTTCTTTTTTTTTTTTTTTGTCAGAAAACTGAAAATTTCATATTCTCTTGGGAGTGTAAGCTTGTAACAGACAGACGCGTAGCTTTTACTGATTTTTTCATTTTTTTTTTTCATTTTCTTTCCGCTTCTTTTTTTTCGTATTTCAGACAGGATTATGTCGAGGGGTTCGCGCTAGCGCAGCTGTGAAATATTTTTGCCAAAAAAAATAAAAAATACCGAAGAGAATTCAATGTTGAAATTCGAATATAGTATATAAACCTTGTATTTTAAAATGTGAAATATATGATTCTCGGGGTCGTCGGTGGTCGTCGAGGAGGAGTGAATTCAAATTTCCCGCTCTTCTCTCATCCTTTTTCTCCCCTTCTTTCTTTCTTGACACGTGATTTTTCTCGACGAAACAGTTTTCAATTTTATCTTTATTTTTTTTTATTTTTTTTATTTTTTTTTCATCTACATACATATATACCTATATGTATATACCTACATAGGTATATACTTATACAAATGAAAAATGTCAGAATTTAATTATTTACCTACCTAGCGAGAGGGTATATGATTGTCGTATAAAATAAATCCGTAAAGTACCTACTAATTTAATGGTTTCATTACATAGGTGTAGGTATATGGTACAAGTGCATACACATACCCTATAGGTATGTGTATGTATGTATATATGTCAGCCCGCGCGAAAACGTGACTAATTAAAATCGTATTTAACGAAAACTGGTATAGTAGGCGATACAACATTACATACATACCTTATAAGTATATGTATGTACCTGATGTATATATGTATGTATGCCTATGTATGTGTGCAAAATAGGTAATATGCAGAGGTTTATTCGATTGTTTTAGTTCGTATTGTTCCGCCATTTGTCACACACCCCGTTTTCCGACCCACAAACTTTTTTTTTTTTTTTTTTTTTTATTCGCACATTAGATCGATTTTGACGCACCTATACAATTATCGGATATAAATAATCGAACGAATAAACGAATACCGACGATATAGTTGGAAGAGAAAAAAATAAAAATAAAAATTATCGAAAAATTCTCGATAGTTAATTAAAAAGAAAAAAAAGAAAACCAAAATCAAAAATAAACGCATCAATAATTTTGAAACCTGATTTACATTTTTGTAATAAAAATTAAGCTCGTCCCATTTCGTGAAAACCAACGATTTTTTATCTTCGGTGGTGAATTATTTTTCTCTTTTTTTCTTTCAAAAAGTTAACACGTTCAAAGACGGATAATTTTGATATTCTTATACTTTCGACGATTCAGTCAATAAATTTTAAATATATCCATATGAACAATCGCAATTTTGGAATCTGAAATAAATGAGTTTGAAAATTCGCATTTCCCAAACATTGGAAAATTCGTATCTCGATATCCTGTGAGGAATAAAAAAAAAAAAAAAAAAAAATTGCCTCAGAATAGAAATTTCAAAATTCTAAATTCAAAACGTTTTTTTTTTTTTTTTTTTTTTTTTTTTTTTTCAATATTTGGTTATATTTAACACAGTTCTAAGGAGTATATCAGTTTATTTTGACAACGTAACACGTTGTGAGGGTCTATGTGTATATATACCTATATGTACATGTTATTTCCACTGGGTTGATAACCACGTAGTGACTAAGGATTATACAGTGAACCATATACCATACGCCCACCAGATGTTGGTGTCTCATCTCTATCTCTATCTTTATCTCCATCTCTATCTTTGTATCTATTTTTTTTTCCTCTCTATCTGAACGAAGTAAATGTATTCGTTAGGTATTATAGGTATGTACGTACATACTTATCTACCTGCTGACAATTAACGTTGAAAGAAGGATTTCCTCCCCTTGAGAGTTAAAGGAGGAATGAAGAGAACGAAAAAAAAAGTAAAAGAAAAAAAAAAATCTACAGTAAAATAAGAATAAAGAAAGAAAGAAAAAAAAAGAGAGATATCCAACGAAATCATCCCTCAGGTACTATACTGGTAGCGGGAGGAAGCCAATCGATTCGCTAATTACGTCGTCGTACACGTGCCCTGGATTCCATATAATCTTGAGAAAAGAAGAAAAAGAAGGGGAAAAAGAAAACGAAAAAAAAAAAAAGGAAAAACTCTTCTTGACTTTGACTTTCTCTGATGCAAGATTTCCGTTCATTTATTTCATTTTCTTCGTTCTTTTTTTTTTTTTTTTTTTCTTTTTCTTTCTATCTTTCTTTTTCTTCGTTTTTTTTTTTCGACTTTTTTCTTATTCCGAATTAAACGCGCGGGGTAGGTATATGGCTACATAATATATAATATATACTATACATATATATATATATACCCCTGTAATATAACGTCGATTATAATTAACGAGATAAGTATATGGGGCATTCCACGTCAATTTTACATTTTGATAAAATTTTCACATTTTTTTTTTTTTTTCGATTCATTTGCATTTTTTACACGTTATTCTATATACGTACTCAAATGAGTCGACACGTATTTCACGATTTTTCGATATACTAATTTTTTCGATTTTTCGCCAGCTAGTTCAAGTTTTCAGTTTATTCACAATATCATTTCTTTACCTGCATTATATATATAAAAATCGGCTAATCGTATCCAAAAAAAAAAAATAAAAACAAAATCAATTGAATTGAAATTGTTCAGTTTAAATTGTATTTCACGAAAAACATTATCTTAGAATTTTTTGTTACCCTCTAACACCGAGTTTCTTTAGCATTGAAGTACTAAAAAGACAATTGCAACAAAAGCCATTTTTTTTTCTTTTCAAACACAAGAGAAAATTTCGAAAATATTGACGTATTTTGGAAGATGGCTGGAATTTTTTACATTTTCAATATATGGCCGTTTGAAATTTTCAATAATTCTTTATATTTGCATCCGGTAGATCGAAAAACATTTGAATCTATATGAAGGTTTGTGCACAAAAAATTTCCACAAAATTTGTTTGAGGGGGCAGTTTCTCAATTTTCTTCAATTTCTTTTCATTTTTCTCCAAAAAATAGAGCGAATTTCGATATAATCTAAAATTGTAAAATGTGATAAATAAATTTTATTCTTTTTTTCTAAAATCTCAGTGAAACCAAGTCAAAATCAAAATCGAAAAAGAAGCCCGACGAATTTTCTAAAGAATTTATCAGAGTCGTAGGTATTTCGAAAAAATTTAAAGGAAAAGTAATCAGACATGAAATAAAAAAGGAAGAAAAAATTAAAAAAAAAAATATAAAAAAGTAAAAAAGCAGAAAGACTTCTTTTAGAAATTTTTTGAAGCTAAATTGCAGCCCCTGTGTATAGGAATGAAGGCAGCTGGAAGATGGGGAGAAAATCAGTTGTAACATCAACCGAGTCCCAGAGCGTCGGTTCTATTTTAGGGTTTCTGCTTGGAGAAGGAGGAAAGCTTTTTCGGTGGCTCTCTTTCGGTGCAACGACTACAAACATTTGGTGATGGTGTGGTATATAGGTACACGAGAAAAAGGGAGGAAGATATACCTCTAAGCCAAAACTATAAGGAGCAAGGAACGAACGAACGAACGAACGAACGAACGAACGAACGAACGAACGAACTGCGCGCTGCACTAGGGATACAGAAAAAAAAGACCAACGAGAGTTTGTTGCACACAGCATTCCACGAATCTCTAGACGACCGCGTCTGCGACTGAAATAAATTCGGCTAGTGTAGTATTTAGAAGTAGAATCCTATACACACACATATACAGCGGAAAAACCTCGTCTGCGTGCCACAGTCGGATCTAGATGTCTGTCGTTTGAGATTTTTCGATTTTTTCTACTCAATTTAAAAGTTGGATGGTACATATAAATTTTTTCATACATATATCGTAATAAGGGTATAAACTGTTTACGATACATTATTTGTTCTCTCTCTTATATAGATTCCGCAACGGGCTTATGCGTTCTTTTTTTTTTCATAGAAAATATACGTCTCTCTCTATATATATATATACGTATATACTATATAGAGGTATATGTATGTATAGCTACATCACTTCTCGTTCTCATTTTTCATCTCCATTTTTCATTTTCCATTTTCCATTTACCATTTTTCTACGCTGCCGCAATTTCGTTGTTTCACCAACCTTGGCCTATAATTCTCGTAGAATTCCTGCACCGACTCGACTCAACTAAACTCGACATTATACCTATCTATATAGTATACTTTACTATAGATATAACCAACGGTTATACAATTTTTCAATTTTTATATCTGCAAATTCACTGAATTTTTACAACCTTTGTGTAATTTTTAAAACTGTATTATAGCACATATATGTATATGAGAAAAAAATTATAAAAAGGTAAATGAATGAACGAATGAAGAGAGAGAAAAAAAAAAAAAAACAGTTGAAAAAAATTGAACGATCTTAATTTTACGATGATATAATTTTTATCTCATTATCTTGTCCTCCTGCGGAGAGAAATGATGTGAAATGTAAACGACAGTTGAATTAAAAGAGAAGAAATAAGACGAAAGAAGCAAAAGGAACGAAAAAAGAAAAAAAAGAAAAAACGAAACGGGACAATTTTTGTGTTTAGGTTAATGAAAAAAGTAATAATAACGAATTAAAAAGTATGTTGTACAACCGTTTTTCTTGGTAGAAAAGCACGAAAATTTATATATTATTTATACGTATACATGGGTACATACCTTAGCTGGAGGGTTCTTTACGCTATAGTTAACAAACCGCCACGTCGTCGTGCCACCCCAGTTTTGTTTTATTTGACTTTACCTTTTTAAACTCTCCTTATATATTATATACACATATATATATGTATGTATATATGTTATATATATATATATTTCACCACCGATGAATTAATAATTAAATAGGACGTTTTATAACCTCCGATCACGTAAGATTTAATATATTTATGAATATGAACCGGTACATAGATGTACATGGTATATAGCTTAGCTATTATTACATACACGTGCATAAATAAGTGCATAAATACCTAGTATATACGTATACATAAGTATATATATGTATACATACTGCACACATACAAATATACACGAGTTGGTTACGTGCTTCCGTGATCCAGGTCGATCGGTAGGTACACGTCATAACTAAAAAGTAAAAAAAAAAAAAAAATTCTTTTTTTTTTTGTGATAAAACAAAAGAAGAAAAAGAAAATTTACCTTTTTTTTATAATTTTTTTCGTTTCTTAATCGAGGCCGTTGATCGGTTGATTAATTTTCTCCTGTTTTTCCTTCATTGTTGTTTTCTTTTTGTTTTTTTTTTCTTTGGGTGGAAATAGCCGATCGTACAGATCTCTTTTTTTCTTCTATTCCCGTTTTTTTCCGTTTTTATCGTGTACACGAATCTTGACTCTTCCCGTTGACAAATGACAATTTTATACACACACCCCCCTCCGCCCTGTACATATAGGCTGTACGGAAAAGGTTTTTGTTACGGTTTGAACGATGAAACAGGTTTAACAATAAGGTATATACACCTAGTCTAGGTATAGAGCTCATGCTTATGTTATATATGTATATATGTACTGTACGTAGGTATATACTACGTGGGGCTTGCGTTTCGTTGACGGGAAAACGCGTCAGAAGTTTCTGACAGCGGTCGTTTGTGCCGGTAACACAATATACCGCGAAATCTACCCTATATTATACGTATATACATGTATATATATATACCTATATATTATATGCATATATATGTATAGATACGGTCCTTGTCGTTTCCTCACACGTTCGGAACCGCACGTGACAATCTCGCTTTCAAAATGTTCAGGACTAATTATTACGTGTCATGTACAGCGAAAGTTACCACGGATTATACCTATATACCTATACCCACCTACCTACCTACCTGCAGCCAGGTAAAATCAACTCTGTAACTTCGTATCAACGTCTAATCTAAATCTCGTTACTAAATCACGACCGTCTTCATATATATGTATAATTTATATGTATATATATATATATATACACCATTCTATGTAGAACAAATAATTCATATTCAGTCCTAAAAAAGACATTTTTAAAACTTCCTGCTATGAAAATAGAAAATTAAAAAAAAAAAAAAGGGGAGTTATTGGTTTCGGTCCGATTTTCGAAAATCGAGTTTTCACCAGATCTCAACGTTTTGGGGTCTTATTTTCTGAATAATTATAAACTAACTTGATTTTGGTTGACAGAAGACATTTTTTTTTGTTTTTTTTTTAGAGCGTTCGACAGAACCTATATATGAGGTTTGAATTGTAATATCCATACATAGATTTTACTATATTTATATAATAAATATAGTATACCTATACTTTGTTATATACCTATGTATACGTATATACTCGTTTAATTTGTGATATATTGATAAAAATCAGTATCCGCATCGGTAGTTTTTTTTATAAAGAGTCGGTGATCAATTGATTGGTTATAGAGCTGGGCAGTATAAGTTGGGTTATACTATACTTTGTTAAATTGAGAGGAACCCAATTAGGAATTGACCCAATTAAAACCATCCAACTGTATACAGTGTACCTACCAGCAGCAGCAGCAGCAATACCAGTAGCAGAATCACATCCTGCCTGATTGTGAAATGAAAACACATTCTAATGTAATTGATATATCATATAGATAGGGTTTTATCTTGACCAGTACCTATGTAAAAAATAAAAAAATAAAATGAAACAAAAAAAATCAATACAATTGGGTTTCTCTTTATCGTCGAGCCTGCATATATATCCATGTGTACATATCTATATATATATAAATATAATATACACTCGAGTGTAATTTTGTAGATTGGTATTCTTCACCCTGAACAAGAAGACGAAGAAAAAAAAAACCCAGAATAATAATTGAGCTAATAAATCAAAGCCCTCTTTACAAGTGGTTATGGAAAATCGTTTCTGAAGAGTGATAAGAGCGGAATAATGTACCACAGACCGTCAAGAGTTGGAGTAACAACCCCGTGACCCTTCGCCAAATTGGCTATACATAATTCTATACACGCAGACTAATAAATTGATTAGACTTTGTTTAAAGGCAAATACTAATAATTTCATATACCTACCAACTCTCTTTCCCTCTTTTCACCCAATATACTATTTTGCAGACGATTATTATCGCTGCAGGGGAAAAAAAAAAAACTAAAAACTGTCGTCGTAGAAAAATAATAATTAATTGACCAATCGATCGATCGGTTAAACAAACCAGGTTAAACAAAATTAAATATTTTGTAGTCACATTGCGGGATTTGTTCATCGAATTGCAGATTATTGACATCCATATGCTGATATCTTTGATGTTATTTAATTTTTTTTTTTTCGTTTATTATATTATATACATATCTACATATATATGGGTAGGTATATAGGTATACTAGAAATCGTTGTGCGTGTGAGAGGCGTGTCTGTCTGTCCAGATAACGGGGCGACGCCCGCCCCCCTGTGGATACTTCGAAGTTGTGTTACGGACAGCTCATTAAGGCTGTCTGAGATAATATCAATTAACAAGGTTTAGGTGTACAAGGGTATGGGGGAGGGGGGCGACAAAAATAGGAAGTGATTTAGCGAGGAACCGGAAATGGTTCGGATATGAATGGCATGGAGGAGTGAAAAGGAGGTTCGAAATGCAGTTAAGAAAGAGGAGCAACAATTCTACTTTTAGACGCCGGGGGTTTTTCGACGTCTACGACTACCACGTTCACGCGTCGTTCTTCAGGCTGTCGCGAGACGATCTGACGACGACGACGACGACGACGACGAGGAGGACGACGCCAGGGCCAAGAACGGAGAAGTAAGTATATTGTGGGGGAGGAGAGGCGAGGATCAGGCCAGGAATAGAGGCAGACGAAATAAAAGAAGTTCTACTTGAACCCTGAAGGGGGAAAGTCCCTCTTTTCAACAGCAGACCAAGAGTCCTGCTAGCAACTGCGCCGGATGTCCGATACTTTGCGCGGTGATGCGATGAGGGACCAACCTAAGGGCGCTCGTTACAAACCACCCAAAACCCTCTCCATTGAGGGCTGTAGTAGTCACAGGGTCGAATGAAGGGAGTCAGGCTGTGCAGAGTGCACATTACACCGTAAATTTTCGTTTTATTATTTTGAAATTAAAATTTCAACAAGAATTTCCCTTCTCACGATTCTGGGTACTCTGAAGAAAGTCTTGACCCTGATTCGTCTTTTTTCTTTAACTTTGTCCATTTTTTGCTCTTCCTGGTTTTGGGTCGATATTAACAAATTCATGGGCGATCCACAAACTCTGGAAACTGAAATCTTCGTATGAGTGAGTTAGCGATAGATTTTAGGGGTCACGAAAATCATCATTTTTCACTTTTCATCGTCTAAGTGATAATAAAAGTATCAGCTTCGATTGAGAAATGGGTTTAGCTCATTTTCACCCAAGCTCAACATTTTCGTGGCTTTGGTATCCGAAAGAGAGGTCGAAATGAAGATGTCATTGCGTAGAGGCCGGGCAGACGATTTCGAATTATTCAGAAACGCCGAAGTTCACAATTTTCAAAATCGGAATTCTTAGCCTCTGTAACTTTTCAGCCTCGTTGCATCCGAGAAACTCTTCAAAAATCTCGTCAACGATAAGAAAATCCAAAATTCTCAAATGATGGGCAGGAGAAATCCAAATGCCTCGCTCCTGCGTGAAAAAAATTCGACTTAAAATTTTTGAAGGACAAGCTAAATTCACTCTCCTTTTTTTGGTAAAAAAAAAAAACAGAGACCGGAAAAGACAAACGATTTATATAGAGTTGGGAACCGCTGGTTCGGAGATGCAGTCAATGACTTCTGTCAGTTGTAGGTAGAAAGAGGAAGAAGGTCTTAGAAAAACGCTGAGAGAGAGAGAGGCAGAACAGACTTTAAGAGAGGGCCAGCCTCTCAGCTGCACAAGCACTTTTCCTCTCTCCAATTCTATTCTATTCCATTCCATTCCATTCCATTCTATTCTATTCTATTCTATTTCACTCCTCGCTCATCCTTCACCGTTCATCGTTCACCGTTCACCCCTTCTTCTTCTATCTTTACCTTTCCCTATACATACACACATCCATCGTCACTATCGTTCACCCTGAAACCAGCAAAGACTTCTTTTCCAGTCTTCCAGGCTTAGGCGCGGGTTTTAGTTGAGCCCAAGCCGGACGTGGACTGGTGTGCAAGGTGTTGCTCCTCCCGCGCGTATACGAACCCGAACCACACACAGAGAGGGGCTCAGGGAATCCCGGAAAAATCCTGGGACTCCTTGATCTATCCTTGATTCGTTGAAGGAATTAGTTTTCCACTTTTTATCTCTTCATGTAGATATCGGAGCCTCTTTATTCTATTTTTTCTTTATATTGTCGAGTAGTTTTAACGGTTCGACTCTGACATTTCAATCGTGCAAAAGTTTGAAGCGAGAGGACAGATACAATTTTCTTCTTTTCTTTCTACTTCTTCTTTAAATTAGTAAAAAAATAATGGAAAAGAAGCTGAGGGTGCAAGTTGGAGAATTTATCTTTTAAATGGTCCAGAAGTGGTTAGAGCCTCGTAGCTGCTGCTTGGTGCGCGGAACTTGGAGAGGAGAACAAAAAGCTGTTTGTCTGAAGTGTCTCTTCAGGAAGAGGCTCGGGTTTTCCTCGGTCCGCATGAATATTTAAAACGATTGTTTTACAGTTATTCATTGGCCAAGTTGCAGACTACTAACCTCCCGTCTACCACCGACATTAGGTACGCAACCACTTATCCCCCTCGCAGAGGAGAAAATTAAACCTCTAGAGCAAGAAATTCGGACAAGTTTATCATACTCGATTAAATTCATTGGGTAGGTTAAATCATACCTGAAAGTCAGTGCAGATGGACGATTCAGCACTTTAAAATTACCGAATTTCGAAAACCTTACGATTAAAGGGCGAACGAAAATCGGTTCAATTTAGTTAGTCAATTTCATAGTCCACGTGGCATCGGCTAGACACTGCAGGGTAAACAGAACGTAACGTTTGTGGGGCAGTAAAGGGATCCCGTTTATTTACGGTAGTCTGTAATTTCGGATGATTCCATAGCCGATGGGTCATCGCCCATTATGTGAAGGTAGTAACGTCTAAACGTTGGTTATATTTCGTGTAGGAGAGAGATGTTGACAGAAAACCAAAAAAGAAAAAAAAAAAAAAAAATAGGAAGAAATTGTGCAGGATAGGACGTGAAATAAGAGCGGGTGCAGCACTTTGCATATTGCCCCGTTTAAAAGTCCTCAAATCCACACACACCGCGCGGCGAGTCTCGAAGAGAAGGAAAAAGAACAAGAATAACAAGAAGAAGAAGAAGAAGAGCTGGAAGATGACGAAGGAGAAGGAGACTGTTGAAAAATGAAAAGTTTATCTAAAGAGAAATGAAAACAGGGTGCAAAAGTACCTATACCCTAAACCGGAGGGAGGTTTTCCTCTCGACTAAACTCTACCGGGAAATACCTACGTTGGTATTTATCCAGCCTCCGTCTGTACTTCCTGTGGTCCATCCTTTCGACCATGTAGGCAATGTTGGAGGTTTTTTTTTTCATCTCGTCGTTTGTCACCGCACGATGTGGACCATTGTTCGCTATATCCAACTCTCTCAGATTTTGCTCTCTATATGTATTCTCTCTCTATTCTATGTGTATATATATTCTCTCTTTTCAAGACGAATTTATTTATGGAACCTACTGTGTTCAGGATCAAGATGAGTTCACTGCACTGAACTGCAGCAGCAAGTCTGCTGCACTCGTCGTACTCGAGTTTTAGTCTTTCATCGAAACTGGTACTGTTATAGAAGTGAACCGGAAACTGCAGATATTTTACGTTCGACGATCTTCTTTTCACCGTGTTGGTCAAGGAAATGAAAAATTCGAGTCCTGTCCTGGACGGAATTAGAAAAAAAACAAAAAAGTAGTGTAATAAAAATGAAATTTTTCCTCAAATTATATAAAATTCGTTGTTTAAGCTACAAGATTTTTTTTCTCTCTTTTTTACTGCAACGAGGTAAACATACATATATTTATTTTTCTTCCAATTTTTGGTCTTTTTTTTTGTCAACAGGAACGATTGAATATTCAATTTTTTTTTTCAGATACGAATATCAATTGATACGATTGAATATCAGCCGATATCTAACGACCTGTAGTCCTGCAGCTCGGAACCATTCGAAATTTACATGCATCGAATATTTGATCGCTCCTGTGGAAACTGAACTTTTTTTCTTTTTTTTTTTGGTTTTCTCTTTTATTTATACAAAATTATACGCGATATATATTTTTGTGAATTGCCTTATATCGGCCGTTATGACCCGAATACATCAACGAAATACACCCCTCGACGATTTGTTCGTAAGTATACAGAAAACATTTCTTTTAATTCCAAATTAAACATACGAGGTGTTCCACCCCGTTTCGACCGATCCCAAAAAATCATCATTTTGTCGTATTACACAAATATATCGAAAGAATTTATCTGAATTTTTTTCAGAATTTTTAGATCGAATTTTTAGAGTTTTTTCAAATTTCAACTTTTTTCTACGAACCTCCGTATCTCAAAAGTACAAGATCGTACAAGAAAATTTATAGGACAAAAAAGTTGCAGTTTCGAATCAACTTTCTGAAAATAATTTTTTGGGAATTTCTCGAATCCCAAAAATACCAATTTTTATCAAAAATACACAAAAATATTTTTTTTTCGACCAATATCTCACTTTCGATTTGCATCAAAAATTTACAGAAAATACTCTCGAGTGTTTACAGAAACTATATATTTTTTTTAAGATGGGTGGCTCGATCGTTTCGAAGCTATATTTATTACATGCTTAATATGCTTTATTAAAAATATAGCTCATATATAAACCTATATCTGTGCCATATACCTACAGTTCGTGCCAATTAACTCATATCTACTACAGAAATTATGGATACCTATATACCTACAATTCGTAGCCGAATGCGGATTAAAATAATAAAACCAAAAAAGAAAAAGATCAGAATTTTATCTACCACGGTCTACATAGGTGCATCATATAGCTGCAGGTCTACACCTACACGGTTTTTACCTACTAAACCATAGATATATAGGTATAATATATAACCTATCCAAACTGATGAGATATAATTTTTTTTTTCTATACTACCATCCGAGTTTTATCTCCTCGTTGTTTGTAATTAACTTCCAGAGTGCAACATCTCCTCCCTCCCTCGTCTCATCTTTTCTCATCTCACCGCGGTAGTTTCACCTTCTGTAGTTTATACTACCTGGAGTATGAGTTATTCACATTTGTCATCGTTTCCGTACTTTATACCGTACACACACACTGTGCAAAAAAAAAAGAAAAAAGGAAAGAAGTAACTGCACTGAACGCAACGCATCGGGTGTGCAGTATGATGGCTGTTTCCATCCATCGGTGTGTGTTGGTGCATGTGTATGGATGGAGATTTTTGAATCGCGGTGTAACGTCGCACGTCGTACCTACCACGCGGACTCATTCACCGTTAAGCCGCTTTCACTCCGCTCCAGAGGAAAGGAAAGAAAAGAGAAGAAAAGGAAGAGAACACAAATGTCGAAAAAAAAACAAAAAAAAAAGGAATGAAATACAAAGAGAGAGAGAAAGAGAGAGAGACGTGTACATGGATGCATCAAATCTGCTGATTTTGCGCTCGTATACCCTCTGCCTCTGTGTAGGCATGAGGTAGCACGGTGCCTGTACACTGCCTCATATTACAAACGTAGCAACTTTACAGCACCCCTACCTATACCTAGCCAACGGTTTATGGTTCGACACGAGACCCGCGAACTATGTAGCTATACGGGCCTCTGCCCGCAGGGGTAGGTAGCGGAGACGACGACGACGCGACGCGTTCAGGGAGGTGGGGCAGATAATTGCTCTCGTGATGTCACGGCATTTATCAAATCCACCTTTTGCGGTGGTATGAAGTAGTGGTAGTAGTAGTAGCTTTATATAGCGTACGCCGAGGCGGCTAGCCAGCCCATGGCTTCGATAAGCACAACTCGCAGACCCAATTTCTTAACGACGAGTACGAGGACGAGGACGTACGAAGGCGAACTTTTACAAACTATATATTCATTAGTTATCTATCCATGCATAGTGTAAGGGCATTGGTGGTAGTGAAAACTATTAAAATTAGCATATTTCTTTATCCATTTATTATTCTTGTGCGTTTTTTTTTTTTTTTTTTTTTTACTTCTTTTTCGTTTCTCCTTCTTCGCAAGTCACGTGGTGCAGGTATACGTACGTATATCTTGATCTAATCGATCCCATTCGAGGCTTCCTTCCTTCCTTCCTTTATTCCCTAGCTTTTTTCCCCCCCATTTCTTTTTTTTGTTTTTTTTTTGTTTCCTTTTATTCTTCATCTTCTCCTTTCTTCTTAAATTCTGGTGTACTGTAAGATGTATATATATATATACTTAGGTTATGTATGTATGTACGTAAGTCTCGACGTCTGTGTTACGTTTATATCCTGGCTGGCTGCAGGCTCTACCTTATCGGTAAACTGAACCCCCCCTCCCCGTACCCCCACCGTCCCTATACCACCTAGATCCTCGTCCATTGGGACAACCAGCGAATTATGCAGAGTGACGTTAGAATGTATTCAACCCACGTATGAAAGCCACAAACCCGATAATACCAAATCCCTAGCGTTTACTTCTGACGTTTCGAGGACCCAACGAGAGAACTGTATAGGTATACGCGTATATATCCTGCGTATAGGTATATGACTCGCGAATTCGATTGATTATAAAATTTCAATATCGGTAATTGGACGGAGGATCATTTTTTATCGTGAAGTGACAAAAAATTTGGGAAAATAAAAACATTTTTAACGTTGGAATAGAAAAACTGGATCTTCTTGGATTGAATTTTTCTGGAACAAGGTTCAAAAAATCCTCATCATCCTACTTTCAAAAAAAAAAAAAAATATATATATATATATATAATTTTCACCCTTCATTTACTATTCATTTAATTATTGTTTTTCTTTTATAGGTAATGTGGTTGATTAGCTCGAGCTATTTTATAATTTCGTGGAATAAAGGCGGGTACCTACCTTCCCCTAATGGTTTATATAGTTGATAATATTCACCGGAATTAAGGTTACGCGTTTTACTGCGTTTGTCATATTCTTGGCACGAGGAGGAGGAGGAGGAGGAGGCGGTATACGGAATTAACGATGATTAAGCGAATATGACACAACATTAATTAGGTACCCTCCTCGCGATTCTCCATTTTCTTCGACCTCTATATACCTGCCTATGTATACGTAGCATAAATATGCATATATAAAGTCAATTTTATATACATATGTCAAAAATCGCATCACTTTGTGTTCTACCCTGGAGATATCCACAATATCGAAACTAAATGTGAGAAAACTTTCATAAAGTAAAATAATTTCACGGTAAAAAACGAAGAAAAAAAAAAACGGTATATACATATATTAGGCATACTTTTATCTGAAAACTTTCGATCATACGGTAAGACAAACGCACCTCCACGCCCTTCGACAGCTGCTTTTGTCTCTCACGAATCCGTACCGCGGTATCACTTTCTCAGAACAGCAAGGAAAAAAAAAAAAAAAAAAAAAGAATTTGAGGGGTAAAAGTTAGAAAAAAGCATGACGATAATTTTAGGTATGTATAGGTATATATTATATATGCTTTTGTACCTTTTTTAAAAATATCCTGATGCGATTCGGCTTCTACTTTATCATTTTTTTTCATTTTACTTTTTGTTTCTTTATTTTCTACTTTTCGCACTAAAATTAGCTCTTCATGCGGTACAAATTTATGCATACCGTTACGTATATATGTATATATGTAGTATATAGAATGGTTCGTATATAACCCTTCGTATATACTTAAGTTGGATCAGATTTTAGCAGGGCGTTGCATTCCTGGAATAATTCATCTGCAGCACGTTTTCGATATCCACTCCGAGTGATATATATTCGTATATATAGGTAGTTATAGGTATAGGCATATAACACGTATAGGTAAATTTCTGATTCGAAATTCAATGCCGTTTATTTCATTAACTTCAAATATGTCAACGGGGGTTTCGTTTATAAATCTCTTCTCTATATACCATACCTGATACCATATACCATATACCTACCCTCCGAATTCCTCACCGAATATTCAACACACCACCATTCACCCTTATATACCCGTATATACAGCATATATCTATATATCGTATTGTATTTATAGAATACCTATATATATATATACATATTACATATCCAACGCCTGAAACTCTCGAAGCGTTTATTTGCTCTCCAACTTTTCGATCAATTTTTATTATTTTCAATTTTTGATGAAACAGTTATATAATTTACAATATTTCTGATTCTCTGAGCATCAATTTTTCGTTCAATGCGTTCATCAAACATTTTTTTTTTCTAATTTCACATTGCGATTTTTTTTTTTTAAGTAGGTATATAACAAAAAATTTTGACTTTTTTCTTTTTTCATATATACCTCAATTTCTTATACTTTTTGATTTTCTTTTTTTCTCTTGCTTAAGAAACAATCTCCGTAAGATTTCAATGCTCGAGTAAATTCGTCGTCGTTTGGAATTTTTTTTTTCTTTTTTCACTCTGAATGGTATAAAAGTGAATTAAAATTCTTACGTATATAGTTATACATATATATATATATGTATATATAGGTATATAAAACCGAACGGCATTGATGATGAAAAGTTGGTTTATTCAAACGGTTAACCGTGGACAGGCGGACCCTAAAATCCACTCGACAAGACAAGCTGATTGCGTTTTATTAAAAACTTTTCATTGTCTTCGAGGCACGAGGCTTTCGCGGTACAGGGATCTTCGCTCATCCCTCGATAACTAAATTCTAACCAATTTTTAACATTCTAATTGACAATGTTAATATACATATATACATACCTATATAGTATATATAGGTAAATAGATAAGGGTGAATTATACCGGGGCAAAATCGAGTACCTCGAACAAAAAAAAAAATATCGCTGCAATTACAATATAAATTCGATCGATATAATTCCCATATTTTTCTTCACAGATTTTCCCCGTCCGATTGAAAAAAAAAAAAAAAAGAACAGGAAAAGAAAAACAAAAAAATTATTATCGCAAATTTTTATAAATATATTTCATTATTTTTCTTCGATTCCAACAAAAATATATATATTTGTATACTTTTTTTTTTTTACCCTCGGTTTCCAAAAATAATTATTTTATAAAATTGACAAAGTTCGACTTTTTTTTTTCAGAATATATAAACTCGATCATTTTTACAAATCCCATACTTTACATCGAAGCGCGTGTGATTTTGATTTGAGATTCGTTAAAAAATACATTATATTGAATTTTCCAAAAAAAACAAAGAAAAAAAAAAAAGAAACATTTTTTATCGGTACCCTATTTTACCCCCTATATTTCTTTATATGACTCAGGTATATATATACGTATATATACTATACGTATATGTGCATTTAAGAACACGTTACGCTAGACCACGCGCGGCGTCGTCTGCTACCGCGTTCGCTCTCATCGGCGATGATTAAGTAATGAGGAGAACCAGGGGCTCGCGAGAGAGAAAGGACATAAGGCGATAAAGACAGATAGCGAGAGAGATAGAGAGAGAGAGAGAGAGAGAGATCGAGGGAAGGACTCCCTTCCGAGCTGCGGCAGCACCCCACGAACGAGGGTTATCACTCTCTCTCTCTCTCTCTCTATCCTTCGTTCGTTCCCTCTTCGCCTCTCCTCATTGCTTCTCAGTCAGTCAGCGAAACCTTCCTTAGCTCGCTGAC